>JACJUM010002543.1:10775023-10811041 GCA_020976665.1 Heortia vitessoides
AAGATTTTATTTTCAAAGATGTCACAGATGGTGATTCACTAAGTACAACAGATGGTGTGTATGAAATATCACTATCAAAATCTGCCTGTATTTCAATTAATTTTTTGATACATTTCTGTAAGGAGGATGTTGATGGTCTGTCAGTTTTGGTTTTTCTAGTTTTAAATGGTGAAGTGAAAGCAGACTGACAAAAAGGTTTGGATGGTGATGTCATCTGGTCAACTGTATTAACTATTATTTGCACAGCTTTACTTCTGAATTTATTTGTTATGTACACTTGAATGGCTTTATCTGTCGTCTTAGGTGCATCTTGAGTAATATTTTCCTGCTTGGATGATGTTCCAGGTAAAAAGTCGATAAGTTCTGACTGTTCTATAGCAATGGTTGTAATCTTAGATATTTGTTCCTGCTCAAATTCTCCAATAAGTTCTCTTCTTTGTTTTTTCACAAAGTATTCTCTTTCCATAGAATCAGAAGCTCGTTTTCTCCTATCGGGTTGAGAAAAAAAAATTTAAGGGAACACACCCTTTTTTCGTGCGAATCTGCGACACTGAGCCCATCACACGGTATTCCATATAATTTTCCATATCACTTGGTAACTGAAATTAAAATAAACATTGGTACTTTTATAATAGCTCATTGAGAAAGTAAGAGATTCTTGACCTCTAAATAAAGTGTGTTTATCAATGTTTACATCATCTAATGCTTGTCACATTTATTTAGTATCAGCATGAAATCTGCAAACTTAAAGTAAATACTTACGTCAAAGTGATCTTTACAGAAATAAAGCTGAGTAGAGGGTGTTATTCCTTTCAAATCACGTCTTGCATGTTTAAGCCACTTATTTCGAATTGTCTTGACAAAAGGAACGAAAATAAATAGCTTCTCGGGAGTTTTTATGGAAGTATTAGGACACAGAGGGACGGCACACCATCTATAAGCTTTCGAATTCATGTTCCTATCTGCGAAATTCGAAATTAACAAGAGTGTCTCAATGTTTACAACTGTTGAGTGAACCTTGTACTCTAACGTGACGTCACGAGCGACGCCATGAAACTTTGAAGCATTTTGGTACGAATTTAAAATTTATAAATTAAAAACAAATTTTTGAATAGTAAACCTAAATTTTCAACAAAAATATTATGTTTATCGTAATTAATGTATATTTTTGAACATTATTTCACAGTTTTTCAAAATTTGTCATCATGCCTATTGTACCGTAAAAAAGGTGTAGGTATATAGAATACAGTACCTACAGGCCGACAGCCAAAAAAAAAACACTATCTGACAGCCCACCAAACAGAAAACATGGTCAAACACAGAAGTTAACACATTCTACTAACAGAATCGGTGAGTACACTGAATCTGTTAGTAGAATGATGTATCTGTCACTGATTACAGTGTTATTTATTAGTTCTGTCAATTTAGTCAGATCTACTATGCCCTAAAAAACTATTGGTGGTGGTTTGGCGAAAAAAATTTTGTTTTCTTTACCAGTTTTTATCAGGTTGTTTCAATGGAGGAATATGAGACTTGGGCCATTTTAGCGATTTGGTTATTTTTCATAGAGAATAATCTTCAGCTTTGTATGGTTATAAGGTCTTTAAGTTTTCTTGTATGGTAGTATCCTCGTTTCCTCTTTGTTTATCTTTGAGGCCTTTTTCCGCTTTGTTAAGTCCCCTTTTATAATGGTGGTTCCTGCTGGTGTGCCTCTGACGTCTGACCCTTCTCTTTAAGGCTATCATCTCCTGTATTTTCCGAGTAGTGTCCTATTTCTGTAATTTAAGTTTAATATATAGAAATGATAGCAAGGCAGCTTTTTGGATTAAGTTTGTCGTATACCAAGTCTCATGTGGCTTTATCAGGATAATTGTAGTACTCAATATGCATATCACGGGCGTGTCGTCAGAAGAGCCATCTAAACTTGACTCTATTTTAGTGTAGAGACCTGAGACTCCTTTATTCACAGAGCAGTCTTTTAAGTACAGGGTTTTATTATTATACCTGTGGGTTCCCCTATTGAAAGTACGTTGAGACCATTACTTTAAATGGCCTTTTTAAGTTCTGTACCTATTGTTAAAGTAATCTGTGCTATATATAGAATGACCAAACAGCCATTAAACATGTTCTTTGTAAACATCGAGCCGACCTTATGACCATACAAAGCTAAAGATTATTCTCTCTGGAAAATAAAGAAATCGCTAAAATGGCCCAAAGCTCATATTCCTCCATTGAAACAACCTGATGGAAACTGGTCAAGAAAACCTGAAGATAAGGGAATATTGTTAGCAAACTTTTTATAAGAAGCATTTAAAGTCTTATGACATCGAATCAGAAGAAGAGATTAACAAAATCATACACAGTGATCAGCAGATGTCTCTACCATTAAAACAGATTACACTAAGCGAGGAAAAAAAACCATAGGACATCTAAAACTAAAAAAGGCTCCTGACTTTGACCTGATAACTGCGGAAGTTCTCAAACAATAACCAAAAAAAGGAATAGTTCTTCTGACAATCCTATTCGATGCAATACTAAGATTACAGGATGCTTTGGAGAGTATCTACTATAAATATGATAGCCAAACCGGGAAAGCCGATAACTTCCAAGGTTTTTGAGAAACTGCTTCTTAGACGCCTTCTTCCAGTACTTGAGGAACAAAACACAATACCAAACCACCAATTCGGGTTTGATACTGCCGTTCTCTCTTGTAATAAAAATTCACAAACAGCAACGTTAAAACTACATGAACATCTAAACCAAATTGGATCAAGGCTGAATACATGGAAAATCATAGCAAGTCATGCAAAATCGATCCACATAACTTTCTGGCAGGCTGAGAAGAGGAGTTTATCTACCGTTCACACTACAGGCTATCTTACCATAGAACACAACAGCAAAATACTTGAGCATCCACCTGGACAGACGGCTCACCTGGCGAGACCACATAAAGGTGAAAAAGGATAAGGGAAATAGCAAATTTATGGTCATGTACTAGTTACTGGGTAGACAATCATCACTAAGTCTAGAAAATAAGCTTCTTTTGTATTAAAACATCATAAAACCGATTTGGAATTACGGCATTCATACCTGGGGATCAGCAAACCACTAAAACATAGAAATCCTTCAGCGCTTTCAGAACAAAGTAGTGAGTGACGCACCATGGTTAACACGCAACACGATTCTATTTGACACTAATAGGGTTCGAAATGTTTTACTATGAACGTAGACCTCCTCAGTATCAGTAGTTAAGTAAGAAGGAATTTTGCCTTCACTAGGCACGTGGTGGACATCACACAGCGTTGCTTCGCGACGGTAATGCAGCTGTCCAGTTTCTCCTTGCTTGCTTTTGAGTTATGTTATTAAGGGTGGTTGTACCGCCATCTGTCAGTAACTTACGTTAACCGCCTCTTAGGACACTTGGCACATAGGAACTTTTCTACTCGGCCGTTAGCTCACGGCTCATTTTTTTATAAATTTGTTTATTTTTTCGTAAATTTCACACATGCATAGATACGAAAGTTAACGAGGATAATTGGATACTAGCCTATTGGCACCATGGACAGTAAATTTATATACGATAAAGTATCATGAATGCGAATATATTGCGTTAAATGATTGGATCGAGTTACGCATTCGTGATATGCACATTGAGTACTACAACACGTTCTACATTTTTAACAACTAACAGTTGATATTTTAACCGATAATCCTCAAATATTAATGTCTCATTTCTTATATACAGTATTATATGGTTTAACGTATTTTATTTGAACGTTATGCAGCAAACCAGTTACAAAATCTCTTGTTTGCGCATTATATGTCTAATTTCTGCTATCTAATCTCCTGTTAGCGCGTTATATGTCTAAGTTATTAGCCGGACCTGTATTACTCTCTTTCGACTCGTATTATTTAATTTTACTTATTATACTTATTTATTTATTATGCTTGGGGCATTCATACTTTACGCGGAGACTTGTGCTTGCAGACAATTTCTTTCTCTCTGATGAACATAGGATTAGTATAAGATTGCATGAGAAAATCATATACTTCATTTTATACAATCAACATATCAACTTAGCACTCTTTCAACTCGAGTTAAATTAAATTATTTCATACAACATCACATATATTGACTTGACTTCGTGATAAGTCGCTTAAACACAAGTGGAGTTACGAACACCAGACAACAGAGGAATCACAAATATAATACTTAAATACTCGTACATGTAGTTAACACCCAGATACAGAACAAACATAAATATAATTATATTCATATTTCTCCTGTGTAGGAATCGAAGCCACGATCTTAGGAGCACAAGATAGGGGCCCCACCGTCTGCGCCATTGGGCAAAATCTGAGTTTAGTGAGAGGTAGCAATGAATACGCTCTACACTCGAATAACACAGCCTTAAAAACTTGGTTTGTCACCAGCTGTTTCCAGCTAGAACAACACTGGGCTAAAAATAGAAGCACCAGCCGACCGTCGAGAGCGCCTAGTGGGTACATTTATGTAAAGTGGGTAATAAAGTTAGAAGGAGTACTGAATTTTTATAGACCATTCAGGGTAAAGGGATAAATCTAATTTTTTATGCGTGAATGCATTTTATTCGCACCTTATTGGCGTTAAATTTTGTTACGATAAAACACTTTTCTATTAAGGGTATTATACATTAAAGTGTTGGATATCTGCAAGGTTGTCAAGCTTAAGTACTCGTACCTTTACAGTGCGATAATGATATTCCTGGAAAGTTATTTAATTATTAAATAAAAAATGACACATACTAAACTAACTAATTTATATTGAAACGACATCTTATACATTGACCGACTCCGATGTGAATCTACCTCTACCAGGTGTTGTAAAAAGCGATTGAGGTACCGGTATCCACACAAAACAGCGTAGCTCAAATAGAACAGGATGGGAATGGACAGCAGCAATCCCCTCGCGAGGCAACTGCGATTACCACCACGCTTGCCCAGCGCAGAAATAATTTCCCCCTTTTTTGAAAGGCCTATGTTCAGCAGTGGACATTTTACGGTAGCTACGATGTACTACGTACAAATACGGTACGCAGGAACGAAAACCTGTGATTGGTATACTGATGGTTGATATCAATTGTTTAGTTTTCTTTAATCGTATAATTTTCATCCATTATGCATAAATGCTAAATCGGCTTTGTGTAACGCTCGCATGTATTGTGCTGGGTTTGCGCGGGCAGCAACTTGGCACCGCATCGAGGACAATTCACGCTTGTCTAATTATGATATTTAGAATAAGGCGAATGATATCTCAAATTCATCATGTTAATTATATAGTGGGTGGTTACCTGAATTACCTTATCAAAGCTTATTTTTATCAATAGCTAATCCAAAGGGGTAATTTTTGAGAAGATATACAACGTATTAGCCATTTTGTTTGTTAACATTATTTTGCTCTCGGGTACCGGCATAGTAAAATAGTACTTTACCCCGAACCGGGTATTGTATGAAGCGACTGGACCCACATGATGATGTCGTAAAAGTGTATTGCGACCAACATGACGATATAACATACAGCGCGGGAACGAGCACCAGCCTGCTTTTCGTGAAGCTAAGTTCTGCAATTGCCAAAACGCCTGCTCAACGCTGCGTTTGGGAAAAGTTACCGCTTTCTTACGGAGGACTATGTCCAGCCATGTGTTTTACGGCTGCTATGACGATGAAAATAAAAATATATTTCGGATTATTGATATTACGAATTGTAATCATAAATCATATGCATATCTATAAAACGATAATTGATTTTGAATAAAGAATATGCGACATAAAGACATGATTTTAATTGAAAAAAAAGCATTTTAACAAAAATCATTAACTGTGTTTGAGATTATAAACGTTTTTTTAAGTAATCTATTTAAAAGTCCTCTGTTATTTGATATCCGTACCATAAGTGCTATAAGCTACTTATTTTCGAGTTAAATCAATTTCTGATTTATTATCTTTAGATTTGTTTACACTTTAAAATGGTTCCAAAACTCAATAATAGTTTTCATCCCACGAATTGATTCGGGAGGCATTTATCGTATCCATAAGAAGCTCTTGTTACCTAAGTGGTAGTACACTTGGTAACTAAGAAGAGTTCTATATAAAATTAACAACAGACCTATAGGATATAAAGAAGTATGTTATTTTCGACAACTATCTAATCTGTCTAATCTAATCTTAGTGCCAAATTTCACCCAGATCTGAAACAGTAACAAATATACATCCATTCATGTTTATTATATTAGTAAGGACCAGGTGAATATTTAAAAGTTGTATGTACGTACTGAGGGTCGTAATCGCCTTAACGGAATATTCAAAGTTTAGTTTCAATTAGGCTTCTCGGCAACCAGCGACGTATTTGAGTGTAATACATCAAGCGTACCCAGCTATTAAAACAAGAATCCGTGTTATTAATATAACTGGGCGCATAAATTTTGTACTTACATTTGTTAACTACAGATTGGTGTCATGAGTTTGAGGTTTGAATCGAAAATGGATGCTTGAATGATATCAATCTTACCTCATGTTTAAAATATTAATACATTATATGTTTGTTAAATTGATACAATTATATAATAAGCAGATAAGGTATATGCTTTAAATTTTATTCATAGGTGTGGCGATATTTTATTTTTTAAATAAGTTACAGCTGTTAGACGTGAAGTACCCACAGAGTAGAATAGTATCTTCCCTAGTACCAGGTGCCATAAGAGGCGACAAAGGTACAAGAACCGACAGATGGCGGTATATCCATCCGAAACAGAGCAGCTCTTATGCACAAGGCGAGGATGGGCAGCAGTATCAACGTCGCACAATTTGAGCTCTGCTCAGCACGGTAATTATGGGCAAAATTCCCCCTTTCTTGGAGAGGCCTATGCCCAGCTTTTGGTGGCTAGTGTGATGATGATAACAACTGTCAGACTAGAGCGACACATTAAAAACTAAAACATATTATTTGTTCAAATCTAAAAAGTCTAAAATCTATTACATTTCTACACTTAACTATTATTTAAGATCAAAGTAAGACACAATCTGGTTTTGTAAGCAGAAAACCGCATACATCAATAAAACTATCTTTTATTTATAATAATGCAAACTTCGATGAAGATCATAATGGTTATAGTGGGCTTTATATAACATATACCATTGTGGACTTTAATGTAGACGTTTTAACGTGTACACTTTGTATTGTACACCTTAAAAAGTTATATTATATTATTAGTACATTACATACCCTATTTATACTACTTAATTTTTTATTATACTCTCATTTGCATATAAAACGGGCACCTAAGCAATGAACCATTTCAAATGTTACTATTGGTTTGTTTGATAATTATAGGTAGTTTTACTTCCACAATTTAAAATGATTCGTATTTGTTACTTGAATACGTTCAATCTATGTAGGAATATATCCTTGTAAACAACCAAATTATTACAACTCTTGCACATTCTTTAGATGGAATGGTTTGCCTGTACATTTTTATCGGAAGACGGAACATGGAACACTTTTATGAATGAATGGATCGATTAGGGATCCTAAATTGAATTCTGTGCAACTGTCGTACAAACCAAGTACTAATCTATAAAGTTTACAAAGGTCAATTATGGTGATCGACACGATTATGGTCGCTATTTTATTATTATTATTTTTTATTATTTAATTTAGCGCCACAATTAAAATTAAAAGTCATGTAAAAGTTATATAAAATGTCACATAAATTAGGGAAGCAATATACATTTTTTTTGTTACCGATCGTTTTAATATTTTCTTTTGGCTATAACAAATTATAAAACAATGAGGCTTAATTTTTCACAATTAGGTAATTGTATGTATTGAGAAATAGTTCGTTTTTTTTTGAATTAATACCATTGATACTAGAAAATCATGGAATAGACAAAAAAATATAACCCCAACTTAATAATACCTAGAATATATGTTAAATTTAAAACATGTTTTAATTTTACCACTTAAGCTTAGCCTTAGTGAGGTATCGGCAGAGTAGAAAAGTACATTCCTTTGGTGTCGTAGGACATCCATTCTAACCAGTGTAGCTCAAATGCTCAGGGCGGGGATAGGCAGTAGCATTCGTGTCGCGAAAGCTGCGTTCTGCGATTGCCAATACGCTTACCCAGCGCGGCAATAATAGGCAAAGTTCTTCCCATGCCTAATGATGATCTTACTACTAGCAGTGCTCGCGATTTTATCCGCTCTCGTGAGAATAATAAAAAGATAAAGGAGCTTTAGTCACATCTTATAAAATAAGCTATGTTCCAGGGAAGTCCTGTTACAAATAGACAGACAAAGAACATTAAAAAAAAAAAATTTCTTATAAAGTATATGATACAGTAATGTACCCCCTTAATGGGGTAAAACGGGGTTGCAAATTCATGAAACACGTATTAAATATTTTTTCGAAAATCATCCCTTAACGGGTGCAAAGTTAATTTGAAAGTTCTACAACTTAATGCGGGTGAATCCGTGCGGCGCTACTATTAAATACTAACTAGCTTAAGTTACTACTAATAACATAAGGTTGCGTTTAAATTAGTCTAACCCTTACTGTTATTAGCTGAAATAAACAAATAAAGAACAAAATTTAAAATATTGTTTTTGTACGATGTGGTGTGAAAGATGATATTGTGACAACAATAGAGAACGATGTATTGAGGTGTATACATGTAGATAGGATAGATGAAAAGAGAATGTCTGTAAAAATGTATATAGTGGGAGAGTATACAAATTTAAAAACTCATTCAACTTCAACTCTGCTGTATAAATTGATTTTCTGTAATACAAAATGTCACTTTTATCTACAAAAATCTGGAAATCGATTGTATTCAATACGGCGTTGGATGCGTGTTCAGTAGTTTTCATAAATATTTAACGTGTCATTTATTTAATTACTTTAAAATGATACAAATGAGTAAGCTCTATAAATTATTACTTTTATTTCAGCTGCACACGTGATGTGATGTGTCGAAAATACAAGGTTTATGCTCTTTTAGTATTGGTGTACATTGTTATTAACATACATGAATAAAATTGAAGTGTCTGTCTGTAAAATTAAAAAATCACTTAATATTTCATAACCTGACCTGACTGCGAGAAAGATCGTTTACAGCGCTAATATACGTTTATTTTGTACTGTATAATATACTTTCATTTATTAAAAAGTCTTTAATTTGTAATTACAAACATTTTTTTTGTATATATAAATGTTTAGATGTATAATTCACGTGGATCATACGTAAATATGAAACCAGATATAAAAATAAATGTTATATGCGTGTGTCTGTTTTTCTGGCGAAGTTATAATGTGGTGTACATAGTACATAGCTGTTATATAATATGTTGATAATGGAATATTTTAATCGTTTAATGGATATTAAACCTTGATTGATACTCTTGCAACCTTTTAACTGCCATTACCCCTCTTAACGAGTATATTATATAGTATAAAACTACGGTGTATATCGTATATATTGCAAGAACAGTTTAATACTTTTAGTATAACTAGTTTCACTACAAACTTTACATTAAACATCACATATGATAATTGCATCCACAGCATCAATAGCATTTTGCAAATACTTTCTTTTTTACGTCAAAAATGCAATTGAAATGTATAGCTACATTGTATTAAGTATATTATATAACTCTAACACCACTTACTATTAGTGCTAAAAGGATATTGGAGATAAACAATATGTTATTAGCAAATGGCAAGGTCAATCAACACTACGGTATTCCACTATAATTGCTCGAGACAGAAATTACAATTTATTGTGTTTGTAATTTGCAAATAATATAGGATTTGAATATACAATGAATCTTAAGTTGAATGTATGAATAACGATAATATGGGATTCCTACATTTATAACATAGAGGGGGATCCAAAGGTAACATAGGAAGTTATTTGACGAGTACCTACAGGTTTTTAATTGTAGTCACGTTATTTATTCATTGAGTACAAAGTACAGTGGCATGTATGGAATTGCAAACGGATTAGTGCCTTTTATTAGCTTACGAGCACTATTTTTTGTCATGTACTTGCTGATGATTTATCATCATTATACCAGCCATTAAAAGTCCTTTGCTGGACATAGGCCTCTCCAAGAAAGGAGGTTTTTAGATCATAATTGCCGTGCTGGGCTAGCGTGTTGGCAATCGCAGAGTGGAGCCTTCGCGACGGGGATACTGATTCCCATCCGCGCCCTGCGCATTTGAGTTGCACTGTTGCGGATTCGGTCGTTCTGGTACCTTAGTCGCCTCTTACGGCACCTGGTGCAGTGAGAGATACTATTTTACTCCGCCGGTACCGCACGCAAATAACAGGTTTCTTTAATTCGGAAAAATCATTTTAATTCATGGGGTGGAGTATAATTACCTTTTAAATTGTAAAGAAACATAAAAGATAAAACTAAACGAACACGAAATAAACAAAGTGTTTGAAGTCATTACGCTAAACTTACATACTAGAAAGCGAAGTTGAAAAAGAAAGATATGCAGTGCGGTTACAAGGTCATGCATACGCATTGTACTTATACTCAGCAACCATTGATTATAAATAACAACATTTAATAATGAAACGATTTTAAATTACGAATGTCAGAATCCGTTAAATAAATAAAAAATCAAGTTTGAATTTAAAACGTTAAACTTTTACTATAAGGGGTGAGCGTTGGAAAAGTGCGGTGGTGTTGCGGTGGCTAGGTCACGCATGCGCAGTGCAGTAGCCGACCTTGCGGCTGCGCGGGCGCGGCGGCGTCGGTGTCACGTTGCGGCCACATTTCAGCCGCTCGCCGCGCGTGCGGTTCGATCCGCGACGGAATGCCCTCATCATCTGATAGCTTGCCTCCACACTTGATGCACTCTCGACGGCATTGCTGGCGTGCCGCGGGCCCGGCCACTGTGACAGAGCAGGTGCATTCCAGTGTCAGGAAAATCTCTGTTGTTGCCAAATTGAACGGCCTGCATATTGTGCGTGTAGTAATTATATGCAAATATCTTCATTAATATCGCATGGTGAATTCTTGAGTAAAAATACACTTTAAGTGGACATTTGTATAAAAAGAGTGGTAGTGGTTTGGGATTGCAATCTCCAAAATATTTTAAAAAGGTCCATTGTTGTCAAATTAACTCACTACTTACTTTAACTATACACTTTGTTTAAAACTAAAACATTGTTCTGTTATCATATACCTTTTGGCGAAACTCGAAGATTTGATCTACCCTTATACGCCTGATATTACTTTCGTCTTATCCAATATTATATATGTAACGTTAATAAATTGTAATGTAATTGACATCCAATCGAGAAATGACTAATTGAAATGATTAGCATTTTTTTTCTGATTGCAATGCATTTATTCTTTTGCCACATTGATTTATTAAATTTATGACTAATAAATGAAGTTCGTTGTAAAGTGAAACCGATATTAGAATTGTATCCGTCAGCGTTTCTCAGACACAGAAAAGGACTTTTTCTTTGCCTGCCTTTAGGGTAGCTATTTAAATTCATGTACCCAATAACTTCTTGCCTTCAAAGTCAGTAGACTAGATGGTTACATTACTTTCAAATTAAATAGAACAAAATTATAGTTGCATTACCGGACTCAACAGATGGCGGTATATCCATCCGAAACGCTTTAGCTTAAATACCACAGGCAGAGGATGTAAAGTGGTGCCCGGCTATTGCCACCACACCTGTCGAGCGTTTGACCAACTGTGGACTTTCTATGACCGATGTGAAGATAGTTTCCTGCTTTTATTAAGTTACTCTGAAAATTATTATTATTTAGATTATAGAATAATATCACATATGTAAAATTTAATGAAACTAAAGAGCAGACTATCACCCTGCCTGCCTGCCTTTGTCTGTATTACATAAGTAACGGTAAGAGGTAAGACTCGAATCCAAGACTAACTCTTAGAAGTCCCGCAATCAAGCCATCAGGTCAAAGTGGCAGTCATCTAAAGACTTACGAACGCACCTAATCTGCGCGTGTTAAGTACTTACATAAATGTCTTGATTTACTGTATAGCCGTAAATACTTATGTTAATAAGGTGTGGTATCACAGTGTTGATTGTGTTGCAAAATGGAAACGCACGCTGGAGCTCAGGGCCCAGGCATGTTCGTACTTTGTACCTACCTTATAGACCGAGGGCCGACAGAAATCGTATTGAAAGCTTGTGTTACTCCGATATATTTTTTTTATGAATATTTCTCAGCGTTTTTCACTTTGACTTGGAACAAACAATTATAATAATAGGAATAGCTGCTCGGTAACATGATTACTAATATAATAAATACGAAAGTTTTCAAATATGTATATGTAGACATGTATATATAGTATGTTAGTTACTCTTTCATGTAAAAACTACTGAATGGATTTGTCGGAGGCAATATATGGTAAAGATTTGTCCAAAATATAATGAAAAGTGTTTTTTGCGCCATAGGGTTTTTAACGCCGCTATGAATAAATTGTACAAACAATTTTGATTAATTTTGTTAAGTGTAATTATATAATAAGCCCTAATATTTTTATACATATTAAAATTTGACCTTGGACAAGTAAATATGCTACTCGAACTCAATTTGTGCAGACGCAGTCGCGGGTTTCAACTAGTTGTCCATATTATGAGACCTATACTTACTTACATATGAAGTCAGAGGCGATTGTTAATCTACTATATAATTAAAAAAAAGCCTTACCAAGAGAGAGGTGTGCCAAGATCGTATCAAGTGGAGATCCATAGTTTGTCTACTCTGATGGGACACAGGCGGGATGTATGTATGTATGAATAAGTAATTCCTATATCACAAGTAATGGACGTGAGGAACCGGCAGAGTAGAATAGTACCTCCCTATGTTTCAGGTGTCGTTAGAGGCAACTAAAGTACCGGAACCGACAGATGGCGAAATATTCATCCGAAACAGTGTAGCTTAAATGTACAGGATAGGGATGCTGCGCTCTGCGATTGCCAACACGCTTGCCTAGAGCGGAAATTATGGGAAAAATTCCCCCTTTCTTGGGGAGGTCAAAGTCTAGCAGTGGATTTACAATGGCTGTTATGATGATAATGATGATGACGAAGTAAAGGATACAAAATAAGTGATGTTACAACGGTATAGCCATGCAAGAGAAAAATATTGAAATACCCACTCACCACAAGCTAAATATTTAAAATTAAATTGTTTAAGCTATTCAAAAATGCATATCGATGTTTAATTTCTTAACCATACAACATATTATACAAAACTGAAAGTATTTGCAATGGTAGAAAATAATCATTAAAAACCATTACCTTACGTCGTAAAAAACAACGGCTGTCGCAATAGTGATCCAGGCTGCATAAAATACTTTGTATATATATATATATATACTGCGTAATAGTTATACCAAGTAGATTACGTATTAAATACATCTTTCCTTCTCTTCATCAAACCACTAATGGAGACGTCATTTGAATTATCTTTGTAAACCACAAAGCACACTTACAAAATTGAATTTCTGATGTAAATCAAACCAGTTCTTTTGATTTTTTATAGTAATCTTATTAAACCTACTGTCCGAGTGGATCTACTATCAAGTGGTTTTATAATTTTAGCCAACAAAATGTGGGACGGGCGCATTTCTGCGAGTTTCTTGAAGGTATGCAGGAATTCTTACTATGGAAAAAAATATACTCATTGTCAACCAACAGCTATTACAATATGAAGCTCTCAAGTCGTTTACTGTCTCTTCTATAACGCTGGATAAGGGCCTCCCCAAGAAAGGAGGCACCGCTGAGTGTAGTTCCGTGATGGGATATACTATATCTGTCAGTTCTGGCCTTTTACGACACCATTATACAGGTACTATTCTACTCTGCCGGTACTACACTGAATGCCCCAATATATCTGTAAGAAATGTAGGACACCAACGCGGGAATTAATTGACAAGTGACCTCCAAATAAAATTTGAAAAAATTCAGTTAAGATTATTATACGTTATGTCAAGCATATTGTCAGAAACAAAAATATCATCCCTTTCATATTGTTCTGATATTATAAAACCTGACCTGACTCTAAAGAAGATAAGATGTCTGAAGCTCTTGTGTTACGAACATCAGAGTACAGAAAATCACATTTATAAAACATAAATATTAAGTAATTGCCTATATTTAACACCCAGGCATAAAACAAACACAAATAAGATCATATAAATATTTGTCCTGGTTGGGGATCGAACCCACTATCTTTGGCGCACTAAATAGTATCACCACCATCTGTGCCATCGAGCCGGTCACATATTCTATAGCAAGCAGAGACAAATCCACGTTTTGTATAAACAATGACATAATGTCACAACTCGCATGCTTGCTCGCTCTTCACCTACAATACCTACTTCGCTTTGCTTATGCAAATGCGACGTATTGACAAACAATATACATGATAATGTATGGAGTGGACGCGTAAAATTGACAGCGGCTGGGTGCGCGCTGCACGCTTCCAATGTTGCACCTTGCGCCTCTATTACGATTTATATACGCTATAGAATATATCACAATTGATTTTCCGTTGTATAGCTTGTCATATTGTTTTATCATATATTCTCTTACATTAGCTTAGTGCAAATGTTAATTTTTGTTAGCGGAGAGGTATCGGCAGAGTAGAATAGTAGTACCCCCTGTACTCGTTTCCATAAGACATGACTTAGGACCAGAAACAAAGATGGCGGTATATCCATCCGATACTGTGCAGCTCAAATGCACAGGGCGGGGATGGGATATCGTGTCATGGATGTCATGACATCCATGACACGATATGAAACACGTTTGCCCAGAGCGGCTATTATGGTCAAAATAGACTTGAATAGCTGATATGATGATGATGATGTATTGTTAATTAGCATACCGGGAAACAACTATTGCCAATCTTACTGAATCGATAGCTTTTTAAGTTCATTTCAGTCATCAAAGCAACAAGTATATTTTTGTCGATTAAGATTTAATCAATCAAAAGTTATTTGAAAATTTAAATACAGTTTTACTTTATTCATAACTTTAGGATATGATTATTACGTACCGAATATAAGGAAACGAAGTACAAAGTTACAAAAACTCAGGTCAAAATTAAACCAGCTTGCGTATTTTAAGATTACTGTTAATCTAGAACATCATAAAGAAGAATTTTGGAGAAATAGAAGGGTATTAATTATTGATGACATGATGAAAGACAATTCCAGAAGAAAGTTCTTGTTTACCAGCTAATTATGATTAAGAAATATTTCAAAAATATGTTACATATCCACTACTAAGAAACATATTGTAGGAATCGGTAAATATAAGCAAAAATAGATATATTTAAACTGCTATCTAATGAACTCCATCTTAGATGAATTAAAGGGCGAACTGGGATAAGGTTATCTAGAACTTACGTAGTTATTCGATAGCGGTGCCTTTGTACAGCTAGATTAGCCTCAGTTAGCGGAATTGATTTGTTATTAAATAAACACTGGTTAATTGATTCGTGCCATAAGGTTAAGGTCGCGTATTGTCGATCGATAGACACCGAACGGTAGAAGGAGCTTCAGTTGAGAGACTGTGTTGGCCATTTCTTGGCTGTAATGGCACTCGTAACGTCCCAGATTTATACCACTGAATCAAAATGAAATGTCACTTAATTTAATAAACACTCCCCGCGGCGATCGCGCGCATCTGCGCGGTCTCCGCAAAATAACCGCCGATGAATCATCTTGTTTTGCAGTACATTCTTGGAATCGATTAATAATTATTATAATTTATCTCCTTAATAAAACAATAATTAACAGTCGGTAGTCATATGAGACGTCGTATAAATTTCCTAACGTGAAACCTAGTGTAACGTGATACAGAGATCGAACTGGTTGCCGCAGTACACCTGGCTGGCTGGGCTGCGTCAACTCCGCTAATAGACCATTCAAATTAATTTCAAATAATGTCCAGATACATCGATTTATTATTTCAATTTATTACATGTATATAATTATATATTCTGTGTTATAGTATAATATATATGGATATCAATAAAAACGTCATATAGTAATCGGGCTGAGTTATAATAGAAAACCTTAAAGACGTATGTATGATCATTGTCACTGTAATGGTTTAAGAGACATTTATCTGGTGCTACGATGATATGCAAGCAATGTTGGCGGTCGCATTCCTTTTTCTAAGTATTAATAACATTAATTCAATGAAAAATCATGATCTTCAATTGTTTATTCATACATTATTATCGTATAAGCCTTACTACTATCTAAAAAGGATTGTCGAACCTTGTCTGGTTCTTCAAAATCTGCATTTTTTGGTACATGGTTCATCGTCAAAAGCTCTCCTTATAGTTTGTTCCATGTAATGCCTCTTTAGCTGCGGAATTTAAAGGTTGTATCGCGTACTAAATTATATGTTTTCATTTACCATAAAAAAACACCAAAACTTTGAGCATTGCTTGCTGGGTAACATTGAAAAAATAAAATATTTATTTTCAAGTTCATATTTACTTCCCAAAAATTAGTCAAAAAACACTTGGGGAATTCCTCGCTCTTCCTACGTAATTTATTGTTTTGATTTCATGAAATATATAAAATATATTAAGATATACAGAGTAGATTTCTCTGAGACAATTAAAATGTCAGTGTGTGTGTTGTTTTGTGTGTG
Source organism: Heortia vitessoides (assembly GCA_020976665.1). Lineage (NCBI taxonomy): Eukaryota > Metazoa > Arthropoda > Insecta > Lepidoptera > Crambidae > Heortia > Heortia vitessoides. Next base: position 10,791,740 of record JACJUM010002543.1, read on the forward strand.
TGTGTGTGTGTGTCTGTGTGTTGTTTTATGTGTGTGTATGTGTATGTGTATGTATGTGTTTTAATCGGGTAGCAGCAGCATGTCTTCAACGTCGTTGTAACTAAGGGCTTAGAGTCACTCAGTAAGAGCCCTCCTACACTCAAACAGTTGCTTAGGGTAAATTAGCAGAGTTTGTTGAATTTTGTTATACACGTAGGGGGCTCGAGCTATGAATTGGCGAGTTGCGAAAACAGTACGAGCAAGGTATGGAGGAGCGACAATATGGCATCGTCTCATCTGAAGTTGTATGTTGTCTAGTGGCAGTGTTTTGTGGTAGCTTTATGTCATCTGAAGAATATAAAGTTTTCTAACAGTGAGTAAATTCGATGTTTCATATAAGCTCGATTAAGTATCTAAAGGGATCTATTACTTACTTATTACTTACTTAGATCTACAGTTAACTGCCAGGAATTAATTCTGTATAACTATCGGAAAGAAAATTTTACTGAACATGTTGTAAATTTAAATCTCCCTGAAATAAATTGATGTTCACTTTAAATTTGCGAATAAATCGCTAATATTTTAAAAATTGTGGGACATATATTTATTTGAATCACGTCAATCTTCATCTTTGGGTATGATATTATCACACAAAATCAGAGGTATTCCTCATTATAAAATTAATCAAATTTTGTAACAAGAAAATCGTGTATCTTATGTCTTAACGGTAAATATCCAATGTAATTTAAATATTTTATGTATATATTTTCTATCAAAAGTGTAACCTAAATTTATTTAAAACTAAATTTATTTAATTTAAAACCTTTCTTCGTACTAAAACCGAATCTATATATTTTAATACTTTTTGATCCGTACGCACCAATTTACTTAAAGGACAGATTCCAATTCTAATCTTCCTCTCACAAACGTACTTCGAATAATCTCTCGCTTTTAACTCTTTCTCATCACTCTAGTGTTTTGACAAAATTTATACAGCTATACCACTGGAATGAGCTTCCGTTGAATATAAGGCCATCCCTAAACAAATTCATTCTGAAACTCTTTCTCCGTACTTTATTTACTGATACTGTTTCTCTAACTTTATAACCCTATTTCTGATGTACGTTATTTTATATCATCTGTATTTATTGCGTTTATTTATACAAATATGTATGTAACGTTTATCTATTTTGTATATTTATTGTCTGAACCACTACATATATTTTTTCTGTTTCGTTTTATGGTTGACTGGGAGATAATGCCAACTGGCATTAAGTCCGCCATTTGTACATTTTTTAATATTTTGTGCAATTAAGTTCAATAAATAAATAATTATCATAGATGCATTTGATCTGATATAGGTATCGAATGGTCTTTTTTGCTTACGGATGTACGCGTCAGAATAGGTTAAAAACCAAACTGTATTCTCACTAATGTATGTTTTTTTTAATTGGTTCCCACAAAAAGAGATATTAGAACAACAATTGGATTAGAAATTGATTATTTCTTAACCACTTCTAGCAATTTATAATAGATACTATAGATACACTTCTAATATCAGGAAATAGAAACAAAAATACTAAAAACTTAAAAATATTTAACTATTACTTAATTAAATAATATAATTACTCATAAATTGATTAGTGCCTTTCTACATAATAGCAGCGGTCAATGTTAGTTTTACGATTATTTTTTCGCTATTTTTTGTAAACAGTTTCACGATGCAATGTCTTAAAACCTCAAGGTTGTGTGGACAGAGTGATCGTACAGGACAAATATTTGCGTTCAAGGAACCCGGGAAACGAGCGTGTATTTTGTGTGCATATGTGGCGATTCTCGGTGCATTATCTGTATCGCATTATGGCTGGTCGCCTCGCTCCTCCAAATAAGGGCAGGTCGTTGCTCCGTGTTCTTTGTTCAAAAAATAACACATGTCATTTGTATCATGTATGGAGGGCCACCTGAATGAGTAATGAGTAAAAAACCTTTGTGGAGGGTTAAACCAGCGTCAACTTTTGTCACCTACAATTAATCGCTATTAACGCGTGGAGTCGTAAGAGTTTAGCTCGATCGTGTTTTCTTATTTGTGACCTTTTACAAATATGAATATATTTTAGTATTAATAAGCGTATCTTTAAATGTCATATTTAAAAATACCAAAAAATAAATAGTGAGAAGCTATATGTCGTGATGATTTTATGTATCGTTATATACCTACGTGTTGAATGTAAAATCTATTTTTTTATTGATATATTTAGGTGGGGCAGTATCGAATGTCGTGACAGCACGGGGCCAGGCTACCAGGTGCGCTGGGACATTAATCGTCGATCCTCAGGCGTATAGATCACAATCGGAACCAGTTTTATTATTTTAAGTTGTAAATGACGCAAGTGTCGGTGGTGCGCAGGTGGGTGCGTGTGGATATGAGCAGACATACAGGCGCTGAGGACCACTGATTTGATCTAAGCTTTGGAAATCAAATAGTTTTTTTTTCTGGTTAAGTACACAAGAATGTACTTAACTAGTTAACAATATAATAACTGATATTTGTATTTGATTCACCTTTTAATACTATTTTTTATGTTGCAGATTTAAATAACTTCATTAGTTTTAACTTCATGCTACGGTCAAATTAAAAATATAAGATTTCCGTGAGGTACCGGCAGAGTAGAATAGTACCTCCCTCTGTACAAGGTGTCGTAAGAGCGACTAAGGTACCAGAACCAACAGATGGCGGTCTATCCATCCGAGACGAGTAGCTCAAATGCAAAGGGTGGGGATGGGCAGCAGGATTCCTACCGCGAAAGCTGTGTACTCAGCGATTGCCAACATGCTAGCCCAGCGCGGCGATTATTGGCAAAATTCCCCCTTCCTTTTAAATCAATTATTGTATGTATAGTCTCATGTACATAAAGCTATTAAAACTTATATTTAGGTGTATGTATCTATAAATTTAATTTGGACTTCAAAGCAAATAAGAAGCCACATTCTATGTGCATCGTTTAACACGAATTAACATACAATTATAATGTCTTATGGACACATTAGTATCTGTGGCCTTATCTGAAGAACTGTTTGCTATCGGAGATTGCTGCATGTATTATGAAACTTGACCTGGTCAAAAGGCGCGCTGGCAATCGGCGCCTTATAGTCTACTTGTCATTTAAACATAAACTCGATTTACTAGAGTGTATTAAATAATCACGTACTGTGTTTCATTGAACTAATAGTGTTAGCAAAGTTATATCACAAAGATGATGAGATTTTTTGTTACGTGTTACGTGTATTTGGCGTATTTTTTAATGATTATTCTAGAATTTGAACTGATAGTTCTAGAATTAGTAGTAGTCCACAGTTTACAAATGTTTTTAATAATTGTTTTCTCTCGTTGATCCCCGTGTGTAAGTTTCACACGTAACGCAGCTCGGCAGGCGAGCCGGCGTCGCCGCGCGGCGCCCTGTCGTCTACCGGCCGCCTATCATTATTTCCTTCAAAACGTACCAACTGTAACCGATCTTTTTATCCTCATTTTTTAAGTCGAACCGTCCAACTTCTTTGGAAGCTTGAACATCCAACATTAATTTATAATTTGTCATAACTAGACTAGTTGTATTTTAACACTTTTAATAAGTTCAATTTTGACTTTTTAATTTTTGAACATTATATCTCACAAAACTTAATTAAATATTAACTCTTGGGATTAAGATTGAATTCGCGAATCTAAATGTAAACATACATTGCGTAAGCCTTATAAATATGCTTCTAAGAAGTTCCTTATAATTGGTTGTTAAAACAAGTTCCATATGAAGATAGTTCCCAATCAGGATTCCATTTATATCTGTCCCTGTTCACCGACGATACCAGTACAGTTCTTAGTTATGTAAGCGCGTATAGGAACTACACATGCGTGTGTAGATAAATGCCTTCATATACGCAGCGAGAGCGTGGAGTGAGGAACAGGGCGCGGCGTGCCGACCTCTCGGCCACTAATTGATTTGCACGGACTTTAACCGTGTATTATCTAACATTGTTCCACAAAGATTTACTACTATTTTAGTATCTGTGGCAACAGTAAAATAGTGTTTGTTTATTCTTTTTAAAAATTGTATTAACATTGGTTCTTATGCTTATAAAATACGCGTGGAAAATTAATATCTTACCATTTAGCTACACATAACTATAGATCAGGGAAGTAAGTTAAAATTGATATTGACCGGTTTTATTATCGTCTAAGAAGTATAGAAGAGCGGTCATCATGCGCAATGTCATGTTTTCTGCAACTTTTTCTCTAGACAACCATATTGAAGGTGGTTGTATTTATCGGGCCAACGTTACACAAGTGATCAGGTCCAATCAAGGCGCATCTCAGAGGCCATAAAAGGCCGCCGGGCCGGGTCCGCGCGGAAGAGCGGCGTCCGCGAGTCTGCGAACCCTCGCAACACCTGCCTCTACCGCGAACTATTTATAAACCAGACCGTACCTTCGACACAGATTAAAGATATTTCACGCAGATCTTAATAAGGGGCTTGATTTGATTACTAAGCTCTTTGGATGGTTGGAATTAAAATGATTTAGACACAATTTTGCTCGATTTGTAACTTGTTCGTTTACGACGTTGCAAGTAAACAAATTTTAAGGATGTAAATATCAATTATTATGTTTTATACTAGTTGAACCATATACACAAAATATTTATTAGAATTTCAAAGATAAATCGCGAGTTGAAGAAAGTTTATTTCTTTCCTTTGATTAAGAAGCCTTTATAGACTCGTCAGCTATATGATGAGATTTAGCAACACAATGTATTATTTTTAAAAGTAAATGTTATCGAGTCTAAGTAGCATACATACTCTTTGTCAAAAGCAGTACGGCGTACTTTACTCTCTAACTACAGATTGTATAGAGGCATCCACTATATACAAGACATTGTAAGTATTTAGTAGGTATACCCAGAAGTGTTTACTTGCTTTTTGCGCAGCGTGTCTACAAATAATTTTCCGTAAGTCTCTGTCTGCCTGCATAATCTCGGAAAACGTCTTTAAACTTTACATATTTTAATAATAAATGAGGACGCCTCTGAGATCATTCCTAGAAAACGAATAGAAAAAGCCTTATGATTATTTATGTGAGGATTTAGCATTTCTGCCAGACACACTGACGCTCATGAGCAAGTCAAAGTAAAACGCAACTCATTGTTAAAATACTATTAAGTCGTTCATAATTTGCAGGCCTCACTGCTAAGGAAAATGACGGCGGAGGAAAAGTTTTTTGAAAATTACGATTTTGACTGAGCATATAATTTGAAGAATGATTCACCGTGAAGGTTTTGGATTAAAAGTATTCAATTATTTTTTCGAAACACTCTGTGTTTATATGAAGATGTTTTTCTTTTTCGACACAAAATATATTAAAATTGCTTATTAGAAATAGCTAACTCACCTTTATTCTGATATTACAAAATACATTTTCACAGAGTCACGGAAACCTAACCAAATTGCCAGCCAGCGCTTTTATCTTAATATATATATATGAATTATTTAAGAATACAGAGGTAAAAGTACCACGATTATTAAAATCACTAAATTGTATTTTCTAAATGATTGTATTGGTATAACCATTTAGAAAATACAGTTTAGTAGGTGTGGTAGCAAACGCAGGTCGTAGTTACGGGCTCAAGCTAAAACCATATATATTGGATAATGGTCCTACTGTCATCTCCGTCTACTAGGTATACTGCATTTATGCTACGTCAGTTAGAATGTATGGTGTATCCATCTGTAATCAATAGCCATCTGTCTACTCTTGTATCTCAGTCACCTCCAACGACACCTGATACTATTCTACTCAGTTCCAGGGATTTCAATAAAGCTGATGTAAGTATATCATCACTTAAAGCTCATCAAAATATAATATTCTAAAGTTTTCAAACACCTTCATTACAAGTAGCACGGCAGTGCAATACGATCGGGAGACTATCGATGGACATACAATGAAATAAGCTAGCTGAGGTTGAATAAATATTATTTCCGACGATCAGTGCCGGCCGTCGGTCGTGTCTAACATGTTTACGTAACAGTGTTGTGATGGGAGCCGCGTGTTAGAGGCTGGGCAAACAAGTGGAGGCTTCCGAGCTCGCTCCTTGTTTGCTCAGCGTATGAACTGCCCGCTTTTTACATCTGTTGGAAAACACCGTAAGCAATTATGTTTTAGATTAGCTGATTTATATGTGTGGTTATAGTGGAACTCACCGTTGTAGAAATTAGTCATAAATCAAGTATGTTTATAATTAGTTATAAGTAGAACACTCAGCATTTAAAGTTGTGGTACACAACTCGGAACTGTAGTGATATAATGTTCGATTTTACTAGTATTTAAATATTTACTTTGACCCATGGGGAAGAAATAGGCTACATAGATGCCTTGCAAGGATATTAATGCTACCTCCTTTAAAAGTTACATGTTAAAGTATGTAAATAACACCTTAGATAATGTTATTCAAAAGATGTATAGAAATTACCTTGAATGTTGTAAATTTAATATTCTCTGGTCAGAATCAAGACATTGCGGCTACCTAGGGCCAGTTTAACGATCATCTTTAGTCTGTCGTAACTAATAATTAGACATTAATAATCCGAATAATAATGGTCATGAATGAAAAATTATTAGTTGCGTTATGCATCGCCATATGAATAGTAATTGCATCGCTGCTAATGTATAATTACAATAATTTATAATCTGTGTCTTTAGGTCAAAGCGTACAACGCAAGCGAAATCATAGCTTTCCGAACAGAAGGGTCCGTCCTCCGACAGAGGTCACGAGCCACGGCGGACCTCGGGCTGATCGTAAAAACGCAAGTGGGCAGTTAGACGACACGGCATAAAATAGCGTTCGGAATTTATTACACTCCAATGCAAAACTAATTGACAGCCAAAATCTAGCTTTGCGAAGGTTGTGACACTTAGTTTGACAACATCACTGAAAACTTTGCACCTATACTCATGATGATGTGTTGGTATATCCAAGAGCATACATTTTGGCAATCAGGAGCGTCTTCTATACCCAGGCACAGGACAAAATATTTCGTAAACTGTCAGTAACTACACCTGTTAATGCGAGCTCTCATACTAGTTATGTCTTCATGAATATAATATCTCTATCTATATTTTGTAATAAGAATTACTTGATTGTTTTACTGATTTTCTTATAATACCAGGTTTAAACGTGGTTTATCTAACATTACATTTTTTGTAAGAGGAGTTTTAAGTAAGCGGTTAACGCATAAATCATAAAAAAGGAATGAAAAACATTAACAATTAAGTTTTGGCAGACAAAGACGTTCACGAACTGTATATACCTCAACATCGTTAAGGTTATCAAGATACATAACGCTCGCAATTATCACTGTTTGATTTTCCTATGATACTTCTTATTAAGTTGGGTTAGATTATAAAAACATCAGTTAAGTTAAGACAAAAAGTTATGTGGTTATTTGCTTATTACACAGAGACAGACACATATCGCGGTTTGCAGAACAATGTACGATCAAAAAACTGTGCAAAAAATTGTGTTTGTATTTCAGTTTGTTTAAATGCTAATTAGTTGCAAATCCTTTTCGTACATTTATTATTAGTTTCCTTGTTTAATTTTTGTACGTTTATATCGATAGTATGTAAGTTCGGTAGTAACCTTACAATGCATATGTTTTTCTATTTTTATTTATTGATATTTATTATATCTATATATGATGTCAGGTTAATGTATTATAATAATCAAATATATTAATAGCTGATCTGACAAATGTCTTGATTATTATCATGAAAAATTATTGCGACTCAAAATAGAGATATAAACTATCCTATCACTTGAGTTGGATCAAACTGTAGACAGTAAGTAAAAACATATTAAACTCGGTTCAGCTATTTAGAAGTTTATCCTGGACAAACACTGATGAAACACTGGATGAAATTTTTTATAATAAAGATTAGGTGAATAGAAAAAAATTGTACGCCTTGTTAGGGTATTACGCGAATAGATAAACGTGAGATTTGGTCTAGTTAAAGTTAATGTGAGAATATGTGCGTGCAGTTATATCTTTTATATTAAATGCAATTTTATATGATTTTAATAATTTAATATAATAATTAAAATAATTATTAATATTCATTAAACACTATATTTGAATGACACATTGACATAGGTAATATAGTAAAAATTTAGTGTCTACTAATATATCGATTACAAGAAAAAATTTAAACAGTATTTACAAAATTTAATGAGTTATGATCAATTTTAGCCCACCGGGTGGCCACTGGATATTTTAAAGAGCATAATATTATAGGAACAACAACAGAGTATTTAATGTATACAGGTATTAGTAAGTTGAAGTGGCAGTGGGCACAGCATTTGGTACGCAGAAACGATGATCGATGGAGTCATAAGGTTCTGGAATGGATACCACGTACCGACAAGCGCAGTGTCGGGCGTCCACCTGCAATATGGACTGACAATCTGACTATGACCGTAGAATCGCGCTAGACACTGGCCGCATACAACCGGTCCTATTGGAGATTACTTGGGGAGGCCTATGTCCAGCAGTGGACGTGTTATGGCTGAGATGATGATGAATGATGATAATGAAGTATCAACTGAGAAACCAAAATGGTACTAAGTCATTTTATAACGCTTTCGGGACGCAGGAAATATTTTGGCATTAAATGTAGACTATGTTTATTTTCTATTATTCAAGTTTTACACATACCAAATTTTAAAAAATATGGTTGTCTGCATTGGTTTCACATTTATAATATTTACTAGTAGCGCCCAGCGATTTCTGGTGCTCCCTTATAGTGCGACGTCATAAAAACAACCCCTGTGCAAAATGTCAAGATTCTAAACCTTATAGTTTAGTCCCTGCGTTGTATGTCAGTCAGTCAGCTTCTCCTTTTATAGAAATGGTGAGGTCCTGGTGTATTGACAGAGAAGAATAATACCTCCTTAACACCAGGTATCGTAAGAAATAATATTTAAATGCAAAAAGCTAGAATTTGTATTACTAATTACATGTTACTAGCTTATGCCTGCAACTTCGTTTGCTTAGAAGTCGAAAGTATTTGTAAACCCCAATTACCTTAAGGAAATATATTTTGCCCCGTTTTAGAAAAATCTTGTTCCTTGATAAATCGTCACACTGAAATATTTTTCAAATCGGCGCGATCTGCCAATCACATTCTTAAAAGAAAAAGAAATTTTTAAGCATCATATATAATATTAGTACAGATGAATTAATTACTTTTTCTATCGCCAAATAGCATTACTTTCCGGTTTCAAGGGTGAGTAAGGCAGGGAAATTACTGGGTAATGTGCCATAATATCTTTAAGTCACAAGATTGGTAACGCGTTAGTGATATCTTTGTGATATATACGAGCATCTATAGGTGGACTACATGCTTGTTTGCCGACCTGGCGTGATAAAAAAAACTTCTAGTACTATGTGTTTATTGTAACTTGACCATTTAATTTAATTAAGGCCTAGGGCAGTAAAGTCTGCACGTCCTTTGCTAGAGGTCGCCTCGCAAACACAAAAAGCTAGCAAGGTGAACTTAAACAAAGGCTCATCGCGCACTGATAATAATTAGGCTGGGCCAGGAATGCGCCTCGGGCAGCCATTACTGCGCCCGCGATCTCGGCCCGAGCTTCGCCATAGATTTATTTACATCCGGATTCTCAGTTGTAATTATCATTATTTTCTAACGCATATTTAGTTCCGCAAAACCTAGTTTAATGCACTTCGGAGTCAACGACTCATTTTCAATTCTACACTACTTTGTTAGATTAATATAAAATGTATAGTTTATGGAAGACTAGCTTCCTTTCTCCGTCTTCGCTCGCGAAGTAAACATTTTACGCTGCAACCTGCAAATATAACACCCGGGACATAGCCGCAATCAAAAGTTATTGTTCACATGCCAAATTCCATTTAAATATTTTCAGCCGTTTTGTTGAAAAAAGATGTCTACAGACACACTAGTGCAATGTTGGTGTATATTGTCTAGTTCCGATAAATAAATACTACTATTCAATAAAAAACAATTATTTCATATGATATTCAGAGACTAATACTTCAATCATATCTTCGAGTACATTAAACAAAGGAATCTTTTAATGTTTCTTCCATGTGACAAGCAGGCTGTCGTAAAAAATACTACACAATTAAGTTTACTACAATGACAGGTATTAGGATAAAGCGCCACTCGCAATCATCATGTCACCAGACAACCGCAGCAGTAAATTATATTCACAGTACCTTAACTCGCGTAGCTTCTATCAATAGCTCACTAGTTTTTCATGTCTTATACTAATCTCGTCAAACTGGTATTTGTTCATAGTTTATATATAAGTCGATTAAATATTTTAATATTTAGTATTATCTTACCGCACCGACGAGATTCGCAAATAATAAAACTTCGATATCAATCTGACAGAGTAATTGTTTTATACCCCGAATTACCGAATATAGTGGAATAATTGTAGTGTAATTTTGAGCGCTGCTGTAACCTATTGTAGGAATATTTGAGATCAACAAATGTGTGTAACTAAATTTTTGTTCGGGATTTTTTTAAAGTTGATTTTATCATTATGTATCATCTGGTATACCTTATTCTACCCAAAGAAAATGATAACCATTTTGTCTTGTATTAAGTGATTTTGTAAACACTTTTTTCAAATATACATTAAGATTCTTTTAAATTAGTATTCACCAAGTTTTGATACGCCAGGTGTAACCGGCTGGCATGATTTTTATATGAAATATCAATACTAAACCTAAAAAGGACCTTGATTTTAGTAGCAACCAGTTTAATGATATTAATTTAAAATAACAATAAGAGTTACTGGTAGACCATACACAGTGTGTTGGCCGGGTGCTGAGGTGTCATCGCGTCAGTTGTTAGTTAGTGACGTGTGCCCGCGTGTCGCTTCGTCGCCTACTCGCCTGCTAGCTCTGCCTGGTTGGGCTAAAGAAACACTCTTGTGGCCTACTCTGTTATAATGACGACCGCAAGGTTGAATACCTACTCTTGCGTCTTTTTAATTGAAGATTCTATGAATGATACTATGGTTATACTCAAAAAAGAATTGGAATTAATACCAACAAAGATGTGGTCGAATGTCTATATTCCAATAGAGTTGTATACTAGTATATTACTCTGACTGACAAAAATTTAAAAACACAAAGCTGGTACATATTATTTTTAATGAAAAAATTATAACAATAAAAAACAAATCATCTGAATACATTACACATTTATTTTCGCGCAAGTATGTATAATAAATATATTTACGACAGTCCAATATATTTAGTTTCTTTTTAATTTGTAAGTAAAAATTATTTAAAAAGCTATGGCAAATGATTATATATTACATGCAGATCTATTTAGAGAAATCAGGAGATATTTTTGACTCTAGTTGCTGTGTTTGACAGCTTTTCTCTGAAACTAACTATTTATATGAGTTATGTCGAGGTGTAAAATTGACAGATGGTCTTGTTTTGCTCAGGTAGAAATCAGTCAGTGTTGTGTCGTCATTTTGTTGGACAGCATATGGATTTGACGATCAAACGATCAATAATACTACATGTAACATACTGCCACCCTTGCAAAGGTGGAAGGATGTAAGGACGAACTATACAATGATTATGCCACGATTTTTGAATTTAGAACAGCCTCATAACGGCTCCACCGGTACCTTGGTGTTCCTCCCTGGTCGTCAGTGTTAGTGGATATTATTCACGCGGCCCGCTGCTGCGCTGAGTTGTGGTCGGCCTTCGACCGCCGAGAGCCGAGAGGTTTGCTGCCACTTTCACTCCGCTACCGACACTTGCAACCACGAAAGCCTCATTTGGAAATATGGATATGGCATTTGGCTACATATGCGAACGTGAACATATGTCTTCTTCGCCTGCTGTCTCATTATATTATATTTTAAAATGCAATTGTAGGTTTTTTTTCACATTAATATAGAGATGGATAAGGCACAATGAAGATTCACGATTGAAGGAATTTCGCAGAAGAAAACAACTTTTCAGCCATATTACTTTTGGGCACACTCAATGTTCTGTATATTAAAGTAAGTAATTTAAAGTCATATAAAACATATCTAAAGGGTATACGTTTTACAGATCTGTAAATGTATCTGTATAAGGCTACACAAAAACAGTTAATTTTTCCCAACCAATAATTAATCCAATAGGTAATTAATAGAATTCACTGTAAAGTGAAATATAATGACAGATTTTCACAGATTGATTTGTATTATAAATAAACCATAAGTATAACAAAAAAAGATTAATGGTTGAACAACAACAAAAGAAAATTAAGCGTTAACTTAATTTTGTGACAGACGCTTGCGTGCCTCGATTTATTTTATTGCCGTAAAAGAAGGGCATCGAGCCAATATCTACATTTGATTTTCAATACCTTACTTTAGTATTACACGAGTGTGTTTTGACCTCCATGCATATTTTTGATTTTCTTAACTGAATGGCCTGTGATGTTCATGCTCTTACCAGAAAAAACCGACTTCAAAACAATATCTACATAACTTACTTTTCACCGTATTTGCGTACGTAGGTATGTTATTTTAATAACCACCAATCGAAAGGTTATTGAATCTAATAATTACTTTAAAGTGAAATCTCCATTCGCCGTACAAAGCAAGTATGCATAGAATTCTCTAACTAAAGCTTTTTTAATTTTAAGTACATGCGCACTTTTATACAAGTTTTATGTACTTCGGATTAATAAATCACATGTTCTTCATATATCATTATACTTGTAAGTAAAATTGGGAAGTTATTTAGCTATGAAGTCTTTTTCAATTTAATTATATAAGTCCCTTTTAATACGAACAATTAAAAATAAATACTCTTAATCTCTTAACAATATGCTAGATTAAAAAAAAAATATTTAGATAATAGATAATACTAATAGATGTAATCTAAAAACTATCTGTAATATATAATCTTGATTGTCATTTGTTTTCGAACATTTTACAAGTTAATAAATAAAATGTTTGGTAACGGCGTATGTACTTTTGGAATAAGTATAAAGCTATATACAAGCTCAATTAATTTTAAAATGTTCCATTTTTAATAGTTTTAGTTGGGTTAATTGTAAATTTCACGGAAAGCAAGAAGAATTAGGCCTATCTAGCTAGTAATTGAAGTGTTTAATTGCATTATTAAACTTAAGTTTGATTTTATTTATTTTTAAATTCAGATCATAAACTAGTTAGGTATTAAATATATTGACGACTACATTATGTCGTAATATTATCCGTGTAATTTACTTGTTTTATTTACTTTTTAGAAGAACCATCGCCTCCAGTCTTATCTAACACACATCGTCCGAATATAAGTCGTCAATTTTAATTAGTTTCGTGTACACATGTGTCATGCCTCCTAGTTCGTAATTTGCATTATTGCTAGAAATTTATTAATAAAATAAAAGTATAAGGTGCATTGTCTGCTACGTCTTAACGATTTTGTCGATCGATTAAACTCCTTCAAATATAGCTTGATTTGAATGTCAGATGATAATGTAATTGCGTCGCACTTGTTATTTTTATTGCCAACATAATTTGCCATTATAAGGGCATTGTAATTAGTTAATGCCATTAAAATAATAAGCACGCGATAGTTTGAAAGCTGTCATATAACCAAGCTATTTTAAGGGACTAAAGTCGATCTTATCTAAAGCTTATGTCAAATTAACTTGCATCTTGCAAGCGTTTATAGTCTGTAGCGTTGTACGTTTGACACTCGCCTAGGGGGGCAGAGTATGTCCGCACATAGAGCTTATGTGAGCGCGTTTCAAAACCGGTGTTGCGCAATAAGGTCGCCGCCAAGGACGCGGGTTCGTTGCCAGAAATAAATAGCTGTTTATGTCTGTCTAGCGTACTCGAGCTGTGCCCCTGCAATGGAAAACTTTTTGCACATCACACAATACGATGGTATGTAGTGTTAACGAACTACGTCGCCCGTGGCGGAACATTTGATTTGGAAGTTTTTATTTGTAGCTCTAGAGTCTTTTGATTTTTCAAAAATCTTAATTCTGATAAATATATCTTGTCTCCCTGATTTGTATTAGAAATATTGCACATACGCAAATTTTCGATATTCAGTGATTTAAATTTACAGTTTAATCAAATTAATCTTCTTTTATGACTTTTTATATATAACATATTTTTAAAATTATTATTAAAGAATAAATAATGACAAGGGTCAACTTCTTTTTATTAAAAAAAACTGAGCGTATCTGAAAAGAATCGGTCGATAATTAAAATTAAAAATTATTTGTATTAGACTTGCATTTCTTTGACAAGCTTTATAATTTTTATATTTTTCTCAGTTGTTCCAATTGTACTAAATGAATATCACCTGAAACTTTACATAACTCAAGATAATATGAAAATAAAAATATTTGCATAGAAAGTTGTGTCTCATTGAAAGTCAAGTGGTGAGCGCGGGCTGTACCTACAAGTCCGATGCATGTTATATGTTATTAGCACCAAAACCAATATTTGACAATCGCATGCTTCAATTATATTTGTCCTGCGATGACAGTGGTAAATTAATAATCGTTAATTCCGTTTTGCAAAGTATATTGGCTCGTTCTGTAACATGCTTAAATGGTATTTGTAAATAAATAAAGCGAATAGTCAGCTTATTTTATTATTAATATATTTCAGTATAATATCTTAAGTACCTACATAATATCTTAGAACTAGTTTTAAGTATATTATAAGTGTATTATTATTATTAAAAATAATAGAAAAAAATTGCAGGTGGTAGTGATCCTATCCTGTGCGTCAAGGGTCGTGGGTTTGATTCCCACCGTGAGCAAATATTTATATGATGATATTTGTGTTTGTTCTGGGTAAACATATGTATTTAAGTAGTATGTTTGTGATTCCTCTGTGGTTTAGAGTCCGTAACACAAGTGCTTTAATCGACTGACCACGGAGTCAGGTCAATGTGTGAAATGTAGTGGGATTTTTTTTTATTAGATCCTCTTACAAGAAAGTATCATCCTATTACATAAATTAGTCAGCAGTATGGCTGCTATATTATACATAAAATAATATAACATGTGTATGAAGTAGCCTACCTCTTGAGGTAGACCTCACACAAAGGTCGGCTGCATTGGTAGCTCGCTCTCACCCATTTCTGCCACCAACAGCAGTGTTCGCATTATTGTGTTCCGGTTTCCGGAAGGGTAAGAGAGGGTAGGAGAGATATTACGTGGTAATATTTAATAATATGTTCGAGTCACAAGATAAGTAACCCGCTAGGAACTTATTTGAGATAATGCAAGCGTCTATAGGCTGCGGCCACGCTCACTATCACGCAGATCGGATACCAGTTTGATGACTTAGTCCTATGATTAAAAACATATTTTATAATATATACCTATTTTGATTACTTATACACTTTAAAAATTTTATTCCAAAGAGTCTTTTATATCTAGCGCACAAATGAAATATGAGGCCATTAAAGTAATGCTTTTAAAAAAGTTTTAATTTATTATTGGAATATATACGTACATTTTTCTCTGTCAGCTAGATTTCATCTAAAAGACCGGCTGGTGACTTAACCTAACAGGTGATTTGATATATCACAACTTTTGGAAATCCAAGCCCCATAAATTGCCACAATACGAAAAAGATTATTAATTTATAAAATTATTAAAAAGAACCTTCTCATCGATTTCCTGAAGGGGAGCAGTATCACAGCTAGAGATTTTTATTGCAAAATCTACTACTGGCATCAACCACCGACACAACTAGGGGCTTGCGTACTACGTCTTAAATAGAAAGGAAATGCTGATGACCTGTCAGTCCAATGTAAAGATGTCATCAACTATTTGCTTTATAGACAAAGTATTACGTATCCAGGTGCATATCTTTTGCACAGTTAAGCATTTATGTGAAAGTAGTTTTTTTTTAATTATTACCCTTTAACGGGGGTTGATCTCTATCCAGGACAATTATTATATTTTAATTAATATTGAGAATATTTGTGTTTATACTCTGTGTGTGGGTGTTAAATATGTATTTAAGTTTAAGCGACTAATCTTGGAGTCGGGTCAATATATGAAATTATGAAGGCATTTATTATTTTTTATTATTACGCTATTTGATAAGAAACCGTACAAAATATTTTTATCACTTTTTCTCAGATCTCTGATTAGATTTCTTAAATATTAATAGATTTGATGATTTAATCAGACCGCCCTTAAGGTGAAAGTATCAACGTGCCCGCACGGGACAAACAAAACGCCCGTGCGACTTCCGCGACATGCGAACGCATTTGGATGCAATTTACACCTACTACTGCTATTGAAAAGGTTGGAAATCCATTAAACATTGAGCATGCATTGTGTAGTGTCAGTGTAGTTCAAATTTAAAGAACAAACAATGCGACTTACCGATGAAGTTGACACCTGAATTTTTTTTTACCTGTTAGTGTATTATATAGTTTCGTCAATTCATAGCGTTATTGTAATCAATAACAATAACTTGAAGAATATAATGTTTATGTCTTTATATTCCTAGATATACCGAATCATACGTAAAAATAGAGTTCAGTGTTACCGCTACATAAAAGAGCGATATTATAGAATTGATATTATAGATTCCATACCTATTAAAACAAAATATAGTAGGAAATACCTTCCAAGATTTTTTAATTACCATTCCAACTACGTCTGTTTTTGCGGAAAAAAAATGCGGACGCTAAAAAATAAATACCTCAGATCTTTGACCGTGTAATAGGTTTTATTACATGTTATTTATTTCTAGATTGGTTGTTTGGAGAGTAATATCCTCTACGAGTTATGTCGGTATTTGGACGTTTGCTCCATATAACTGTTCGGGGTATTATTTTTTATGTATACTAAACGGGTGACACTACCGGTCGCTATAAAGAAATAATTATAATGTGACGTGTATTTGTTGGATGTTAAGCAAGACATTGTAGCGCTGGACAGGCTTTAGCGGGCATCGACCGCGTGCTTGTTTGAAACATTCCAAGCATGCACAAATTAAACTGGTTTTTTGTTCACATTACTTTATTACTTTTGCATAAAAACATTGTTATATAAATCAATCTGGCGCACACTTGGCCGTCAAGGGTTACCGCGTTACAATCGTCCATTTCAAACTGCCGTTAGGTTTTTAGTGGAATACCTGTTCAATGCTCGAGTCTACGTCACACACACATGATACGCTAGTGGGGAAATTGTCCGTAATACAAGACCACAACCTAACCAGGTGTGTCTACAAACGAACGTGCATACATACGTTGCGTAATGTTACGAAAATTAGTTGATTTCATTAGAATTGTCAAAAAATATTATTTCACCAACACACCAGTAGGTACACTATGTTATTTTATAATAGAATAATACAAAAACAAAAGATGTTTGCGTAGTTTACCGAATCTAATGGATCGAATTATAATAAAAACTCTTTTTGCATCTTTTCTCAAACTCCAATTATTTGTAAGGGTAGCTTAATACCTACTAGCAACAAATATTACTAGCTCTGTTTTTCAACACATATAAGTCAAAAGGATTGTCTTTTGAAATTTTTCTTGAAAAAAATCTTCTTTGAAAAGAAGGAAAGTCTTTTCTGAATACCTGTATGCACCCGACATACAAGACAGTGAAATTTGAGACCAACTGAAAAGTTTATATATATATATTATTATATTAAAAAAATATATATACAAACTTAAAACATCCATTAATTTGAACTAAATAGAATCTGTTTCCTTGTTACATATATTTAGAAAGAAAGTCACCAAAAAAAAATTTTAAATCATGCCCTATTAAATATATAAGTTATCTTAGTATTGCCAAATCACGCTGGAGTATGACTAATAATGGGAATACCGTAGAAAAATGTGCATGTGCTGCATGTGATTTTTAGTAATAGAAAATATGTAATATAAAAACAGATAAATAGTAGTAGTGTATTATACCAATCTCTGTGTTTTTTATATAACATGTGTTTTAAATTTTTAAAAATTGTATAAGTAAAATAATTTGACGAAAATAGAGATCTCTTGACATTTTATTTAGTCCTGACATTGTTCTTCGCATCCCAATAGTTTTAATGGAAGTTTCATCATATCAGCCATCAGAATTTCACCATTAGTTTACAAAGGATTCCCCAAGAAAGACGGAATCTTGCCCATAATTGCCACGCTGGGCAAGCGTGTTGGCAATCGCAGAGCGTAGCTTCGCAAACGTTATGTTGCTGCCCATACATGCCTTGCGTACTTCAGTCGCTTTTTCACACGTTAAAATTTGGAAGTCTAGGACAACTTATCACTTTTATTTACAATTTTGTATTACATTTAAGTAATTAGACTCGCTCTTGTGATTATATCAAAAAGGATCTTCACCATTTATGAATTATTACGAATAAATATTTTACAGATCGTGCACTTAATGCGTAATAAATATGATTTTTTATGACTCGTTTGTCATTACAATGACTCACATGTTTCAGATATCTATGTACAAAGTAGCAATGACAGAATATTGTTAAAGTATGTTAAAGATGAACTGACGATTTGACCGCAGGATCGTGCTGGACCCAGGCCGCATACAACCGGTCCTATTGGAGTTTACTTAGGGATATAGGAGGGCCTATGTCCAGCAGTGGACGTCTTATAGCTCATATGATGATGATGGTGATATCCATATTGCCGTGAGGTACCGGCAGAATAGAATAGTACCTCCCACTTCATCAAGGAGACTAAGGTACTAGAACGGACAGATAGCGGCATATCCATCCGGAACAGTGCAGCTCAAATGCACAGGGCGGGGATGAACAGCAGCATCCCCATCGCGATAGCTGTACTCTGCGATTGCCAACACGCTTGCCCAGCGCGGCAATTATGGGCAAAAAACCTCCTTTCTAGGAGAGACATATCCAGCAGTGGACTTCCAATGGCTGGTATGATGATGATATCTATATTACAAATGACTATTGAAATAGAGCTAACTTTGACGTAGCCTTAATAGTAATTATTTTCCTATATATTATAAAGTAAACAAGCATACGGCCCGAATAATCGAAAACGCTCGAGTCATCCCAAAGATATCACTGGCGCGCCGCCAACACTGCGACGAAATGTAGATACTATGTCAAATTTATCTAGTTATTTCACTGCCTTTCTCACACTACGAGCCGGAACATAGCAATGCGAACACTGCAATTTGCCGGTAGAAAGGTGAGAGTGAGGTACCAATGCA
>JACJUM010002543.1:10811051-10843586 GCA_020976665.1 Heortia vitessoides
AACACTGCAATTTGCCGGTAGAAAGGTGAGAGTGAGGTACCAATGCAGATGACATTTGTAAAAGGTCTACCTCATGTGAAACGCTATGTTGAAAAACTATATATATATATAGTTTTTCAACATAATCCGGTTGCAAACATAATAATCCGGTTTACATATTGTTATCATATTAATGTTGGACACCTCAAATATTTGCACATGAAAACTAAAGCAATACTTACTATCAAAATAACTCTTATTTACTACACGAGCAATTTCTTTCCACCTGAGTCTGAAAACTCGATCCGATTCATTCGCAACTTTTTGTCTCAGGGGAATGCGAGTCGTCAGACTTTGGTCTGGCGCAGGCGCAGTGCGGGGGGCCCGTGCCTCGCCCTTTTGTTTTTATACCCGTACAAGAATGCAAAACAATTATAATTCCCTCAGGGATAAGTCGCCGCTGCTGGGAACCAAGCTCGAGTAATCGCGAACGATTCGCGTATCTTCTTGTATCTCATTCGAGTTGCGGTTTTGTAAAAATATCTCCCTTAATTGGATTAGAGATGCATCACATCGGTACTGTGAGGTAATACCAATGAGGGTAACGAGGTAGTGTTAGATAAACAGGGAGTGGTCTGCGGAGGTTCGTGAGAGACGAGGCGGGCGGTCACTCACAGGCCAACACCAGCCAATCCATTTACGTTAATTACGCCGAGATGGGGATAAATCGGCGTCCAGCCGTCCGCCGAGTTACGAGCGAGCCGACTATAAAATAAATTATACCCACTTCGTTCGCCTCCACTCAGTTTTTTGTTGCCGTCCACGGCGAATGGGAAAAAAAACAAAAGCGAAATCTCGAGAGGACGAAATACGAGGCAAAGACAAAGCTTGAATTTATCTACTGATAATATAGACGTAGGGCGCGGCAGACGTTGAGTTGCCGGGTGGCCGGCCAAATTATACAGGCGGCCATTCCTCCGCGCGGCAAAAACATGATATATGGTCGTCTTATGACGAAATATTTGAAATTTGGAGACCTGCCACACTTTAAATGGAATTTACTTTGAATATTATCTCTGGCATTCTTTGTCGACGACTTTATACGATTTTGCGTGATAGATTTTTCAAATAAGGCGACGCCGAGTTTTGTGATCGGCTCACATATATTATACAATACTTGAAACGATCGCTACGGATTCTTTTTTGCTTTATTTTATACTTCACTTTTTATAGACCGCTAATCTATCGTTTTTTGTAGTTGTTGTTAAAAGGGTCACAGATAATAACAGCAAGAAATTCACCATTCCATTTTACAAGTAAAACCCCGAGGATGTGTCACTTTTAAGCCTGATAATTACCCAATAAGCCTCTAAGTATCGTTAACTTAATATCTGGGGTACATGTTCAACTTAGACTTTATCATGATTATCGTACTTTTTATGACCGCATTATATTATATTTTTTGCAACATTAAAAATACAAAATTTCTGTAAATATATATATATATATATGTCTGTATAATCTGATTTAAAGCATAAGCATAATAGCAAAGAACAACAGTATTCATGAGCTAGATAAAGATACGGCTACAGGTTCTATGTACGGGTATATCTGTCAAAATCGCTCAATTGATAGTGAACTCTACATATTGCATATTGAGTTCAAAATTAGTTGAAACTTTTTGACAGATATGTATAGGTTGATCTGTAGCCGTGTCAATACTTGACATCAGCTACTATTACGGCTTTAAAATATGTTTATGTAACTTCGTTTTTTTAAATCATTGACGTATTGCTAATTCCGCGTTTGGTATTAATTTGAATAAACAATAATTCAGAGAAAAATGTCACAAATACATATTTTTGTAATGTTATTCTTCAAATTCTGAACGTATACAAAAAGTATGTAAACATGAAGGTATGCATATAAAATGATTGGTTTATAAAACAATTAGTTGTTTTCATAATTTTTATTTAGCACACTTGACTATAGTCAGGTTACAAATATAGTTACAGTGTTTTGGTAACCATCACAAACTAGCTACAATACCTCAGGAAACAATGATAGGTATGAGTTGTATCCTATTTAGTATATATTGTGAGAGTAGACGTATTTGTATAAAAAAAATGGCAGGTCTTCGAATGGCTGTTATGATGATGATGAAGTGTATTAATACTATAGATACTAATAACTTAGTTCTATAAAATTGTGAATAAAAACCACTTATGATTCAAAACATATGAGCAATTTTAAGTATTGTTATTTTTTTACTTATATTTAACATTGTTCTTCTGATGTGTTGAACTTTTTGTTTGTTAGAGAAAACTTGGCACACAGATAATATGTCACTTATATTTAAATTTGATTGTTAAACACCAATTAAATTAACTTTTCAACCAAGAAAAATGTAATATCAATACATACTTAAAAAGATGTTGTCAAAACAAATCTTAAATTAACTGGAAGTTTTAGTATTTGTACTACCAGAGCTAGCGGTCTTACCTAGTGAAAATAATGACCACATAAAATGTAATACTGTGATGGCAGCCTGGACCACTGTTATGGTCCATTCATTCAAGTTCAGTTACCGACGACCTTCCGTCGAGGTTAATGTGACACAGAAGGCGACACGCCGTGCAGTCTAAACTTTAAACTAATCGTATTTTGACTACAGACTCGAAAACGACCTTTGCTATATCCGGTAAACTTTAAGACATTTTCTTCATCACAAACTTAACGTAGTAATGTTTATGTCTATTAACTTATCTTTTCTTAGCAGGGGTCTTCATATTGGTCATATTGTTACATTTCTTAGTAACCATAGGGTGGTAATAAAAATCTGCACTTTCAAATTATATGATTTATTATATTTTCATTTCAATAAAATAATAATTACACGAATATATACACAAATACGAGTAGTTATGTACAGTTTTCGAGGCCGCTACTATATGTACACTGGGTCCACGAGTATATCACTAGGTTCGCACCGGGCGTGGGGATGCCTTCGTCATCGGCAACCACATCCCACTACCATCATGTCCTGATAGTTTTTGAGCACCACATTGTTCTTTTCGTCCATATAAAGCATTGAAATAGGCGAGAGTTGCGTCGGCACGCAGCACGCTTTCGGCACAGCCGCTGGGTTCACAGAGTTGACGAGGGTCTGCACGATCGCATGATTCGTGCCATTCAAGTGGTCTGCCAGCGGGAACGGGCAATCACCCTGGCAGTAGTACGCGTCGTAACCGTGGGGGGCGACTATCCAGTCACTCCAACCCACCTCCGCGAAGTCTACGTACAGCGGCCGCCGCTGGCAGATTTCCCGCGCCTCTTTGCGGTGATGATGAGAGCGATGGCCTCTTCGCGCCGCCCTTTTGCTTCTGGTCAGCCGGCTCTCGCCTTTCTCTCGGGCTTCCCGGGCTCGAGCGTCCTCTGTGTAGAGCAGCAGGAGCGGCTGCACAGAGTTCCACTCGTCGTCGTGCTCCGTCGCACGTCTCCGCACACGCACATGGGGCACTTTAACGTTCATATTTAATTTGTCCTCTTCGATAACACGCACTAAGAGTCCATGATTATGCTCAGGCTCTTTTAACCACCGTCGCGCGGCACTCAAAGCGTCAGCATCGACGTCACCATCGGCGGGCCGGAGCGGCACAGAGTCAAGTAGCCGAAGAATTGGCTGCGTCTTGCCACGCCGGCCGGGCCGGACAATGTCGTACAGGAGCAAGCGCTGGTCGCCTGCGACGCCGAGGTTGCGGTGAAACCGAAGGTCAGCGCCGCGGGCGATCTCATCTTCGGGGACGCCACTCAGGTTAAAGTATAGACGAAACCGGTGCTCGCCAGGAAAGCGGGCGTCCAGCTCGGAGGTGGCGTGGTGGTAGGTGCGCGCGGTGTTGGCGGCGGCGGCTGGTATGGCGCCGTGCGCGTAGAGTGCTCGCAGGGCGCGGGGCACGGGCGGCGGCGTCGCGGGCAGGCGCACGGGCCGGCGCGGCAACCCAAGCAGCGACAGGAGTTGCCGCTCGGCAGCGGCGCGCGTCTCCTCGTCCAGCCCCGCGCCCGCGCACACCGCCACCAACGCGCACACCACCGCGCATGCGCTCGCCCCACGCATAATTCTCCTCGACCCACCTGTAAAAGATAAACTATTGTTAATACTTTTAGAACTGGCGACGGAACATTTCTAAGTATCATAATTGACGCGTGTTATCTGCTGTAAATAAAATAATAATTTTTCGAGAAGCTCGATTGACAAATGCGACCTTGTCCGTCCAGGTCAAATATAATTAGTTCGGAAGCTTGTTGATATGAGTTATAATTAATTTTAATCTTCTATCGTTAATAAAGTCATCCGAATGTTTACGCACGGTTATGGTAAATATTAAACAGATTTTGTTGCCGCTCATTGATGCGCATGTATTTTTATCTGCATAAACGATAAGTTGTAAATATAATATCTCAATAAACATCGCAGGTCAGAGAACTGCATAATTCATTGGAGCTAATTCTCCAGTTGAGCAAGTAGAATTTCTAGAACTGCCTACACTCGCGTATTGTACCACTCGTTAGTAGTTACCACAATGACCAACATTGTGTCTGACCGGTAGTACGTTTATCTCGGACTGTTTCTAATGAATGCACCAGATCACATTGTATGTATCCCTTTAACGCGTTGAAACTATGAAGTTACATTTCCATGCGTCACAGAGATTCACAAAATATTTCTCACATAGAATTTAATTACCCATGTTACGCAATTAGTAATTTTATCATGCCACAAGATCGAGGAGTGTGCATTAAAAAATAATTAAACTAGTTAAACTTGATAAGCTACTTTAAAAATTAACATAAAAAATAATTTCGACCAAATTAAAATTAAACGTTAGCGTTGATTATTTTAATTAAGGTATTTATTGGATAAAATATTTAAGGTTGCACTATAAACTGTAACTTGAGTCAATTGAGAAGAAAGGTTATACTTTTTGCGTAAAAAAAACTAACAAAACAATTTACTAGCAAAAACTTAATGAACTGATTCTACTGTTGGAACCACTTACTTTACAAGCTAAAGATAACTGGTAAATACTTAAAGGTTGTTTTGGATAACGATAGATTGATAATAGGTAAGTCACAGGCAAAGTCTAGTCTAGCACTGGCCATGAATGATATCCAACCGACTGTTATATCCAGGACTTAGACGAACAGCCAAGCCACGCCTAATCATTTGAGAAGGATCAATAATACGTATAAATAGGTACAATGCCCCACCCCCGAGGTATTTAGGAAATATAACCCATTGTCATTATAATATCATTGTTTTATAACCCTTTGAGCTTTTGAAAGTTATTGTTAGATCTGTTGGGGACTAGTTGTGCAAGTATAACAACAATTCGTTAATATGTTTAATACCAGGCTTATGTAGAGTACGTAATTTTTTTCTGTTATATCAATAAGTTAATATAATTTCAACAAATTTGATAAAGTGAAACTTCTTTACATTTACAATCAAACGATTGTTTTTGTACAATCATTAAGGGTACTTTTTTAAGCGTGATATTGATTTTAACGCATAGAATAATATCTAAAACTAAAATGTATTATTAGGTAAGTTTCAGTATAACAAGGCGGTAGGTTAATTTTTATGGATAGCGTTATTTTATTTTCCAATAAATTATCGCTATGAGAATAACGTTCTGATTCTGTAAGATTAATGAATTGTTAAAAGCACGGCAAACTTGATATACCACTAAAAATATTTCTAATAGCAATATAAAGCATGTATCAATAAAATTATGATAAATTTCAAGAACAATTTGGTCCATAATACAAACATATTTGTATACTTGTTAATAAGGGGAAATAGTAATGGTTGTAATTAAAATAATATTAAAAATCTAAATAAGCAGTTAAGTTACATAAACATCAAATGCTAATACGGATTTCACGACCAAACACTTTCCAAAAGCGTTCAGTAAAAGACATCAACGGGATGCGTTTCTACTCGCGCCTCTGTAGCACTAGGCTTTGTAAACATTAGCCACAGTCTATCTACATGCAGTGCCTAAACTTAGCGCACAGAACACATGCATACACACACACATAGGTACACATTAAACAATAACGAATGACAAAATTTTACAACTTTTGCAGTAAGAACCTCACGTGGAACGAACTCGATCATGGAAAACGAGACAACTACGAAAGCTCTACATGTAGCACTTTATGTCTAAGGTGTGATACGAAATCGAATTTATGTTGTTGTTATAATGTTTTGATCGTTCTAGCGCGGTCGACCGGATCGCGGCGTACGTATTTCGAAAATAATGCGGTCAAACCGGCCGCGAGCGCACGACCGCTCGCCTCTCTCACTCACCCGAAATTTTAACGCATCCAACGTCAACGGGCACGAAAATCCGCGATATCCTCGCAAAAGAACCGAGCGCAAGTTCAGCGCTTCGGGAACAAATAGAACTGCACTCGTTCACGAACAGATCGATGGCACATAACAACAGAGTCTGGTAACATGACTGGCGCGGGCATGTGCGCGGGAGTGGTCGCGTGCGCGGCGTGAGCACTGTGTAAGGGCGCGCATGACGTGCTCGCGGCTCGGTGAGCGCGGGCGGAATGAGCGCGCTGAGCACGCGCCAGACGCGGCGGCGTCGGCCCCGCCGGCCGCTGCGACCGCCACCCCGGGCGGGCCGGCCCCGCCCCGCGCCGTCTCGCCGCCCCAGCCGCGCGCCGCCCTCGCACCAAACGCACCCCACTACCCCTTATCCGGAACCAACATCCGCACCCATCACATCACCCATGAATGGCTGACGAAATTTTCCAAATTTTCTTCAATGTGACAAAACTTCTTGCACAGCTAGCTTATTTTATCACTAAAGCACTGTATCGATATCGTCCAATATCAAAGAAAATCTTTAATGTAGTGGCGAATACAAGTTTAAACATAATAGTCATCAGATTTGTAGAATGCGTATGATGACTTAAACGACACTTTGTTATGTATTCGTAGCATTTTCCACAAATGACACCGTAACGCTACGATGTCTACGATGGGAAATGTTCCTTCTATAACGCAAGTATGATGCTTAATTATTCTAGAAATATAAAAATACTGAATTTAAAAATTACAAAGACGCTCGTCTTTAATAAATTACGAAGCTACCATCAGATAAAATTGAATAAAGCATGTAAAATTATAATGATTTACTTGACTAGAAATGATGCAATATAGAATGTTACATTACATTAATAAAAAAAAATTACCAAAAAAATATGATTTCTAAATATAATATTCTGTCTAGAACCCCATTAACGGCTTATAAATTTAAACATCATTGTATTTTGGAAGTTCCGCTCACCGGATGATATTTTAGGTAATATATATATCTAATTAAAATGTTTGGTTTTTTATCAACCTGCAAATAGCATTCAATTTTCATCGGACAGGTTGTTAGTAGAATATTAAAAACCAATTATGATATTGGTAAAAAACAATAAAAACACGCAAGTGGCAAGTCGGTGTTAAAAAAGTTAACTCATTAACAAGGTCGTTAGGGAGTACTTCCTTTATTTATCGCGACTACCAATTATTTACAAATATTAGCTTGAAAGACCCATTTAAAGATCCATTTACATTCGTTATATGGTTAAGACGACACTTCCGACCCGGCATCGGTATAGTAATCCTCAAAGCATTACTCAGCACCTGATTTTATGATAGATGATATGAAAAGATAAAAGACAAAACAAAAAACAGTTTCGCTTATTGCTAACTAAATACCTCAGACCTTCTCTTTTTCACGTCTCCCGAGATAAGTGTTATGAGTGTTTTTATACAGCGCTCAGCACAGTTTTGCACCTGCCACAAAAGTATAAAAATAACAGATATGAAAGATCAATATACCGGAGATAAATGATTTCACGGCGAGCCTGCGCGATGAGTGGTCCGTGAACAATGATTGAAAGTCTGATCAGCAGGTGGCAATGTGTTATTTTGATTAGAGGCACGCACGTGCTCAGCAACGCAGATGGCTGTCTAAACTGTGTCATGTTTTTTATCTCGCATGCGTACACATCTTTCATAAACGATGTTTTCCTCGACCGAGATGGTCAGTAACAGAATTTTGTAACAGCTCATAAACTTGTATACAGCAGACGGCTTCCAACGGAATTTGCAACCACATTTAAAATTATTGGGTAGAATCATAGAATTATATTGATCTTTCTATTTTCTGTACAATTTTACATTAATAATACTATTGTTGACAATAAGAGAAGTATAAATTGAAAATGTTTAAATAAAACGTACATAAACGTTAATTGATTCCACACCAAACCAACAAAAGGTAACAGATAAGAAATAATACTTTCCCTTCTAAAATTTCCAAGCAATCAATCATTTCGTGTTCTTTAAATTAATAATACACAACATTTTGTTGAAGTAAATCGCAAAAAAGCATCGTAAAATTCAGAATTGAGTGAGGCATTTACAAATAAATTCCGTTCCTAATTATTTCAAGCGTGCGATCAAGTGGGAATTACAGAGATTGCTACCGTGCAAGCTACCGGGGCCGTTACGCGCAAATAACCAACTTGTTCTTGTTTTTTTTATCTTTTTTGGCGCGTGTCTCTGCGAGCCGTTATACGCGGCCGCAGCGAAAGTTAGAAGCACCATTTATACCAGTTTCTTTGAGAATATACAATTTTGATATAACATCTCCGTTTTAATTTGGACCCGTTTGATTTGCATTCTTTGGCATACTGACAGTGGTATCATGGGACTGATGACTGATTTTACTGAAATCATATTTATTTGATAAAGCACTGGTCAAGTTTATTGTACGTAAAGTAAGAGGGCAATGAGAATCTGGTAAAATTATATTATATATTTTTCATTGCATTTGGTGAAAAAATGAGTTTAAAAATGTATTTTGAAAATACGTTGGTTAAAAATTATTCGGAAGAGAACAAGCGATACGTTATCGTTTAGTTAAATATAAAGAACGTGAGTGTAAATCGCGATATCAAACTATGTCAGAGCAGAGGAGCCATGCCGTCTGCCACCCACGGCCGCGTCCTGCTTTGACTCACCAATTCACATCTCATATACGTAATTAGCCCATTAGAAGGCACGCATCGCTCAAATGCTCAATTAAATTAGGGCTGCTGCTTCTTCCATGTAACCTCATCACCATCCATTAAGAACCGTTTAAAACACCATAGTACCTACCCGAAACACATTCACTAAATTTATCAACTCAAACACGAAGGTTACATCCAGTAATAAAAATAATTAAAAAGACAATAGATGACCACTTCATAAATAAATAAATAGTGCTTGGGAATTTATAAAGATAATTGAGTGTTCATGAGACAATATAGAGGGGCAGCCCTAAATTAGATCAACGACCGTCGAGAATAGCTGAGCAGATTACGTCCCTGTTAAAGCCGGGCTAATGTTTGCCGTAATTGACAGCATCATCGTCTAGCCAGGCATATCGCGTGACGGGGGACGGATGCATGGAGGATGCGCGGGTCTGCCGCGCACGGTGCATCCAGCATCCAAACAATTGGAATGCTCTCATGCAACTGTGACGGATGCCTGCCCCAATCTCGATACGCCTTGATGGCCTCGTTATTGTACTAACACGGAGTTTGCCCTAGACTCACTCCAACATATATCGTAAATAAATAGACGGAAATACCGTAAATACGCGTTTATCCTTTCGAAATATTATTTCGATATATATTATTTATTCGATATTTCGATATATTAATTCGTTGGCAAATAAATGTACGGTCATCATGTCAACTCTTAAATATCATTGGAACCTGAAGATATTGCGACACATTACCAAGTAATTTTACTGTTACCCTACACACCAGGACACAGGAAAGCAAACACTGCTATTGGGTGAGGTACTATTATATATATATATACATAGTCTTTGAGGGTAGTCCAAATTTAGTATATTTCTTTGTATATTTTGTTGCATAGGTATTACAGGAAGAACTTTTTTTTAAGACTTTATTCTTAAAACTATTTTTAAACTCTGAATCTTGTACTAGTTAAATTTAGTTAGTTTTTGCTAATGTACAAAAATACGTTTCGAACTGATTCGAATCGTAACAAAAGATTTCCCGTCACAAAAATACATCGCGATTGCAGAACAAGTAGAGTAGCAATATTTGTTTCCGCGATCAAGGGGCCTGAAGATTAATTAACACCTTGACACGAGTTAACATGCAGAGGTCAACGTACAAGCGTGCGGCTTTGTAACTAGTACTGGCAAATTAGATAATCAAAGTATGGGAAACTCGGAGTAATTATATTTACAAATTTTGTATAAATAAGTTTTATTTTATATTGGTGCTTTTTTAATATGTGAGTTTTATACCTAGTATTTGTAATAATTCCCTAATATTTAGAAATAGAATTTATTACTTAAAGACGTGGTTTACTTAAACCTCTTTTCTTTTAAATATCAATGTGTCGGCTCGATCCTCAAGGTCGACATGATATAAATGACAAAATCTATAAATCTACTTCCATCATTATTTTAATTTAACACATATCGATGGTCTTAAATTTAACTGTCGTAAAAGGCAATGTAGGTTTACAGGAAGAGAAACAATTACTTTGTTATAAGTTTATTATTTGAAAACGTTTTTTAATTATGCTTAAGATAATTTTAACAAATATCATAAAATGAAATCCTCCTTTACTGGAACCTATTATCAAAAGCCAAAAATATATAAATACGAAAATATTTCTATATGTCCCCAACGCCAATTGAATTTCTGACCGTCAATATATATAAGCATTTACACTAACTGTCTTTTTTATCTAAACCTGATTAGGGCAATAAAAATTACACGCCTTATTCAAATAAATAATAACACTATCCATTAATTAGACCCAGATTTGTTCTCAGTGAGACTCCTATAATCTAATCTTTTAGTCTAAGTAGAATTTTAAGTATTTTTTTCGAAATTCAAGTAAACCACGATAATTAGAGCTTTTTCTAATTTAATAAGTGTTTTTTATGAGCAAAGAAGGTACATGTATAATTTAATAATCGGTACACAAAAATATGTAGTAATAGTGAGTTTGAGAGATAGATTAAAGAATAGTGTTATAAGAGCTCTATGTGATATACAAGATGATGTTGTGATATCAATAGAGAAAGGAGTGTTGAGATGGTTTGGACATGTAGAAAGGATAGATCAAAGTAGAATGACTGCACAAATATATAGAGTGGAAATGAATAGAAAAATTATAGGACGACCAAGGCGAACACATCATATACCAGTTAGAAGAGGTTTTAAAGAAGGGCCAGGTCAGAAGTACCAAGAGTAAATGAGCGTGTATGAAAGTGCTAATGCGAGTAAGGGAAACGAGATAGGTATGCCAAGATCGTAACAAGTGGAGATCCATAGTCTCTGTCTAGCCCGATGGGACACAGGCGTAATGTATGTATGTATGTATATACATAGAATAATCTAATCTAAAATGTAATCTATATAAATAAAAAATACGTGTAACGTTAAGTACTCAGGTAATAATAATTTAATAAAATAATTACTTAAAAATCGAGTGTTCGTAACTGGAAATATCCGAAAATAACGGATATTTTTTCTTTACGTCATCTTATTTGAAACCGGTATAAAATTATTCATAGATCCAAATCATGATCCAAAATATCATATCTATAATATCTCCAATATGTACATACCTTAACCGGTTATGAAAATCTTATCTCTCCTAACGCCCTGATGACTAGCTTGAAACAATGGCAACACTTTTGGGCTTTATATAGCGAGATCATCATGGGCATAACAAGATTTCGTAACCAAATTAAGAAAATTTATATTAGATTCATAACATTTATCAGAATAGCCTGTAATGAACTTGGATATAGAGGATTTTATCGGATCGGAGGAAAAGCGGTTACTCTTCTTATGTAGTATCTATTAGTACGGTCATTAGTTGACATATGACTTATTGGTACTAGAAAATAGAAAATAGAATGACCGATTTTAATCAGAATTATGGAATTGCTGTACAGAAGATGACTTCTATAATTTGAAAATGAGGGGGACGAATGGTGGTTCCTTTTATTCCTGCAATATTTTAATCATCATCATATCAGCCGTTGGCAGTCCACTACTGGACATAAGCATCCCCAAGAAAGAGGAAATATTGTCCATTATTGCCGCGCTGGCCAAGCGTGTTGCAAAGCGCAGCGTTCACCTGTGGATGCTGTTGCCCATCCCCGCCTTGTGTATTTGAGCTACACTATCGGATGGACATACCGCCATCTGTCGATTCTGATTGCCTTTGATGACACTTTGTACAGGAGGAGGTACTATTTTACACTGCCGGTACCTTACGACAATCATTTTTAATACTTTTTAGAAATTAAGAGTTTAATAATTAGTAGATTGTATTTACAGAATTATATTTTGTCGGCCAGCAGTGGACACGAAGACATAAAAGTTATAAGATAAACCGTACAACGCCTATCACATGAGATGTGCGTAAGTCGAGCTGGATAAATATTGGATGTCATAGCTTAGGCTTTGTTGCACAGTAAATAGCTTTCTGCGGTCCACTGCTTCGGAGGCATTTCCTCCGGTTACTATACATACTATATCACTATATATGTATTGACAATTTTTATTAATAATTGATTTTTTGGTGCATAACATATAATATATATATACATATATACATACACATATATATATATATATATATATACATACATACATGTATATATATAAATATATATTCGGATTTAGTAGTATAAGTCATGGTATTACAGTACATATATCAGGTAATGTTTTAGAGAATGTTTCTAATTCTATGAGATAAATATAACCCAATTTTTTGAAGTATTCAAGCCAGTTTCCATCTTAAGATTTGTTAGCTCAGGGAAGACATTTCTTCTGATACTCTATACGATAATAATTTTCTTTTTCATTTAAACAATTAATTATAAAGTTTTAATATATTTGTGTAAGCTTATGCCTTTATTGAAAAGTTATATTAAGTCATTTTATAAACTTGAAATCAGCTCAGCTTTTATGTCAGAAAAGAAATGATCTAAACACATAATTAAATATAAAATCTTTTAATTTTAAACCCAGGTAGCCTAAAACTTTTAATGCGAATTAGGAATACAGTGGAAGTTTGAGATTGTAAATGATTAATATATCACTTATAATTATTATTTAAATATTTACTCGTGGTTAAAAAATAGTAAACAGGAATTATTCTGCATTTTACTTAGACAAAAACCTTTGACAACAATTGAAATCAAACGTTACAATTGTCACTGACAATTTGTTGTTTTGTAAGAAAAAATAAATCTGTTTGCTTAAGTTATTTGACCCATTTTTTAATTAATATCTATTATACCATTAAATGGTTGCGCCAGGATCTGTATGAGTTGACAAGTTCAATTTAAATTTAGATCATTTGTAACAGTGCCTTTATTTTTTTTTTTTGTGAAATTTAAAACTTACAAACTTACTCTCTTTATTAGTTTTAAAAAAATTAAAAAAAAATTGCTAAAGTTCGGCGTAAAGGTTTCTTTGACATAAAATCTAATTTTAGGGGAAAATATTATTTATCAAAAATATTATGAGGTTTCTTTGGGTAATCAAAAGGTAATTACCGAAGAAACCTTATTTTATTCAATAATATATCATTGTTCAAAAATTCGTTTAAATACATTTATTTATTTGAAACCAAGTTTTTATTTTAATATTTTATATCTAAGGAATTTATTATTATATATCTAAGTTATTACTTATTTTCTAACATAAATAGTTACAATTACATGACAAGTGAGAAAAAATAATTATTTTTAAAATTTTTAATTTCCACCTGTTATTTTATACCAGCATTATGAATCTATCGTAGGGTAATAGATCGTAGTTAATAAAAATGTTAATGACTTTCAGTCATTAACATTTTTATTAACATAGAAGGGTGAACATTTAGGGTCGAATGTATTATTAATGCCACATTATAAAAACAAAAAAAAATTTAATGTTGTATAACACATATAACTTGGGCGTATTAATAAAAGGTACCGATTTTCAGACCTACTGAATATGCATATAAAATTTCATAAAAATTGGTCAAGCCGTTTCGGAGGAGCATGGTAACTATCACTGTGATACGAGTATTTTATATGATATATTTATTGTATTAAATAAAATTTCTGTCTGAATGGATTCACATGAAATATATTATGTTTAACTATTTATACTAGCTGACTAGAAGTAGTTTTTCATGTATATATGTATAATGTTTTTGTATATAATAGTTTTACACAAAACATATTGTGGCTATAAATAATAATAAATTGATAATACATATATAAAAAATACCGTATTTCATAAATTTGATCAAGAAGTAAGCACAAATTGGTTAAACATGGTTCAGTAGTTTAACAGTTAATCCCGGACGAACACATTGACAGGATTTTTTATTTATAAAAATTATCATTCAATCTGTCAATTTAAGTGATTGGTTTCGATTAATCGCAAAAAAGTTGTAAATGAGTTTGTATTTTTATGTTGACTAGAAAATGTTTAAAATCTTCATGTATTTTACAAGTATTAGAGCTAAACTAATATTTTTCAACCTAAAAAGAATCAATACGATTTCTTTATTATTTCTTAAAATGTCTAATTAATTAATAGACCCATATTATTTAAAGGCACAAATTTGACGTTCGATAATCGAGAAAGTATTCTAGATATGGCCGGCAAACAAAACAAAAATACAAACAATTCCAACCAACAACAAACGAATTTATTTTAACAACAAGTAGCGTGAGTAGTTCAATCGTTTCTAAAAAATAATCTTGAATTACATTACCTTTTAGTTGGTATAGAAACATGAGTCATATAGATCATATAGATAGTGATGAAAAGTCAGAAGGTTCAGTTTCGTTTAACAATTGCATTAAAACTGGTGCATGTGCACGCGCAGGTTCCTATTGCATCAATATAGGGTTACCATTGGAATGTCTAAAAATGCAGGACAATGATAATCTCTCAAACACAAACAGATTTTTTTAGTACTAGGTTGTTAATCAAGCACGCTGCTCGCAATATGGCAAACGGTCTCCGAAGTTTGAAGACGCCTGCGATATTGCAAGAATATCAAGCATTGCATTATCCTTGTAGCTGGAAGAGTACTTACAAACTTGTCTTACATTTCACAGATGTCGCACTATCTTTAGACCCTTTCAGCTTTAATTATGTTTTATATATACTCCAGTCTTAAACTTCAAATGTTTGAATGAATGAAAACTGTCATGTGACTTTCTAATAGTCATATTTATTAAATATATACTCTAAAAGATTAGTCTGGATAGCACTTATAATTTTGTTATATTATTAGAAAATTAAAAAAATATATTATATATAGTTATATGATATGTTACATCTAATTAGGATTCAAAACTTTTTTTCGCAATAGCTCAATAGTCAACTAAACATAACCCTTATAGAAGCATAACATACATACATACACGCAAGCATAAAACATGCATGCGTGTATAAATGTGTGTCGTATTATGGATTCCCCTATTTCCTAGTGTGTTGAGCATCGTAGCACAACGCTAGTGTTTTGTGCACGCATCTGACCCACTTTTCTTGGGCTTGGGTTTTACCGAACATAATTGTCATTCAAGCAGTTGAAATTAGTTATTAAATTTTATTTTGTAGCGTTGTAGTAATTTGTGTAGAGTTGTAGTTTCCTTTGATATCAAGTTACCCACGTGAGCAGACAAAGGAAAGACACAAAAGTACCTGACCTGACAAAAAAGATACAAATAATTTACTTACTACTTAATAGAGATATAGATTATCAGGTTGTTTTTCTTTTCATTATTTATTTTTTCTAGTTTGGAAAAAATAAATAATGTTAGGGATGAAAATCTGTTGAATTGGATACACGACGAAGTAATTCTGAATTCAATTCTTCAATTTTAGCATTGATGGGCTTGTAAACTAATCGTATGCAAACAAGTTTCCTTTTTATTAGATGGAACATTTATACCTTAATCTTTTAACTTTACAGATTGCTCTATCTGTATAACGGGCCCGATGGCACAGATGGTTGTAGTCCTATCTTATGCGTCAAAGATCGTGGGTTCGATTCCTACCCAGGACAAATATATGATAATATTTGTGATTACTCTGTTGTCTAATGTCCGTTACACAAGTGCTATAAGCGACTTACCACGGAATCATGTCAACGTATGAGATGTTGTATATATATATATATAGTATATTGTATATATATGTAGTATATATATATATATATATACTACATATATATACAATATACTAGTATATATATACAATACATACAATACTACATATATATACAATATATAAGTATATATATATGTATACTTTTGTAAATATATTATCTATTTTTATCTGAACAACATTCTAGTGCATATTAAAGAAACAAAACCATACCTTACCAGCTAATTAAATTGCCTTCCGTCTGGTATGTTATGGGCTGTCCACTATAGTTATAAACCAGCGCAAAAACTCAGTGTTCTCGGTGTGAAACATTGCCATACATTCCATGGAAAAAATCTTAGGACGAAGTTGACTGTTTGTGCTCAATTGTGACTTAAAGCGGTACCTGTCAAGCGCATAGCCTTATAATTTAAAATTTATTTGGCAATATGCAAATTACTGAACTCACTCTTTTGAATGCGCAGCTTGCACGCAACTTCAATGGTAGTCATCCACACTATTATTTGGATTTTTTTCGTATTTTCTGGCGGTGTGATTCAACTAGGCTGGAAACTGTGGTATTCGCTTTGGCAACCAATACTCAGCCTAACAGTTTACTGTTGTAAATAGCAGATTAACTTAGTCTCGATGTCTGTTGGGTAGAGCATATTGTATTACATGTTGAAGTGGATATTTCTATGTTTACAAATTCACTAACAAGCGTTCTGTTTAGACAGTTACAAACAGTTACAGATTAATACATTTATGACTTGAGCTATTAAATAAAAGAATCATTGATTACATTATTGTTTTTTATTTAAGGCTAGTCATATTTGGGACATTTTTCATAAATACTTAACTATTAGATAAAATATCGCGATATAAAGGATCGCTGAAAATTGAGATAAGTATATTAGATGTTATGTATGAGGTTTAAGTATAAGTTTGTAAAGTAAAAAGGTGATCATTCGAGGACAGTTCCGGACGGATGGTGACCCTTATCGCATAGGAATCACTGATCGCGCTCGTCGAAGGCCGGTGTTCCGGAAGATCTGATCTGGCGCGGGCACCTGGTCCCAAGTCCAGTTTATCTGTACCGGTGCCACTCTGTGGTCTGCCTGTTGCTAACGGCTCGCAACCTTGACTATCCGATTTAATTATAATGCAGTAAACTTAGTTCTAAGTTCCATATTTTGACCGCTGTTTAGTTTTAAGGGTTTAAGTTAAGGAGTTTTTAAAAGGTTTATTTCTGCGTTTAAGCTATGCAAATAGATAATTTTTAGATTTTATATATTAGTTTTTTTTTAACATCTTATTGAAGAGTTAAACTTTATTTATTGAGTGATATTAAATATGCTTGCATAGTGATATTAAATATGAGTAAAACGTAAAATAATTTTGTTCCAGCCAGGCTGACTAAAAACGTGCAAATTATATCGCACTTAAATTTTAATAAAACAAAATAAAAACTAAGATGTCGTCAGGCAGAAAAAAATATTATAACTAATAAAAAAAAGACTACTCGTTCCATTACGAGTGTATTCGTATTATTAAATAGAGTAAATGATATAAGTGTGAATCCAAAGGCGTAAAATGTCCATAGGTGGAATTCACATGCGCCAATAATAATGATTTTTAACCTTGAACAACAAGTTATGCTAAACTTAATATCATGACCAAAAATATGAGATATTTCAAACGTAGTAGAATATAATGGAAAAGAAATTATGTTCGGATCTTTTGAACACACTCAATTTAGTAAGTTACATAAATTAGAATAAGACGTACGAATATATATATGTTAACTATATGACAATAGAATTAAAGATATTAATCTAAAAATTATTAAGTTTTTAAAATACCGGCGTAACTTCCTCAAAAGTCTTGAAAAACTTTTAATCTTGATATGGCTTTAAGTAGTTCGATAATCTATAGGTTCAAGAGAGATTATTAGACACGATTGTAATATAATCTTAAATATATGACCTTTCGCAGTGAACATTATGATAAGTTTCTGCGTAAACTTTTATTTAATTTACCAGTGAACAATCATTTATATGTATATTGCAGTTAATACTACATAATATAGTTTCATGCCAGTATTCATTATAAAGTATCAAATTATTGTATTAACAGTTTTTTTCATAAAGCATAATTCTATACCGGCAATCATTGTTAAACGCTGCATGGGAGTTAGTTAATTATTTAAATTTAAAAACTTCGAATACCGAACGGGCGCTGATGTAGAGACCGGTTCTCACACGGCTGGCCTGAGACAACCAAGTCACACAGACAAGTCTTAGGTCTTGCACCTAACTAACTAGGTGCCTTTGTTTTACTGAGAAGCTTTGAGTACCAAAACTCATTTAATGACATATACGGTGGAATATATATTACATTAAACTATCCCTACGAAGACCTCAAGTATAGGTATTGACAGAGAAAATCTAGTAGGGACGACGAAAAATTTTTCAATTGTTACGTCATTGTCACTGCTGGGGCATTTTTATTTCTATATTTATGTTTAACATACCTAGTTATATCAATACTAATAATTTCTGAAAACTTGAATATCTTAAATTTGTGATATACACATGTAATTTCGCGTAACAATAATTGCTGTAACTTTATATACAAGAATTGTAGAAGTTTTCAAGGTAAATTTATTTTCGGGATAAAGGGTAGTTACCCTGAGCGTTAAAAGTAGGTTGTTACGATCTGGTAGGAAGCAAACCCTAAATCAACCGTGCATTAATAAGCGTGTAATCGACGCTTAAAGAAATAGCCGCTGGTGCCGGCAGATCCCAACAAGTATATATAGATCACCAAGTATGTACTGATAGCAAATGCTAGCGTGAGTGCATTGTAAGAGTCAGTTTTTATCGGAATATCACACTATACATAATATTTTAAAAGACGAGTAATATTAGGTGTTTTTAGAGTCCAAATACAGTATAAAAAATGTAGGGAAAATAAATCTGTCTAATTGATTCCTATATACAGAATTTTCTAATTTGTATGTACATATTTGATCTAATGAAAAATAATAATAAAAATATATTAAACTAAACGTAAGACAACACATTACTTTTTATGACAATGCAAATTTTTTATTTCATGTTCATTTTGCTCTCTTTGAAATTGGGGAAAACCTGAACCTCTTAGATAATTTCAATTAAATCCGGACGAATGACCAATTTATAATCTCAATATACTTAATATACACACATGTGTCAAAATATGTAATGATATACGAGTATATTTCTAGCAGATTAATGAGTTTTATATGTTATCACAATCAGTGACAATGTACGAAGATTATGACGACAAAAGGTAACTAGATCTCATATTAAAGTATCTCTATAAATAATCGCAACAGAAATAGAACACTATATTTGTTAAAGCGGAGACCTAGCTAAGTTAATCATTAACCATTCATTATGTAAAAACAAAAAAACTTGTTGCGATAGCAGCAATTGGGAAGATTTAAAACTTGTGATTCTTAAAATACAATATCATAACCGCTTGGTTACTATTAGTTACGTATACGAAGAGTTCTGGGAAAGAGGCGGCGTCAGAGTGTGCATCAGACCGTGATGCAGACGGCCTTCTGGCCTCTTCGGTCCACTGCCCACCAATCACTAGCTACTAGCGCGTTTGTAACACTTATCATTTTATACTACTGTAATTAAAATTTTCAACTTACTCTAGGTATTATATTATTAGTGTAGAAGGTCTTGTTAGTAACGACGCTACCTGTTCTTACGGTGTTCCGCAAGGAAGTACGCTCGAACCTATACTTTTCCTGGTATCTATTAATGAGCTTAGCAAATTGAAAATGGTGGCGCTCTCAGTTAACCACATTTTGGGACGATACGGTTCTAGAGGACTTTATAAATAGCATTTGTATACTTCGCATCGCTTGGCATCGCTTATTTGCCTAATCATTTTTCTGATTTTGAGCAACACAAGGTTGCTTAAAATCAGAAAAACAATTTTAATACAATTTAGTCGTTCTTTATAAATGATTGCAATATATATATACTATTTACACTTCATAATTTTCAATTGTATACTTAAATAAATTTTAACTGTCTGATAAACTATATGTCTGACGCATACACAGTTTAATCGGTAAACCGATTTGAAATACACTCATTTACAAAAAAGACTGGCACCTAACCATTTAAAATGTTACTATTGGTTTGTTTGATAATTATAGGTAGTTTTGCTTTCACAAATTTGTAAATTAACAACCAAATAATCGTTTTCGTCAGCATAGTCATACAATTTTGATAAAATTTATGGGTTTTAATGCTATAGTTTACTAGTAGTGTATGCTCGCTAGTAGTGCATATGCTCGTGAAGTAAAACAAACAAAAATCTTTGTTAGATTTCTGTTTGTTTTTCTTTAATAAAGTAAAGCAGATAAATGTTTAGTATTGAGTGGGTCACCCTTTAGATGGTCTGAGGAGCCGGTTGTATTAATCTCACGTTTCAGAACGGTTGTTCTTAAGGTCCATATACGAAGACTTGCGATTTCTCAATGCGTGACTCACAAGAAAACGATCAACCCGTGGTTGTTACATGGTTTTCTTCCAGAACCAGGCCTTCTCTCGACGGAACCGATGTCTTGATACCGCTGCCAGGTCCTTTGAACCGTCGAGCGACTCACACTTAGTCACGAAGCATTGGCTGCAACCCTCTTCGAGCAGCGCAATAATTTTGGTAACTTTTACCACTTTCTCTAACATTATTGCGACAGCTAAAGAGCAATAAATGAAGCTTCGACAATTAAGAATATGAAATCAATTCATAAAAATCGACTAAAAGTTATGAAAACTGATATTATCTTTTGGAACTTCGCACCAAAAATGTAGGATAAAAAGTGGTTTTCTGAATAAACGAGCATCAAATTTTCGTTTGATTTCGTTTCGCTCGTACTGTATTAAACACCACGACATTTTTAAAACCGGCCAAATGTAATTGTAACATGTACAAATGTTTGAAATTATTTTGTTACCGTATTTTTTTAATGAAAAATCAAAATCAAAACCACCCGTTTTTTTGCAAATGAGTGTATGTTTTGGCGTAATAGTTCTCCTAGGAAGATCATATTGAATATATAGTTACATGAACGCAAAATAAAATAAAGCGCAAAACTATATATAGTTATGCTATTATGCGAAGTAAACGCACAAATCTATGAAATATTTTTGGATTTCTAAGAAAACTAAATTGGGAGATGTGTATAGTAGCAAAATAAATTAGAAACTAAACCTTTGCCTATTTACACCAAAGGTTTTATGTGAATCCATCCTAACTAACTGACACGAGTAAAATCAAGCAAATATTATTCTAGACGATATATTATTAGTTTTTGGCGAAGCCGAAGTCCTAAAAACACAGTGAAAGAACTTTTGATGGTAAACACATACATAGCTTTTAATACATAACCCAAATTTTTTAAGTTATCTTGTTCTAATATATATCTGCTGCTAAAATGTACAAAATGTTAGAAATTTATTTAAAAATTGCACGGTATAATTACAGACAGTAAAAAATACTCAGTGATAATTTACTAAATCCAAAAACTGATAAAGTTGCTAAGTTTCTTAGACATTGTTATAACTACTAACAAAACTACGTTGTAGCAACCATTCTCTAGAACTTAAGAGCAGTTGCTGCAAGGAAACCAAAACGTGGAGCAACGGCTTTTTAAAGCCGTTAAAAAGTAGTTTTATCTTATAATACTTACTACTACTACTCATGTAGATCTTAATTTTTTTATTATAGCTACTTACAATGTGTACTAACACAATTTCCCACACATAATATTGACTTTTAACATACTTAACTTATTACATACGTTCTATAATTTATATGTCTCAATATTTGTTATAATAATATTGACGTTAAATTCATAAATATTTAATATTTATGAATTTGACGTCAATATTACCATTATACTATATCTAAACTGGTAAAGTCTGACTTCAGAGTCCCGACATACGATCAGGACTTTAATGTAATTTGTTAAATTATATATAATAAATACTTAATTACAATTAAAGTTTTAACTCATCTTGATAAACACTGAACAAGCTCTAACTATTTCAGAAAATGTAGTATACTAGCCGATCCGACAGACGTTTTCCTGCCAAAAAATAATGCCACTATATATTGAGATATAAATTATATTTAAAAAATATTAAAATCGGATCTGTAGTTCAATAGTTCATCCCGGACAAACACTATGACACGTAATTTTTATATATAAACATACGCAACATATTTAAACATAAGAACTGGTGATAGAGCATTTCTATAACAATAATAATTAGGATTAAAAATAAATCATAATTGCAACCAGTGTAATCAACAATGGTTATGTGAATGGGTAACCCTTATAAGGCAGACGCGAAGTCGAGTATGATGTTCATAAGACTTTTTGGGCAAATTAATGAAATACAATGTTGATTGAAGACGATCGACACATTATTCCATTAATTTAAAACTTTGATCCAACAAAGAAAATATTTATTTCTGTCTCATCTAACAATTAAAATTAGAACTTTCAATTTCTAAGTATCAACCTAGTGTTTCCAAAATTGTTCGAAAGCATCCTATTACAAAGATGGTAGATTTTAATACCTCTTAGATGTTCCAGCAATTAGAATAAGTGGAATTTGCAATCACTAGAGAAAGTAATACGTCATGCTTTTACGAATCACATTATACAATTTGCGCTGAATTTAATAACAGTTCATAATGAAATATATCCCAAACGTAAATAGCGTAATAAGAATGAGGTATTTTGATGACTCAAGACTTCTTCCATTAAGCGAAACCACCTATTGGCGTAGAGTTCGGCTGATATCATTATAACGTGGAATATCTGTAGAGTGGAACAGGTGGAGGAAACAGAGCCGAAATATACATATACATTTAAACGATGCAATTATGGGCAAAAATTTTTCTTTATTAAGGAGACCAGCGCTCAACAGAGGAGGAGACCAGTCCAACAACTGTAATGATACTGATTCAATAAGTTGTAATATACCTATTGAATGAAATAAGTAAAAACTGCTTAACAAATCGGAATCAGGTTGATTGTCAGATTGGAGTGGAGACATTCTTACATTAATCCAATACAAATGAAAGACTTTGTCACGACTTTTCATCTTTTACAGTTGAAACTAAGATCATATTTACTAGAAAAAAAATATCTTAAATGTAATTTAGCATTCTCTATGCAGCATACCTCTCAAATTAGTGGAAACTAATTAAAAACTACTCTATATCCTGTTCCGGTCTTCAGTTTTTGAGTCCTAATCTAAACGCTGCGGAGTGACTGTAAATTATATACACACAATCGACATTGCTCCAGCGACAGGTTAGATCTCTGGATCCTGACCTACTTTCCTTTCCTACAGTTAAACCTTACTACGAAGGAACGTCTCCTATTTCGTTAGTGTTGTTATTAGGAAAAAACTGCGCTTATAATTTTGTAAAAAATTGCTTAACCTCTTTTTTGCTATAAAATGAAACTTTTGTGTTTGTACACGGACCTAGAAGAAACATCAGTGGTGCCCCACAATTATTTCGGCATTTCACATGAATGTAATTCAATAGCAATTATAGGAAGCAAACGACATAATCCAGTCAAGTCCTAAATTACTCAATAAATTACTAGACTGAAATAGTATGTTCCACTATTTTAGAACCGTGAATACAAGATTTATAGATATTTTAGCTGTCTTAATCTTCCTCGGCGTTCTCGAAATGCTTATAAAAAGAGACAACTTAGGTTGGCTTTAGTGTCAACATTTAATTATTTCTGATTTGCAATTGTAATCAGTAAAAGGCTTGTAACATTAGCTCACACGTTTATTTTAGTCTATGTAAATACTAAATTACCACGCGTTCTGATGCTCTTTAGCAGTCTGAGGAAGCTTTTCCTTCCTGAATTATTACAGTTCCAAGAGTTTTCATAGTAAACATGTGCTACATACAATATAAACACTGAGCTGTTTAGTTTA
This sequence comes from Heortia vitessoides, assembly GCA_020976665.1. Classification (NCBI taxonomy): domain Eukaryota; kingdom Metazoa; phylum Arthropoda; class Insecta; order Lepidoptera; family Crambidae; genus Heortia; species Heortia vitessoides. The sequence continues at coordinate 10,835,360 of JACJUM010002543.1, forward strand.
ATAAAAATTAGCATAGAGAAAATAACCATATCTGCCTGTCCAGATGATTTGTACTCAACTTATAGTACTTCTACAATTATATGATTAGGTTAGAAAAAAGTAGGCTTAAAGTGTATGCTATTGATATACTTACACTAAATCTCTCACGCAATTAAAACCCAAAACAATAATTATCTTTGTACATATGTGCCTATGTACATTACTATTAACGCTTTCGCTCTGCCGTGTCCATTGTAATGGCTATTCTTTTATTATTTATCAATTCTGTTAGTATACTTTCATCATTAATTCATAAAAATCAGTAAAGCATATGACCGCAGCGACCATATAATTTATGTAGTCTTGTAATTCTTCATTAACGAATGTAGAGAAATTAACAGTCCCCACATAATTCAGCGAGCGTTATCAGCTCCGATGCCAAGTAAGTAGGGAACTTCATAATATAAATATGTAACATAATAAATAATATTTTGCGGTTATAACTATAATAATAATCTGCCTTTACAATAGTGAGTTCCAAATTGATAAACTTGTTATGAAACTATGAATAAGTAGATTTATTTATAGGTAGAACCTGACATTTTCCTGTCTGATTCCAATTACGTACATTTCATATTTATAAGGATGTATCCTGGATACTCCTTGTTTTTATAATTTGTCACTTGCAGTTGCTCCCTCTTCATTGTATTTTAAGTAACATATGTTCGGATATTATTGCAAATTCACGTCAGCAAACTTGATAAGAGCTTCACCAAAACGTCACTGGTTATCAAAACACAGTGATTTAATTGGAACAAGGTAATAATTTACATATCTACTTGTGTATTATTATTTTATTATCGTCATAAATACGGACTGGTTTCTCAATATCTACTTGTTTGTGTGGTATCTAGTACAATTTCACAAACATCTGTTAACAATATTGCGTCGCAAGTTTCTTCTTAATGTCATGTTATACGAGCTAGTATCTATACATACGCATCATACCCAAAACTGAAAATGGTTGGTTAACGTTTTAGTGATCTCCCCTTTTAATCATGTGTAGTAGAGATGCTGGTTATGTGAAGCTAAAAGGGACATAACATACGTAGCTCATTGCACGTAGCGCAGGAGAGGAGAGCGCTGGGGCGGCGGCTCCGGCGCGCAGTCGCCGGCGGCTGCCAGCACTCGGACTCCGCTCGTGGCTCGGGCGCTGATCGAAAGTTCGACGCGAGATCGAGCGCGCATATGTAAATATCGGCACATTTACAAGCGAAAGGGTTCACCGGAGCGGCGCACTAACGCAGCGTTGCGCGGGAACCAGTCAGGTGAGATTCCTACGGCGTCCGATAGAAAAATGTCGAATGAGCTTTGGGTCCATCACAACGCGAGTGTGTGGTACGCGACGCGGCCGCCGCTCGACTGCCGCCCTCCGCGCCGCGGCACTGCTGGTATATTTATCGCTTAATTATTGAGCTCGTCGGTGTAACAATTATGAAGCTTGGCGAGCAGCGCTTGAGGGTGCGCGGGCGCTGCCGCGTCTGCGCTTGCCGTTGCGTCACACCGCCGCGTGCCGCAGCCTTCAGATTTTATCTCAGCCAGTCAACAACCAATCCGCGGCTCACCTGTTATACATTTTACACACATTAACCTCCAACTTACATCACTTAGCCATATCTTCCTGGCCTCTGTTTCCGCGGTACTTACCCAGCTATTATATTATAAAAAAGGAGATAATATAAGTTATGTTTAGATGAAAATTATCTTATTGATAGAAGACATAGATTCACATCATAGTATACCTACATGTGGTTTTTGAACATTAACTACTTATGGATAATATATGCACAATCAATAAGTATGCAAACTTTAAAATCCTTATGTAACTTTTCTTTTATGTAATATATAAGACCCGACCCCCCCCCCTCACCACCACCCACATGAAGACTGCATCAACTCAAAATTATATGTATACCATAATTCTAGAAACATCGCCATTTATTAGCAAATTTAAACAGAAGATCGAATTCCTTCAGGAAGAATTCAATAGACAACATATTTTTTAAGAATAAATATGTGAACCATATTATTATGTAAGTTGGAGCGATTTATTTATGCCAATTTCAGGTCAGGTTTCTTAAAGTTGCAACTTTGAGTTATTAGTCTTCATCTAGGCTTATCGCTATAAGTCTAAAAGTTGAGAGTTGCTCCTAAAATCTGTATAGACAAATCATTTTCTTACAAATTTGTCGTTTAGTGAAAGTATAGATTTCTATACATTAATATTTAAACATAAATGAAATAGTTTATGCTTATTGGTAATGTACCAACATTAGTCTTCGGTCCAAATGGGTTTACCTTAGGGTCATCTCAGTCTGTATTGACATTCCATAATAATATCATTATAAAAAAAGGTTTAAGTATGTGTACCTATATAATAAACTATAATGGATATATGTATTTATTTTTCTTTAGCATTTAAAGCAACCGTTCTTTCCGTAACCGTGACTGTGAGCGAAGAATACGTATGCAATAAATACTCATGCATCTATTTCTAGAGTGAGCAGCTTAATACTTTATAGCATAAGATACAACACCTGTCAACAAAGTACCCACTTAAAAAAACAAACAATTAAGTTATCGAAGATAAAGTTTTCTTTGAATGTCTTCATTTATAATATAATAAAGTAGATTTTTTGTTGAATTTGATTATCCAAATATTAATTATCACATAATATTAAAAATATAGAGTCCGTGGCAATCTTTGCAAAATGTATTATTCAATATTTTTTTCTTTATCTATTTTAATAATAAACTATATCCAAGAGCATATTTTTTTCCATACCATATAGACATATATATATTATTGTTTATTATATGATCCAAAGTAAATTAGTAGTAGTGAACTGATATTTCAGTCAGGGAGAGTTATATAAATATTTACATTCCATGTAGCGAACTAAGTTTTTTAAACAAAACCTCATTCGCGCCATTTATTTTTAATGTCATTAGGTGTCAAAAATAAACTTATTGGTCCGTTACATGTTGTTAGGATATTATATTAGCAGATATATGACATATTTCGAATTTATTTTGTTAACCAATCCACATTAATGAAAGTTACATGGAAGACAAATTAATAACATTTAAAAACGAGATTGATTAATAATATTTTTCGTATCCTTAAGGTTACGCAATTTTATACAGGCATACATCTATGTTAATTGTTATTTAATATAAATAAATATGTATCGATTGATATGTATTAACTGAACCAGCGACTTGAATACAAAATGAAATAAAAAGCTCTTTTTTGCTTAAGATGTAAAATTTGGAATTGTCAGATACAGCTGAGTTTGACAATGACACTGACATATGACAGATAAAGGTCAACATGTTGTATCGTCAATTTTTGTGCGTAAATTATCAAAATTCCCCATAGGTTTCTCATCAGATATCGACAAAATGTACTCCAGAATAATATTTCGGTAAATTAGAATTTGGAAAGCTTTCCATCTGCTTCTATAGTGACTTTTCGTTATCTTAAACTTATATTTGTTACGAAACGGTTCTTAAAAAGAAAAATCGTAATTACCATGTTTTTTCTATGCCAATAAAGTTTATTAAAAAATGTATTTTCAGCAATTGCGGTTGTCCTGGAGTATTTTGTAGATATTTGAGTTCAGCCGAAATTTCCACAGCACTTCGACCCTTCTACTTCAGTGTACATCCGGATCTTTTCGGAAAATATCCTGAACAAAGAGTACGTAACTAAGTCAAACTTTATGTGACAGACAAAAATAACATTACCTTGAACAAATATATATAATAATATTATTTTACAGAAAATAAATGAGCATTCCTTACAACAATTGAGTGCCTTATTGGAAGCACAACAATCAAGTCGAAGAATAGCAGTTCCACCACTGTCTTTTTATTTGAGACAAAAAAATATGCCAGAAGGTTAATTGAAATCTTTTAATTTAAAAGTTTGTTAGTTATTCTTTCATAGTGATAATTGTACTAATTTTATTATATTTTAGGAGAATTTAAACTAGTGAAAATTCAGCTAAATGAACAAAATGTACGTGAAACAGTAGTAAAAGTTTTAAATGCTTGTGATATGTCAACTAATTATATAGATAAAATACCTCGAAGTGCACCACATGCTGAAACCAGGTTTGTGACATATTCAACCACTTCTACATCATTTATATAGTTATCCTATTTAACACTGCCAAGTGCAGTATATAATGTCCATTCGCAAAGAGGACAGATAACCTGACAACAACTGCAGAATCATAATGAATGGAGGCAAAATAAAGCAGCAAATATTTTGGTGAGGTCTATATCTAGCACAGGATGTCTTATATCTGATTTGATGATGATGTCATTATATAAATACAACAGAAACAACAATAAAATTAATCATAAGATGCACCAGACAGGGAAAGGGTTAAGTAATAAATAAAACCTTTTGACATATAATCATATCTGTCTTCATTTATTTGCAGTAAATCAGACTTCACTAAAGCTTATCAGGAATATAGCTCAGAATTTAATAAAGCAACCAATATGAAGAGGAAAGTAGATGAAAGAAAGGCTATTAATAATGTAATGTAAGTTATAACTACTTATCTACTAACTACTATCTTTGGAATATGAATTTCTTCAGTTTTTTATAGTACCTACCTGTTACAAATGTTGACTAACCTGAAAACTAAGTATTTCTATTATAGAAAAAATATTGCTTGATATTTATAATTTCAAAATAATAATTTTTATATTAATATTTTTGCTTACAGTGAGTGGATTTATGATAACAGTAGCATAGCAAAAGAGAAACATGACTTCACTGGTGCAACAAGGGATCAAGTGAAGAGTCTAATAGAAAGCCTTTGCAAATCATATGGTATAAAAGAAGTTCGTAAAACCTAATTACCAATGTTGTATATTTTGCTGTTTTTCAATTAAATGATAATTAAAGATTCTTTTTAATAAACCTTGTTCCAATAAACCAAATAATCAACTTCTGCAAATTATTTGTTATTAAAAACTAAATGATTTGGTATTGGTTTTAGGTGTACGCTTAAATCTTGTGTAAGTTTTTAAATAAAACATAAAGGATAATTTTATTCAGGTCAAATATGACAGTGGATGGAATATAAGCCACATTCGTGGAGCACTTCAAAGTCTAGCAGCATTAGCTGGGCAGCATTCTAAAGTTATGGTCAATTTACAAGGTACTATAAAAAATCTAACTGTGTTCATGTGTTTAGGTTAAGTATTTAGCTATATCAGGCTTTTATACATAATATGTATAACGTATATGACATGAGACAGAAGCAGGAGGTTCTTATTTATTTATTTCATTTAAAAAGTATCCATGTTGAAAATTATAAAATATTTTTTTTTAAATAAAATATTAATGATTTATATTTTCTCTACTTTTTATATAGACTACAGCTTTGGATGGTCAACAAAAGAAATCATAAAAATGTTATAAAACAAAGCTGAAAAGTTTGTTTGTTAGAGTATGCTAGAAACAATTGGTGTTACAGGATAATGTAATTACCAGACCCAAATTATATTTTTGCGTATGTATTGATGCAGGAAAGGAACCTTTCATCTCAACTTTCACAATTAAATTGATGATGAATTTACTTACAGAATCATTATTTGGTAAATGGATTTGTAATTATAGAATTTGCTATGTAATTGTTTCCAGGTAGAACAATAGCTCTGGGACAATTTACAGGTGTAAGTTTAGATGGTGACGTGTTTCTAAATATAATCGACGTCAGAAACGAATGGCTATCGGTGAGCATTGTGTGTTTGTTATATAAAATTGTTTTTACTTTTGTGAATGTCAACTTACTCTCAGGGGTACATTGACTTGTGTGATAACACTTGTTTTAAAAATGACACCTGTTTAAAATATAAGAATGAAAAGAGATGACACTTGGGATAAGAAGAAATCTTTATTTTTCAGCTAATTAAAAAAGTCAGTCAGGAAGACAGTGCTTTAACTGCAATACCTAATTATGAAAAAGCATTATCCAGTATATTAAGAGAAATACATATCTGTAGAAGGTATGTTTTATGCTTACAACCATACATAGATTCGTAATAGGTTATCAAGGGCTAAAAACGATCTTATTAGTCACATTTAAAAGTAAATGCCATTGTATTTGATAAGAGAAACGGTTTTGAAAAGGTGTTAAGAACACCCGTATTTATGAATGATGAAATGAAATGCTTTCCCGCCTTGCTGGTGGGAAATGTGAGAGGAGTTGCATGTAATCCAGCGATTAAAAGTAGACTAAGCTTCTCCCTAAAGCTAAATCCTCATCATAACAGCCTTAGTCCTTACGTCCACTGCTGAACATAGGCTTACCCAAGAATGAAAGAATTTAGCCCATAATTGCCGCACTGAGCAGGCGGTGGCAATTGCAGAGCGTAGCTTCGTGACAGGACAGCTGCCCCCAATCCCCGCACTGGTGGGTAGTGCGGCCATCTGTCGGTTTCGGTACCATAGGCGCCTTTACGTTACCTGGTACCTATGCACCAGAATGTCCTATGGACATTCTATTATGTTCTATTCTACAGTAGCCGATGCCTTAAAGTTAAAACCTAATCCAGTTCAGCTAGTAAATTGTAACAAACATGTGATCGTGTGATGGCGCGTTCGATATTCCTATCTTATGCGTTAAGGGTTCGATCCCCAGGACAAACATTTATGTAATGACCTTTTGTAATTGTTATGTGTCTAGGTATTTAATATACGTTTTATATTTGTAATTACTCTATTATCAGATATCCATAAAACAAGTGCTTTAAGCGTAGAATAGTTTTTTGGGTACCATACCTTAACTACCTTAACTTATATAAACGTTGAATGTCATGTTTATTTATATCGAATCAATTTCCTGAAAAATAAGTTATAAGCTTCTAGCTCTAAAAATAGCGATAATTCCATACAAATTTTCATTCCCCTTTTCGACCCATTGCAACACTTATTTCGAATAAAAAATAGCCTATGTCCTTTCTCAGAGTGTAAAAATTGTCTGCCAAATTTCATTTAAATCGGTTGAGAGGTGTAAGCGGGAAAGCGTAAGAGACAGACAGAGTTAATTTTGCATTTATAATATTAGTAGGGATATATAGTTATAAAATAGTAACTATGGTTTATAACAAGTAATTGAGTATTGGTAAAACTCGCGCGGGAATTACATACGGTAGTGATTCCCAAATTTTTATGGTTTGACGTACAAGTTATAAAGTGAGATCAAACCGGCCTGAGTTATAGGCAGAAAGCTAGTTATTCATAATTATTGCATATACAATAGTTCTTAACAATAAACTGGACTGTTATATCGTTGGTTAAAAAATCTTAAATTTCAGAAAGTTCATGCCGAAAGTGTCAGCCACTCAGTACTGTAACCACCTCCGTCAGCTGATCACTTCCATTGGAGACTTTTACGGGCACGGCAATAAGTTCCCGTCGTCTGTGCCCAAGTCGCTAAACAAATACGAGATCGTTGTCGAACCGTAAGCATAATGTTCGATACTCCCATAAGTTGGTACTATTTTTTAAGGTTTATGTATTCGACATAAATCTTAAAAATACTCTAAGAAATATCTAAAGTGTAATAACGATTATGATTGATTCATATAAAAATTTATGGCCGATGGCCGTGGCAGTGATCGTTTTAGTGCACTAAGGGCTTCTTATTCAGGACAAACATTTATATGATCAATATTTGTGTTTGTACTGTGTCTGGGTGTTAAATGTGTATTTAAGTATTATATTTGCGCTTTTATCTGATGTCCGTAATACAAGTACTTTAAGTGACTTATCTCAGTCAGGTCAATGTACATCATGCTGTGTGAATTTCTAATTATCATCATGATAGCAGTTCAATGTCCAGCATTGAACTGCTATTCATTAAGAACTGCTATATATTAAATCTTCGCAGGTATCCATTAATTGGGTGAGGTAGTTCTGACTACTATATACTATAGTCTGTATATACTACCAACAAGTAAAATTTAAATGCATATATAAAGGTTTTGACCCAGTTTTGATTTGTTAAGCTATTCATTAAACTAAGTCAACAATTTCATTTGTTGTTAAGAAAAATATGATTATGAAGTTCTGATTTCAAAAACCTTTAGAGTCCCCGCAAACTACAGACTTTCTATCGGCCGATAGTTTGGTCGGGCTTATAATAAGTATGAAGATGTA
>JACJUM010002543.1:10843596-10863961 GCA_020976665.1 Heortia vitessoides
CGATTGTTTAGTCGGCCGATGGTTCATTTCTCAACGTGTTTTGGAGCCGGAAGGTCGTGCATTATTTTCATTATTTGGAGCCGGAAGGTCGTGCATTTTTTTCTTTATTTGGAGCCGGAAGGTCGTGCATTTTTTCCATTATGGCAATGTCCAATTCTACTCAATCGTTGGTTGTAGAAACGTCAATCGTAGATTTAATTGAAGAAGTCGAAAAAAGACCCGCGCTTTATAAAAAAAACTTAAAAGAATATGCAGATGTGAACGTCAAACGAGCTTCAAAAATGAATATTGTCGCCCGCCTGTTGCCTAGTTTGCGCACTCACCGCCAACCCAACTGTTTAGTTGCCGTAGTGTGCGCGCTAACAGCCCAACCCGACCAAACTATCGGCCGATAGAAAGTCTGTAGTTTGCGGGGACTCTTAAAAAACGTTGAATACGTTCCCACATATCCTGCCATGATGCCAAAAATATGATTATGAAGTTCTGATTTCAAAAACCTTTAAAAAACGTTGAATACGTTCCCACATATCCTGCCATGATTTTTAATTGTTTTCGACATGGCACAGAGAAGCCGGTCCGCTGATGGTGTCGCCGACTGGCCAGTTCATCACTCCGTCCTCGTGTCCCGCTACAGAGCTGGTGGCATTCATCGCCAATCACCTCGATGAAGCCAACACCCTCATGATCGAATATAGCATGTAAGTTCAGTTTATGACTAAATATAAGTATTTTTTAATTTAGTTTTTGTTATTTAATTAGTGCTGTATTAAAACTATATTTCGATAGAAATATCATAATCATCATTGATAATGATGATTTTATATTATTGATGATGTAATTGATGTTTAATTTTGATCCTCTCAGCCGGAGTTCCGCTACCTCTATTTAATGTTATGTACAAGATAATAATTTTATACTTTCAAATTTATGAGTAAGATTGAAAGTGGAATGTTTTAGTGGCATGAAGAGCTGATGAATGAAAGTTGAATTATGAAATGGATTTATTAGGCTAGTTAATGAAGCGGTTGGCGGCATACGCTGAATAAATGAAAATTTCTTTAGAAATTTGTTGCAGGTTCTACTTTAAACCGCCGCTTGTGTAAATAGAATGTTGAAGGATCGAACTAAATGGCAAAGTATCTTAACTATAAAAATAACGTTCACAACAACACAACGTACTGTCGAAGCAAACGTGCCCCCCCCCCCCCTTGCCATCAATAATTCTGTCCCTAACGACGGCCACTCGAGGTCCAGCCACAGTCTAGTGACATCGGTCGATCCCGCTACGATCGCGCGATCACTGCGGAGACTACCACCGCCGCGGAGCACGCGGTTACAATATATGTCAAGATCGAAACTAGATGCTTTCCTATATTTTTCTCTTTTCATAACATACACATCTACTACTACATGTAGTCAGTATGTGTACTGCCAAAGCAGATACAGCTTAACATATAAAACTGTGTGGTACCTGCAGAGTAGAATAGTAACTCCCCTTGTACCAGGTTTCGTAAGAGGCGACTAAGGTACCGTTACTGATAGATAGCGGTATATCTATCCAAAGTAGTGTAGCTCAAACGCAGGGCGGGGATGGGCAGCAGCATTCCTATCGCGAAGCTACTTTTTGCGTTTGCCCAGCGCGGGAATTATTAGCAAATTTCCCCTTTCGTGGGGATGCCTATGTCCAGCAGTGGACGTTTTAAGGCCGCCATAATAATGATACCTACATAACCACGAGTAACCAGTGTATAAACGTCAGAAACAAGCACACGGAACGCGCGCTCTACAAGGAGGTAAAGGAACGGTTCGGGCTGCTGTCGCTGGACAAGGACGACAGCATCACGCCAGCGCTCATGATCATGTGCTGCCAGAGGCTGCTCACCCGTATAGACAAAATCGGAATTGTAAGTTCACAAAACACATTAAACTTTACTCTCGGCTAGGTAACCATGACGGCATTGCCGTGAAAGATGTTTTTTCTTAAACTGATGAATTGCTTTGAATATTTTAACTTTCTAATATATCTATAACTAATTTGTTAATAACTGATATTTACTAGAAATAAATCAACGTGTCTCAGGCTTCATAGCATTTCATACATTTAACTGATTCCGCGCCAAATCGCTTATCCATATCCAACCAATGTGGTTTGATAGCTTTGAATTCGTGCAAGAAATTATGAACCGTTAAATTGCCAATTCAGTTCGACTGATACCTTAAGATATTAAATTTAGTTGCAAAATTAAAAATATTTTGTTACTGTGAATTAGACATAACTGATATATTCTGATATTATCTTATAGTAATCTGAAAAATAGGGGGTCCTACGATTTGACCCAGGTTGGGATCTCTCACCATTTGTTTCAGAAACTACAAGGGAATATTCTGTATATCACTCATTACTACTCGGTGTTGTCTGACGGCGTACTGTGCATACCTTGGGACTTCAAATAATGTGATATCTAGTGATTAGATATATGTGAATATGTAAGAAAAAAAATAGCAAAATATACACAAAATTATCATTATTTCAAGTGTTTGTCATGTAACAAGGGTTGCCAACGTTGGTTGATTTCTTTACCTCATATAAAGAAGTATTGTAATAGATACAAATGTAAAACATTTGAAGAAGTTAAACAATTTAAAATTATACATACTTCATTTAATTATTTTATTATGTTAGAATAAATATTGTTCAAAAGAAAAACAACTCGCCCTGGGAATTACGGCACATATCGCTCGCTGGGTTCACGGTCTTTATCTCGTCAATGGAACTTAGTAAACAAGATGAGTGACAGCCAATTTTAAAACATGTTTTGAATGAAAATTATTTGAGAAATCAACATAAAAATAGTCCGGCATTAAAAAAAATCTTTTTTGCCATATTTATTTCATAATATTAGATATTAACTCAAAATATGAGAACTAACTTTAACTTAGTTTGGCAATCCCATGTAAACTATATTAAAATCTATTTAAATAACAGATAATTCCAATTAAGCAAAACAGCATCCCGTGATACTTAAAATAATGTGACTACTAGTGATGTAGATAAATGAAAGAAAAATATAAAAATGTTAACAGAATTCAACCTGCTTTTTTATTACAAACCATCAAAAACCTATTCAAATCGAAGGTTAATCATATTTTGGTTAATAAAACCAAAATGTATGAGTCCATTAAACGTTTATTTGCAGTACATAGCAGTCTTTATCAATATATTAATAATAATTAATGAAATATAATGTAAAATACATTCAGTTAATACAATGATACAAAATTATTTACATTATGTGCACAAATAACTTACTATTAAAAAAATGTGAAATTAGTTATAATTTTCTAAATATATTTACAATAACAATACAATTCATTTCGAAGATCGATTCCAGACAATTTTTTAACAAAAGCACATTATAAACAGCTATTCAAACATAGCTAAGAACATATTAAGAATCACAAAACGATAGGATGCCCGTATCGTCATAAGGGTATTTCTATCCGACTTAAATATTAAAAGTACATACTAATCGAAAGTATTTTGTGATATAAAATGGACTAGATAATAAACAGATCATAAATTGTGTTTACATTCTACTAACTACATATTATTAAATTTTATTGAAAACATTACTAGATACTTAAAGTCCCATTTTTACTGGCCTATTATAATTTTAACTAAAAACTGTATACAAATACAGTGACAAAATTTTAATTACCATCTTTACAAAACAATCATATTTAAAATACATCTTAGACAAAGACAGAATACTCAGACTTTCGATACATGACACCGGAGTCTAACCGGCCCCGGATCGCATGTTTGTGTTGGTAAAACCGCACAAGCGACACTCCACGATCAAAAATGCGTATTCAATCTTGATACTGAGTGAAGTGATTGTTATAGTTCAGAAAAGTCCTGCCAACGAAACTGTAAAGATGTCTGCATTTCATTTTAAAATTATTATAAATAACAATTTTTAAATAAAATGCAGACGCATTGGTACTGAGGATCAGGTAATATCTTCAAAAGAGCGGCACATCGTGTATGCGGTATAAGAACGGTGGAGATATTCATTTGTATACACTAAGTAACACGGTCCGGCGTCGGTGCTGTTCCGACGTCGTCTACTTGGAGCCTTAATTATACTTCACACTTATATTTACGTGTCTAAATATTTTAACACGCTACAGCTACGCGGTCTAGGCTAGTAAAGTTGAATAGCTTACCTAAAAACAGAGATCTCTACCATGCCTATTTTTTAAATACAAAATTGTATCGAGATCTTATGAATAGTTTTACTTGATACGCCATCTCTTGGGTCTTCTGTACTTATATCATGCTTAAGAATCAAAAAGAGCAGAGCCTTTACAGGACTGGCTTGAGTAAATAAACACTCAATATGGTAATATAATGAGAAAAGATTTGTATTTTTGTTTGTAATGAATATATATAAAAACTACTGAACCTATTTTGGAAATTCTTTCACTAAAAGAAAGCTACATTATCAGCTAGTAACATAAGCTATATTTTATCCCGATATTTTGTATAATGAAATATGTCCAGAAGTAGTTGGTAACTACAGACATTTATGACAATTAAGTAAACTACCAGACATACCTAATCTGCCGATACCCTTGCGATAACACGTGTGTTCTACAAGCTATGGTGACGTAGACATAACGTTTATCAACCTTATACTTAATTAATATAGCTTGATCAGAGTGACAGATGTCAATGTAGTAGCGTCGTACTTATTAATGTTGGCATTATGGTATTTACTATCATAAGTTGTAGTTTATGTTGTTTACATTACAAAGGTTTCATATAAAAATCAATTAAAATGAATCTAATAAAATAAAGACAAAAATTCACCGAAATAATTTAATTTAACAGCTGTTCTTTTAATCAAGCTATATGTAATGGACTACAGTATACAATATGCCGTGTGGTACCGGCAGAGAAGAAAAGTACCTCTCCCTGTACCAGGTGTCATAAGAAGCGACTGAGGATCCGGAACCGACAGATTGCGGTAGGTTGCTATCTCCCAAGCAGCTCAAATGCAACAGGGCGGGAATGTCACCGCGCTTGCTCAGCGCAGCAATTATGTACAAAATCTCCCTTTTTTGGGAGGCTGTCCAGCAGTGAACGTTTAACAGCTGCTATGATGATGGTGATGAAGATAATATACAAACAAAAATACATGTTTCATGTACCTTATAATTTAGATATTTATTTTTGGCCAATCCATCACTGCTAACCCGACCAACCTCAGCATTAAAACAGTACCGACATCACGTACATCATTATAAAATATATAATGACGCCCAGCACTATGTTGAGGTTGATCATGATCAGAGCAATGTGCAAATATCACTTGCGCTTGTTCTGTTGCTGCACAATGACCAGCTTGTTCTTCTCCTTGGTGACTTTCGCGACGGGGACGTTAGTGGCGGGCATCAGTTGCTTCAGATTCTGGCTGGGGATGATTGGCGCCTAGAACACAGAAAAAAGGGATAAAATTAATTCCCATTAAATTTGTGCACCAAACGCTTTTGTTACTTTACTAAACAAAAAAGTCACTTATAAGTTCAAAAATTGTAACATTGAGTTTAATACTAACTCAACAATAATAATTTGTAAGGCTCGATGTCACATTCGGTAGTGTCCCTATTTTTTCCGCCACGGACCGAAGACCGTGAAGAGAATTTATTATTTATTATATTACTAGCTGACCCGGCAGACGTTGTCCTGTCTTAACTATATACCTATGTTTGTCATGAAAAAATATTGAGACTAAATTGAGATATAAAGTATCCCATCTCTCAAGTTGGATCAAACTGTACAAAAAAAATTAATTAGAAGTCCATACCGCTCCGAACACCGTAACTCGTAGATTTTACATATAAGAAGATAATGAACAAAAACTCCTAGTCAGTTAACAATTTATCGACACATCTCGCTAGGTACGTTATAAATTGTGTTTACAATGATACTATGACATATACAATTACGGTTGCTAGAACTTTCAGAATAATTTGGCACCCCCTTTAGGGTTGATTTTTGAAAAAATATTTCACACTTATTTTATAACTTTAAATGAAGAACCTTTATATTTAATTTTATTGGAATAACTTCAAAACCAGCAACGTTTTATACTAACTGCGCCCTTATGTAGGGAGTGAACTTTCAAAAATCCTTTTTTAGTACTCTCCTGCGTTATAAAAGGAACCCCTGTGCAAAATTTTAATTGTTTAACCCTTATAATTTAGGCTCTTCGTTGATATGTCAGACTGTGAGTTAGTCAGATTTTCCTTTACATATATAGATTGTAGGACTTACAGGGTGGCATCTAGCGATTTGCTTCATGCGGTCGACAAGGCGCATGGCGTCGTCCGACGTCTCTGAGTCTGTGGTCATGCCTAAAGACAACGCCCGGTCTTCCGTGCCTGTGTCCAAGTATCTGTGCATTGCGTGGAAAGGCCTGAAACGAAAACAAATAAAATAATGTCTATGGTTACATACATAAATCACGCCTGTGTCCCATCGGGGTAGGCAGAGATGGATCTCCACTTGTTATACTACTCTACTCGCGTGCTTCTTCTGTCATAATCAACATCCACTACCATATGTCAGTGTTGGAACCAACACACCTCTATGAACAGCCAGTCGTACCTTTTTTGACACATTTTGGCTGCCCATAAAAGTTTCAAAATTGATCAATCGATTAATCAAAATGCTATTGAAGAGAACAAATTTACATGATGTAGATCTCACACAAATGTCGTCTGCATTGGTACCTCCCTCTCACCTATTTCTACCGGCAAATAACAGTGTTCGCATTGCTGTGTTCCGGTTTGAAGGGTGACAGAGGTGGTGAAATTACTGGGTAATGTGACATAATATCTTCAAATGACACGGTTGGTAACGCGTTAGTGATATGACGTGCGTTTATAGGCTGTAGTGACGCTTACTATCACGCTGGCTGTATGCTTTTTTGTTGTAAAGTCGGTTTACTGTCGATAGTTGAACGCGACATAAAAAATACTGATGGAATGGTTGCATTTTTAAAAGAACGTTTTAATTTTATTTATGAAAATGTATTATTGTATAGCGGCCGCTAAACTCGAGTACGAGAGAGACAGATGTCGGACGCTACCGAACGCGGGGCCGATTGTGCCTCTTTGTCGCTCGTCCCGCGGTCTCCCTTGCACTTCAAGCCTTAAACGGAACGCCTCAGAGCGGGGTAACGCCGCATGAATCGTGTTTTTTCGTGCGTGCGACCGGCTTCATAGAATTATAAAACGTTGTCACGTCAAAAACCTAAATTCTTAATTTTTATTCATCCCAACATTAAAATGTTACCTGGAATTTATACTTAAAATTTTAATTACGTTCGAAAATTTAATGAAAATCTTTGTGCATAATTATCTAACCAAAGGTCTGGGAAAACCTCTCGGGAACGAAACGGATCACGCCAAAACTGCGGTTATCGTAAAGCCGAAAGTGTACAGGATATAACATGAATTATATAACAAAAATAGGATCGATTGATACATTTTTGAAATCCATCTGTATGACTTCTACATTAACTCGAGTTTGTTTAGTTTGTTTTACAATACGTTGTTTTTACGCGATACTTGGGGTTATTACGAATGTAGTCAGATCACAGATATCTTAGCTTAGCTTAGGGAACCACGCACCTGTTGTGGCAGTGGTGCGCGTGAGGGCGCGGGCGCTGCGCGTGTCGCCAGGCGTGCGCAGCGCGCGCTCGCCACGCCGCCGCCTCGTCTGCCGCCGCCGCACACCCCGCCTCTAGCGCCGCACACGCGCCTCTCAGGTCCACCACCTGCGACGTGCGCAATTTATTTCAGACTGAACGAATGCTGGAATGCTTAAACGTCTGCACCACCAGAGGGATGGACACTCAATAATGAGCGACCTATGCCTGACTGTACCCGCGTGCCCCGCAGTTCACAGGGTCAGGGCGGCAGCAATGTGCGAATTTGAGAGTCTATATAGTTCATCATAGTATCCGTGCTAGGACGTACAAGCTAAATGAACCTTTATATTGTATTTATTTGCTTCTTTCTTATAATTCACTTTTTTATTGTTTATAAGGTATTTATTAAAATTTAAATTACCTTAAATTCTGTTAACATGTTGGATGATCGCTGTTTCTAAAGATTAATAAATGTTTTATGTATCGTTAGTTGACAATCCTTAATAGCTTTTAAATGATTATACTGACTGAAACCTGTCGGTTCCGGTATTATTTCTGTATCAAAATAGTTTGTGCTACACGTACCCTATGGTCCCACATCTCTCGCTGCCGGTTCTCCACAGATACAATTATAATTTCCCTATTGTTATGATTACTACCTTACTAATATTATAAACACCAAATTTTTTCAGTACAGATATGTGTATGTATGTATGTTACTATTGCACGCCGGAGCGGCCGAACAGATCTGGATGAAATTTAGCAGTTATATTGATAGTCTGAAATAAATAATTTACAAGCTACTTTTTATCCCAAATGCATGATCCTGTGGGATAGATTTGGCTTTTTTATTTTTCTCTGTGGCACGACCTTTTGCACAGTTTAGCTGCCAGGGAGCGACATAGAATTCTTCTCTGAATAACAAGAGTTCCTCGGAAGGCTTCGCGGACAAAGTTGCAGGCAGAAAGCTAGTATCTAATCTTATCTTTATGTAATGTAATTCACATGCTAACCTACACATAAACCATGCTATATATTTACATAAAAGCGCAAAGAATAATTATTCATTTAATAGGTATGAAGTGTACTACAGCGTAATTGGCGATTATGTATAAAGAGATTTATGAATAAAATTACTCTTTAAACGGCTTTAAAACGTGATTTATTTAACTTTTTATATTTTTTATTCAACATTTATATTACGTTACGGCAACCGTTATCAAAATTGACCGCCGCGAACAGAACACAACACCAAGAAAAAGAGGTTTATTATGAGTAATAGACGCATTTATGTTATTGTATATGTGTTGTTGTGTATTGTATATGCGTGTGTATGTTATTGTACATTCTACCCAACCAATTTATTTTATTACTTGAAAACTACTTAATCAAGTGTTACGTTGTCACTTTAAAAATTGCATTCTTTTTATACATACCTTCTGAAAATATCTATATAGCAATGTCTTTATTTCGTCATGGGAAAGCTTGTTAAGTCTCGCCATCAGCATCTGCTCGCCGCGAGTCCTAGAGTCCCTGTTGTCTTGACTGTCCGACAGTGAAGCAGACGGCGATTTTCCACATATAAGATTATTTTTATATTCTATGGCAGTGTCGATAGCCTCTATCGCTTCTTCACATTCCAATAATTTGCGTTCCTGCAATATTATTGTAAAATGTAATCTATATATATTAATAAAAAGAAATCATCGAAATGAATATATGTGCATAAGCTCTAAAACAACTGCATCAAATAAGGTAATTCGTATTTTATTGTTTGTGAGTAAGCACCAAGTTTGTACAGGATCAATATTATGGGGAAGGATATTAACTACAGTGATTGAAACTCCCACGAGAACTGGATCTACTGTCCTCGGATGAAATTATATTATATATTTTTATTGCACTAACTCTTAAAACTTTGATTACATAAAGTACCTCTGAATCTGAAAGTGACTTATAAATTTTTCTTTTATGTCCTAAACTGCATCTTTGTTCATGTAAACATTCCCTTGTTTTGCGAAGATTCTTAATTTCTTTTCGCAGCATCAATTCCTTTTCTTTTGGCAAATCCAAATTTTCAAGATCATTTGTTTTCTCTTTTAGAATACTATCCAACTGTGTTATTCGGTGTGTGAAATGTTTTAAAGAGTTTGTCTTTTTATCTTTTATGTCTACTGAAGTTTCTGAAAGTTCATCCAATTTCAATTTGTCTTTTACTAACTCAAGATCTAATGTGTTCTTACGTTTCTCATCTTTCTTTATTTGTCTTTTAATTTGTTCAATTTGCTTTTTGTATGTTTTTAGATTTGTCTCATGCCTCCTTATTTCCTTTAAAGTATCTGGATCCAACAAGTTGCAGTCTTTATCTGAGTAATGTTTGTTGTGAGTATGGTGACTGACTGCACGAGACAAATCATCAATTAGTCTTTCCTTAGCTATACATAAATTAATCAGTTCTTTCAATTGTGTTTGACTACTGCTTATTTCCTGTGATAGCTTCCGAGCTAAAATTTGTTTCTGAGTATATTTTTCCTTTGAGACCTTATATTTCTTACATATTTCATCAGTCTTTGGAGAATCTATCATTTTCAGTAACTCCCTCTCAATTAGTTTTGGTTCTGGATCTAGATCTTTCTTGTGAGATTCTATGATTATCTTTTGTGATTCTGGAGATATAGCTTTAGCTGCTACTTTCCTTAATAGTTCTAATTCTGCTCCTGATAAACTTTCACCAGGTTGTATAGTCCGCCTCCGTCCAGAGTTGGATTGCGATGTCATTACAGGTAAGGACTGAGAGCCACTTGTTTCAGAAATAGTTATATCATCAGAATCTATATGGTTCAAGTATTCTTCACATCTGTCAGCAAATAGCTGATCATTTTTCTCTCGAAAGTACTCCATAAATTTCTCAAGTTTATCTTGGAATATTGTTTCAGAGTGACTATCTTCCTCAGAACCACTCTCGACATCTGTCTCACTGGGTTCACTTGGTTCTGTGTCTTCAGCTATTCTTGGCAAGCCTTGTTTTGGGCCAACGTCTTTATTATCAACACCTACTTCAGTATTCAAACAATCATCACATTCAGCTTTAAGGAATAGCCACTCAGTAACTTGGGTGATATCAGCTTCTGATAAAGATTTTGATTGCAATATTTTATTAAAAAGCCCCTCTGCATTTGACACCAATTTAATCCATTGAGTAGTAGCAAATTGCAAATTAAAGTTATTATCATTTTGCTGGGAAGTAGTCTTCTCAGAGAACACTGGAGTATTATTATCAGCAAAAAAGTTGACTGTAACAAAGTTTTTAATGCCACGGCAACATAAACATAAGTTGAGAACTTTCAAAGTATCTTCATAACCTTCTGGCTCAGTGCTTATACAGCCAATGACCCATGTGAAAGCCCTACCACCAAACGAATCTCTTAGCATAGCTGTCAGAATGCATTGGTCATAATTAATTTGTTTTGGTGGATTTCCTGCTAAAAGCTCTTTTATAATATTTTCCAGAGCAAACAGTCCTGGCTCAGGGTATGCTGCTAAGTCACAAAAACTTGCTGTAGACATTCTATGATTGAGTACACCATTTGTGCCAACCCACTTCTGTTCAACACTAACAGTGAAAACAGTGTGATTGTTTCCTTGACATCTCTGTCTCCAACCTAACTGTAAATACTGAAAAGCTTCTTCCACATTAAAACACCTTACTAAGCCTGCACCTAGCACATCAAATATATTGTTGTTAACCACTTGCATCCATGTTAAGTGCAGAATAAATTCACGCTCAGGCATTTGGGTCAGTTTGTGGAATATTTCAGTAAGAAATCGAGGGATTATTCCTTGATCACTTTCACTGTGTATGCACTCAAAACCTAAAATGTTATGAGAATTATTAGTAAGAACTAAATAACAACAAAAATATATAGATTCAGCACTACGTACATATGAAATAGATCAACATTAGGTAACAAGTGAAAATACTTTACCTGGACCAAATAATGTATAAGTTTTGCCAGTCTTGGGTTGCCCAAATACTACTACAGAGGTATCACATCCATCCAAAAAGCAATTAATTTGAGGTATCATGAAGGAATTAAACAGATGGGCTTGAGTGCAGTCCACTGGTAAAGCCCTATTCACATGAAAGGTTTGTCCACTTTCCGTAATAACTATTTGAGTCACAGGATTGCTGAATATACATTGTGTAGAGTCCGCTAAGCTAGGAGGCTTTAATCGTACAGCTATTTGCACCGGGATATCCATTTTATGATAAAATATTCACTCGTAAAACACCTCGCTAGTTTGCGAGCTGTGACAGAACTATTATTGATTTAACAACTCTACCAATGTTGTAGTTATGAGTATACAAAACACAAACAATTCGAGACTTAAAATTTTGTAAGTTTACAAAAATTAAAGCGAGCGATTTGTTATTTTCATGCTTTAATTTACTTAGTACCTATTTTAGAAATAAACAACGACGCGTTTAGTTTTGTTTGACAAACTCACATTAAATTAATTAATGTGATTTTGACGTTGACAGTCATTGTTTTAATGTATATTTCGTAGTTTTTATGTATAGCCTCCTGTCAAGATCAAAAAGGTAAGGCTACAATCTAACAAAATTATACAATATAATAATAAATGTTTTCTGAATAACCTAATTAAAGAACGTGATCAAATTTGGTTGAGAATATTACAAACAAAATATTTAACAAAAGTTGATATGTATTAGTATGTATAAGCAAGTGTGTGGGCTGTATATGTATTGTACAAATACGCAAAAAAGTAAAATGTCAGATTCACTGACAACAGTGACAACTCAAATAAGAATATTCTTTTGCTAAAAAATATTAGTAATTAAGACAATTTCACAAATAAAGGTTGCATTTAGTATAGTTTTATTTAGATTTTTATAACGTTGTAAAAGATTTTAGAATAATAGAACATAAAAAACCCAGGAGACTGAGTCTCTTGCTTTATCATTTTATTACTTGTTTAATCTTATCACAGTGATATGGTCGCGTTTGACGTCCTGTAAGACCGGCAATCGTTCTTATTTCTGTGTGGTGAAGCCACAATTTCTAAGCTGGTAATGGAAATGGAGACAGTTCGTGAGCAAGGTTCTGCATTTGATAAACCACCATCCTTAGGACTAAAGCTCAAATTAAACCATGAGTTTCCTATACAGAGTAAGCAAATCGTCAGACCTAGAGTAAATCAAATTTTTGAAATGATGCCTCTATCAGCAAGGTAATTTTATTTTTTATACTTATGTGTTTTGTACTACTATATATAATTGTTATTCTTCTAGGCCAGAATAATAATACTAACAAATAATTATTTATTTTATGTATGTAATTAATATTTTTAGATATTTGAAATACTACATTGGAAAAAGACTGAATAAAAAGAAACCAATCATGGATTATGTTCACATGATTTCAGCCCAAAGGATGTATGGTAAGTAATAAGTACAAGTTATTTCTGTGTATATATTTTATAAAGTTTAAATAATACAAAAATGGGAGTACATAGAACCTTTAACCTGTAATATATTCTGTAATCTACTAAAAGATGGCTTTTTAAGGGTGTCCGATTGGAGGAATTGGTGGAGGGACCATAGGACGAGGTTTCAAAGGAGAATTCTGTCGCTTCCAGCTATATCCAGGCATATATGAATATGTAACAGTGCCTGAATGTCAATTTATTATTAATATACAGAATGAAAAGAAAAAAACTTTGTTCCAGTCTGTACTTTCAACCTATGAGTAAGTAGAACTTCGAAATAAGCATAATTTTTCTCAAGTAATACCAATCTAAAAAATGTTTTATCTATACATTATTATAGTGCAAATTTTACCTTCCACTTTTTGTATCAAATGAGACTGAAACATTCATCTTAGCACTATAATGTGTGCTGTGTACAAGTTTTCATGTCTTTCTTCTTTATAATTTTCTTTACTGCAACTTTTTGTCTTCATTAGTACTTGACAAAATCATCACATTCTATACCTAAATATTAATCTACAATTTATAACAAACCAAAGTAATATTGCTTTTAAAAAGACTATAGATTACTTCATAAAAAATTATCAGTACCATTAAGCAGTCCCACAAACTGTTGAAGAGTGGAAAAGTAATTTAAATAAATAATAGTTTCCAAACACTCATTCACCACACACCTCAACTTACAATAGAATTGTTTTGCTGCAAATAGATAATACATGAAATAATGTAAATAATCTAAAAATGCTTTTGAGGTAGTCTACAATAATATCACACATGTTTTTACATTTGTAAGTGGTGAGAAATTTTTCGGGATCCCCCCATGAAGATCACTCTAATTACATACTGTTCCTTACAGTGTTTTCGTTCTGAGTAATACACTACCCCGTTTTATGGATTCCAGCCTAACCTGTCACAGGGTGCAGTGCTGTAAATGTCTAACCCTTGCTCAGACAGAAGACCAGGTGTACCTACTATCTATACTGGGTAACCCAGTGTCCTATTAGTTAGTTAGTGTGGTAGGAAACCCAAGAACCGGCTGTTAGCGACCTTTATTCAATATTTAGCTACCTACAAAGCCGCAATGAACGATCACCATGCCCATATGTGGCAAGCATTAGTCAGTCTCCTAAATTTATTCTATAAAAAATTTCTACATAATATTTGCCAAAACGAAACGGATACGGGAACCTTAATAAAGAGCGTTTTACGGCCGTTAAAACTTTTATTTTGAGAAATGAACGCGTAAATTAACGTAAAAATAAGTAGGTAATACTAAAAACACATTATCCTTTACTCCTACTTAAAATAATTATTTGTTTTGTTTTACTTATATTGAATTTTAAGAGGCAGGAGTAGATCTAATTGCACGCCAGTCAAAATAACGGCCATGAACGAATTTCAATTGGTCATAATATTATTTAATTTATAAAGGAGGTCATATTAATGAGCGTACGATTACTATGTACAACTATCATCTTCGTTTTTCATCTAATTTGTTGCAAATAATGTCAATGCCATTCAACAGCAGTAAATAATGTTACATAGGCATTGATCCTGTCCCTTATCAACAAATATGCTATAATATAATACACATAACGTAGACAGCAAACCAAACTAATATCTTGATAAGAAATAATTAAACACGTGCAGCGAGATTGATAAACAATATCTAATTAAAAAGATTCTATTCGAAACTTTGTATTTAACCAAAATATACGATTATTTATTAGTCCAACCAGTTCCAATAATAAACGACATGGATTTTGTAAATAATACCTAGATGTATTTATATAATCTATTTTATTACAACTTAGCTATATAGATATTTTTCTGAATTTATTTGTATATGTAATAAAATAAAACTTCATTAATATTGTACGTTGGCGAAAATATCATGATAAAATCGGTGAGAGATTTATGTATGGGCAATCCTTGTTACGATATATGCGATTAAAAACTAATTCTAAAGCATTGTCTTGAATCAACGATTAAATGTATAATAAAAGCTTCAAACTTAAAGCGAAAGCTTAGATCCCTTTTATAAATTATTCGAGTGATGTACGTGAAATTTGGCGCAGTTAAAGTTAATTTTAAGAAAAAGTGCTAAAACACACAACACAGTTAATTTGCATACAACATACTTAAACGAAGTTGTCATTAGCTGTCTATAGGCTTTATTGATTATATTCTAATTGAAAGAGTTTTGGCCTTTGACAAGAGAAACTTATTAAAGTACGAACTTATTTTTTTATGAATCATTGTCGATATTCGACCGGGTTTCGAGTGGGTTACGCCTAGAATCTTATAAAACTGCGACTGGTTACAACAATAGCAATAGTAAAACATTGAGTCACATATGTGTGGGAGAGAATTATTGATTAAACAGATTTTATCACAGGCTAGGTATAAAGAGAATTGTACTATTAGTGTCCGTTCCCACAGTTCGTTCTGCTAGAAAAGACTAGATTTTAATCGTATTCAGAGTTTTAAATTTTATTATATACATTTTATTTTGTTAAGAAAAATATTGAGAGTCAGATATGAAGTAACTTATTTTCTACACTCTTATATCAATATTTTTCTCTGAGTCAATTTATTGAAATAATTATATTATTATTATTATTATTATTAATTCATTTGACCTTTAAAACGAGGAAAAACTACTCCTATAATAGTTTGATTGAATGCATAACAAAAGTTGTATGATTCGGCTTGAAGCTTATTTGAAATAGCCCATAGTATATTTCAGCGGTGCCATTGCTAATATATACAGAAAGCAACAAATAAAACTAGTCGTTGTCAAATGATGTTAACAAACTTAGCACAGATGTCATATATTTACCAAACAACGATTTATGAAAGAATGTTAATACGGTTTATGTACCTGTTTTAACTTCTCATACCATTTTAAGATGTAAATAAAGATTATTTTAGATATAATGCTTCCGGATCTGACTATCGATTGAAAATGTAAAAGTATGTATCGTGGAAAAATATAAAGAATTATTTTCAAACAATAATAATGAATGCATTGCATGCACCACATCACATACTCTGCAATAAGTCGCTTAAAGCACTTGTGTTACGGACATCTGACAACAGCGAATCACAATTATAAAACTGAATACTTATATATTTAAGCCATGAGGTATCAGCTGAGTAGACTAGTACCTTCCCCTGTACCAGGTCTAGTACAGGGGAAGGTACTAGTCTACTAGAGGTAACTAAGGTACCAGAACTGACGAATGAGGGTATATCCATCCGAAACAGTGTAGCTTAAATGCACAGGGTAGGGATGGGCAGCAGCATCCCCGTCCCCATAGCTGCGCTCTGCGATTGCCAATACGCTTGCTCAGCGTTTATGGGCAATATTCCCACTTTCTTGGAGACTTCCAATGTCTGATATGAATGAATAACCAACACAAATATTTACCAAGTAAATATTTGTCATGGGTGGGAATTAAACCCTCGACCCTTGACGTATAAGATGGGATCACTTTAATCTGCGCCATCGTGCCCGTCATTATGAATGTAGAGTAGAATACAAAACTGGAAATGTGTCTCATTTTAGTAAGCCTAAAAAAGCACCGCCTACTTGGGAATGGAATTTGAATCCTGAGGAGTGCGAGTATACTGGCTTATATCCGCGAGCTTGGACAACGTACGACTTATCCAAATATGGCGTCAAATTGGTGTGCCGCCAAATCTCGCCTGTAATCCCCCATAATTACAAGGTACGGTATTACACTTCCATTCTACTGATGCTCTTTTGGTGGTACTGGCGCTTTGTATATATCTAATACTTTATTCAACCCGCGCATGTCAATCAATTAATAAATTGTAACAAAACTACTTCATTAACGGCCTTAAAACACGGTTATTTCCTTTTTTAATCAAGGTTTTTACCTTGCGGTAAGCTTTCTCAAGATTGACAAAATATGTCGTGATCCACAAATAAAGGATGTTTTAAAGCCGTTGTAAAAAGTAGTTATATTTTGTGTAGTGAACACGTAAGTATTAGAAAATATAACTATGTACTAAATTCTATATGTTTGATTAATTTTCTTCTAAGTTTAGGGTATATATTTTAACAATACTATTTCTTGTGCATAAGCTAGTGTGGGTAATCTTTATTGTGATAAATAATTATGTGTATAAATTTCCCGTGAGATACCGGCAGAGTAGAATAGTACCTCCCTCTATACCAGGTGTCGTAAGAGGCGACTAAGGTACTAGAACCGGCAGATGGCGGTATACAAATTTATTGTAACTTTACTCATCAAAAGCTTGCTATCTGCAATTTTTATTTATTTATTTTATTTGCTGGCTATATCATTTTTGCAATAATTAATATAAAGTTGATGCGATGAAGTTGTCACGTTTGTAGGATAGCAGTCTTCCCTGTGCTGTCTTTGTATTTTCTGCAAAAAACGTTAGCAATGAGCACCGTGACGTGAGCATTACCTTCACGTGGACCGAAGTGCTTGGATACACCAATAAGAAGAAGGCATCAGGTTTGCAATTTCCATTGATCTATGCTAATTAAGATAATTGTCTTCTATTGCAACGTAAAATCGTCTGTTTGTAATCAAGTGATTCATGGTGATAATTGAAGGTTCCTGCTAATTAATTCGTTTTAGGTTTTATACTATAAGTGATACTGCTTATATAATTTGTTGATTAAAATTTTGTAGATGCAAACATTTTCCTTTTATGATCGTATAAAATACTCCTAAGTAGTCTTATTGGGGCAAAGATTGTTAGAAAACCACTAACAGTATAAGTTTAAGATAAAAAAATCTATGGCATATTGAGCTGGAGTGTAAACCATATGGTAAAAATATGGTAAGTCATAAAGCTAGATATTAAGGAATACATAAAGGGTAAACTATGATCGTCGATTCCAGGAAAATTGGAACTGGAAAGATATTCCGAAGAGCACACTAGCGGGGTGACACTAGAGCAAAAAATAGCCGAAACTCCATGCACCTTTACAATTGCAAAGAAGAAACAAGAAAGCGAGACGCTCCACGAGGACTACTGCCTCTGGAACGCAGCGAAAACCTCGTCCTACGTTTGGGACTGTCTTAAGAAACATGGCCGACTACAGCCGGACCCCAGCTTAACGCCACCGCCGCCGAAGGTTCCTGACAAGTCGGAGAAAGACGAAAAGGAGAAGAAGGAGAAACAGAAAAAGATTTACAAATGTAAGTGGTGAAGCTTATTTTTTAATACAACTTTTTTAATATTTGATTATTAGTGTGTGCCGCTTTAAGGGATAAGCTTTCAAAAATCATTTCTTATTGTTCCCCTACGTTTTAAATGGAACTCCTCTGCAAAATTTCATGTTTCGAACCCTTATAGTTTAGGCTCTGCGTTGATGTCAGTCTACCAGCTCCTTTTTTATACCATAAATTTTAAATGATTGAATTACTATTATTGTCATTAATAAACACACAACCGACCGATGTGTGTATTGATTTATTTTATAAAAGATAATAATTGTGTGTGTGGTTTGCCAAAGGTGATTCTGTGGGGCTATCAAGTGTGATATCGTTGGATCCTGGTGGCACCGGGTCTACTGAATTCTGTCTAGCGTGGGACATGCCTATTATAAAGTATAGAAACGATAAGAAAATACACAAAAGGTAATATTTAATTTAATAAATGACTTTTTTTGTATTATAATTGTTAGTATAATATTTAAACCGCAGCTTATTTTATGTTTTTTATGACAAGATGTTCTGTCCTCTGTTTAAAAGTCATATATGTACATAGATATTTTTCTTTCTGATTATCTTATTTACACCTCTTACTACCTCTTAGTTTCACTCTTTCTAGTTCTTTGTGATTACTGGTTTTGCCTTATATTTTTGTGTTTGGTACAATAAACACGAACGTATAAAATAAATAATTTATTATTATTATTAATTAGTACCTATACTACCTTCACGTATTTCGATAGACTTTTGATGTGTCTAACAGGTATCTTCTAAACGCCGAACTGAATGAATGTCGAAAGTATGAAAATGTTAAGTGAAAGTATGAAAGTGTTAGGGTAAAGCAGTGTTTTGTACAACTTTGTATATGTGAACGTAAATTTTAGCTAAAATTATTAAAAAATTTGCAGGTATTATACTAAGTATTTTGGTAGCGATGGAATCGCGGGCGCCAGCATAGCTGCATACGCACTTAGGAACTACAAAAATTGGGAGAAGCAACTTGCGGAATGGCAAGATCCTATATTCACAAATAGGTATTATCTTATTACTTATTTTATTTTCTTATTTCTTATTCGTCGAAATATACATCCTTACTACCCTTACTGGGGGGGGGGTGAGAATTTGTATGGGATTTCTTAATTTTAAAAGATAAAACCATGAAACTTATAACGACTACTCTAGATCGCCGCCGCTGCCTTCGGACATCGGTCGTCGTCGAATTACATTTTTCGATCCAGTAAAATTATTTTATTGTTTCGTATAATTTTTTAGGTAAGTGTTTTTTATTAGTTAGGTCCTGTAAATTAATTTTGTATATACTGAAAATTTCAGGATCTTTTAGTTCATAGTAGGTAAGATAGTTTCCGTTACTTAAAAAAATCCGATTCGCTTTTATTTCCTTTTTTGAATTAATCTAATAAGTCGCAGAGGGTGTAAAACTAACCTAATCTGCTTACCTTCTACTCTTTTTATGCATTGGTTGTAAATAAGTATTGATAATTTAATTTCTTAGTTTCTTTGTTTCCAATTAAACGTAACTTAAACACATCGCCGTGCGGGGAGCGCATAATTTTTACTAGGCAGCTGCTTATTAAAGGTTTTTTTTATAATAATAAATCTCAATCTGTACATCTGTTTTGTTCGATTCATTTTATTTTTGTTTTTCTACGATGCCTCGCAAACAAAAGTCTAATTTAGCTAGATCACTGGAATCGGAAGAGGATTTACAGATCCGTCGGACTTTAGATGCCGAGCGTCACGCAGCTCAAAGGGCTGCTTAAACTTTTGAGAAAACGCAGACCCATCATAATTTAGACGCCGATTGTCATGCTGCACAAAAAGCTGCAGAGATCTTTCAGCAGACCCAAGCTCGCCAAGACTTGGATGCCAAGCGTCACGCGGCTCGAA
>JACJUM010002543.1:10863971-10876129 GCA_020976665.1 Heortia vitessoides
CGGCTCGAAGAGCTGCAGAGATCTCTCAGCTGACCCAAGCTCGCCAAATTTTAAATGCTGGGCGTCAAGCTTCATACATAGCAGCAGAGACCTCCGAAGAAACACGTGGACGACGTTTAATTAATTCCGATTACGATGAACACGTAATTTTAAAATATTTTTATACACAACGTGACGCTGGCCCCTGTAAGTGTCTCTTAGACATAAGGGACCAATAAATTTTCCTAGGTACTTTCTGCCACTCAATGGAATTCATAGGTACCTTATACCTACTGTACACAGTTATTGTTTTTTTTAATATACCTACTAATTTTTCTTATTAAATAATTAAAAAATGCTACCCAAAGATACTATTCAACGCGGACGAAGTCACGGGTAACAGCTAGTATATAATATTACAACTCATATTGGTGTATACATATATTTAATGTGCCGGAAATTGTGCGTTATATGAACTTCAAGTTAGACGAATCGACCAATGGTATTCTAAACAACGTTGACTTCACGTATAAAATTATCTTTCAATGCGGTCAATTGATTTTGTTAAAGGAAGGTTTTTTTTTAATTTATTGACATATTTAGCGGGATATTGTCTTACTGAACAGAGACCAGAGATCGACCGGACAACTTCGTTTCTGTGTCATTTTTAGTGTTTGTATATATTACTCATATAGTTCTAGATCATGTAACAAATAGTTCAATAATCAAATTAATATGCTGTGTATATTTATATTAATAAGGCCAAAATTCATTAAATTTTAAATTCATTAAAAGTTAAAATATTTTTAAATTTCCAGTAATATACCAGACTGGTTAAAGAGTGCCTTAATGAACGAGCTTTATTTTATTGCTGACGGCGGGACGATATGGTTTGATGTCCACGACGAGTATCCGGAGACAGACCCCAGGTATGTCCATACTTCATATAGTGTAATAACTGCCGAGAAAAGATCGTAAAAAAGTTAAATAAGAAAACCTCTAAAGAAACGGTAAAGCGCGAACGAATAGTAAATTTATTTGGTTGCTTGGACTGTCCATTGGCAATGTTGTTTACTTTCCCTAGGTTTTATTGTATTTTTTATAATCAAGCCTCGTGGTCTTACGCGTTCATGTTTTAAAAAATATTGCAGATATATTTTTGTATCAAAGAAATGTTTGGATATTAGATTCCAAGAGAATTTCTACTATTTTCTAATAGTTGCCTGCTTAATGGAGATAATGTTGTTCACTTTGTCTAGGTTATTTTGTCATATTTTTACCCATGGTACGTGGTCTTACGCGTAAATGTTTTACGTTATTCACTTACACGACACAAGAGACCAACACATCTGGGTCTACTTGGTGAAACTCGAAATTAGTATCATTTATTATTTCGTCCATTGGACACAGTAAATTTTTTACGTGTGTTCACTTATTGTAACTTATATGTTTTCGTCAATTGGACACAGGATCGCATTTTCCCCGAATTCAAGGCAAAATACAATCATGCATTTATATTTTATGTCAGAACATCATCGGCCTCTAAATTTCTCTGTTGATTATTATGTGCACCATGCACATTAAAAAAATATGTATTTTACACTTATCAGTGTTTCGAAAGTCACTATTTCTATGCTTCTCTATGATCTTTAACATGTAACCACGTCTTAAATAATATTCTTTATTTTACTGAGATTTTTATCTCTTTATTAGTCTTAGTAGAATGATTATGGTAACATTACCTTAACGGTAATAGAAATATTCTATTTCCAAAGCGTGAAAATTATTCATTATCATCATCATACCAGCCATTGGAAGTCCACTGCTGGGCATACGCCACTCCAAGAAATGAGGTTTTTCCCCATAATTGCCGCGCTGGGCAAGCGTGTTAGTATCGAAAAGCGCAGTTATCGTGACGGGGATGCTGCTGCTCAACCCGCCCTGTGCATTTGAGCTGCACTGTTTCGGTTGGAAATAACGCCATCTGTCGGTTCTGGTACCTCATTCGCTTATTACGACACCTAGTGCAATGGGAACTACTATCCTATTCTGCCGGTACCTTACGACAAAGTTAAAGTGGTATGTATGTATAAATGATTTGTTCTTTGTAAAATTATCCATGAGTATTTGTATGTCATAAACAGTATGTGTAATCTTTAATAGATATTTATATTTTACTATTTTATGTAAGCAAGTTTTGCAAATGCATATGAGAAGTGTTTCTTCTAAGGTAAAAAACCTTAATCGCATATAACTAACAAGATAACCTGGTTATATAAATAAATCTTACAATTATAATACAAATATATTTATGGCCTTGTTTAATTGTGTATAGTTGTCTGATTTTCTGTGATAGCTTTTCCGTGTTTATTTTTGGAGTTATTAAGTATGTTCTGTACTAAATAGAGTGATATTGTTTGATTTTCCTGTGATACTCAAAGTGAGTTTCAATGATTACTTATATATATTATTTATACATAATATTTGATATTAACAATAATTAATAACTTGACTGAACCTTT
This sequence comes from Heortia vitessoides, assembly GCA_020976665.1. NCBI lineage: Eukaryota > Metazoa > Arthropoda > Insecta > Lepidoptera > Crambidae > Heortia > Heortia vitessoides. The sequence goes on from JACJUM010002543.1 coordinate 10,866,473, forward strand.
TTTTTCGCAAATTCGCTTAGCGTGTCCAGTTGACGAATTAATAAATTATACTAATTTTGAGTTTCACCAACTAGCCACAGATGTGTCCAGCCTCTTGTGTCGAAGTTGGAGAATAACCCTATGTTTTAAGACAATATTAATTGCAATGGAGTTTTTTTCTGCATCAACGCAATGTTTGAAAATTATGTTCCAAGAGAAAGACAGTGTTTTTTACACTAATTGTTAACAAAAATTCAGACCAAGTTTCGCCAAATAAATGTGGGTAAGATAAGACTTTCCACTTGAAATGTTATATTTTACAGATTTTTTAAAGATTCCAATTATTTTTAAATGAAGAAAATATACAGAATATATTTACCTAGCAATACTAATTTAAATTAGCAAATATCCTATTAAAACATTTTTGTCACAAAAATATAGTCTTTCTAGTTATCCTACGTTTTCACATCTTATTTATTTTTATAGCAACCACAGTTAAGATATATTTAAACTGACATTTGAGTACATAATTATAAAACAAGAAAATAATTGTATCTTGTTTTAAAATCTTATGTTTTGTATATTTATTGTCAATTATGAGTAGTATATGTGTGTTTATATGTAAATTGAATGCAGTTTCATTTTCAAATGATTTGCGTTTTATTTTTTTTACAGTGATTTTAGGTGTGATAATTTGCTAATAAATAACCTTCTCTTGAGTTTATTTATATATAAATAATACTATATGTTTGTTAATTGGTCTGTTGTTCTCTTTTCTTTTAGGCATGACTTCGGCTTATTTGGGTATCTAGAAGGCCACGAGTATAGAATGTATAATACATACGATGTACATTTCTATGCGTCCTTCGCTTTAGCACAACTTTGGCCAAATTTACAAGTAGGTGTTTGGATGATTTAATGTTATTTGTTCTTTTTTATTTTAATTACTCTCAATTACTTAAAATTGGCATATAAATTAAATTCTAATACAATTGATCGTGTATAAATCGCATCGTCAGCGGTAGATGTGACTTGTTGTTTAGTAAAAAGTATTGCTTCTAACAACTTGGCAACATTCACCTAGCAAATCTTTGATGTTTTTGGAACACGTTTCGTTCACGTTCCCTCGTTTGACGCCCACATAGGACAACGCCTTAGACTGGGGTCGTTTAGTATTAAATATATTTTTTACTTAAAAATATTGCAATTACATGTATCAGAAACCAATTTCCGTCGCGTAAGTTGGACAACTCGTCAAGACACTTGCGCTTTGGAATAACAACACGTAATCAATGATCAACAACACATTAATTGTTTGCCATGAGGTGACACAACAAAGTACCAAAACAAACATGAACACACAACAATTTCTTTGATTCAAAATTCAAATAAAGACTATATTGTTGTTTAAAGTATCACACTTTCATAGCTTGTAGACTTTTTCTGTCTATAGATATAATAAAACATTGTATTAAGAATCAATCGAAACAATAAAAAAAAGCGGCAGCACCCCCGTCCAGCAGTGGACTTCCAATGATGAAATGATGATGATGATTAAGAAATAATGTCCTCCCAAAAGGAATTACCCATAATTTCTGCGCTGGACAAGCGTAGTTGCAATCGTGCGCAGCTTCGCGACGGGGCTGCTGCTGCCCATGCCCATCCTCCAGACCTGTTTGATGCATTTGAGCATCACTGTTTTGAGTGAATGTACCGCTATCTATCGTCTTCGGTTTCTCAATCGCCTCTTATGACGGCTGGTACAGGAAAAAGTAGTATTATGTTTTGCCGGTACCCCGCAGCAAGGACTCATTTATATTACATTAACTCGATAAAGCGAATGTCAATTTACATAATTTATTCTTATGTCTGAAATCATAGGTGTTATCATATTAAAAATAGTTTTCAGATCCACTCACTTTTTTTCCTCATATCATATGCACGATAGTATTTTTCAAATCGCACTAAATATTTTGTACGCTATATAACTTTGTTGTTTGAAGTTGAAACGACAGGATTATTCGTTACATTATCTGTACATAAGACAGTATGTGAAATTAGTTTTATATAATTCTTATTATCTGCACGTTTTTCTGGGACAATTATTATTGTGTATACTATACAATACTCTATACCATATAAATATCCAAATATTTTTATACAAAATCCATTGCACTATAGGATCGCTAAAGAATAAATAATTGCATTGCACATTAATGAATTTAATAAATGAATAATTTTCTTCTACATCTCATACAATGAGGTAACTCCGTGATAAGTCACTTAAAACACTTGTGTTACGGACATTAGACAACAGAGGAATTACAAATATTCTACTTTAATACATATATTTAACACCCAAACACAGAACAAAAACAATCATCATCATATAAATATTTGTCCTGGGTGGGAATCGAACCCACGACGTTTCGGTGCATAAGATAGGATCACTTCTATCTGCGCTATCGGGTCCACGTTATAATCAGTATCTTTTTTATAATTTCGATTTACATGCCATCACAATTTTAAATTTAAATATACTGTTCGCAGTCTCTATAGACTCGCTACGTGTGTCACTTGCCTGTAGTACAAAATAGAAGTACGCGCGTGGCGTACCAGTATCACCATAGCAATAATACAAGAACACGCGTAGCGTATCTTTGGATATAAATGTGTTAATTTTCAATGTTTTCAATAGGTCGTGCTGCAATACATGTTCCGAGACACTATAACTATGGAAACTGACAAATACAGACAGTCGCTGTACGACGGGAAATCGGTGAAGTTTAAAATCAAGGATTCTATCCCCCACGACCTCGGTGATCCAGGTAACGAATACTTTCTAACAGTTGCTTAACCGTATCAAACATTGTCAGTATTTAGGTATTCATCGTACCCGTAAAATCTGAGAATATTTCTTACTGGTAATTATAATGATCTATTTGTGTTACGGACTACAGACAATAGAGCAATTACAAATATAATACTTAAATAAATATATTTAACACCCAGACACAGAAAAATACAAATATCATCATACAAATATTTTTTCTGGGTAGGAATCGAATCCTCGACCCTTGGCGCACAAGATAGGATCACTAGTATCTGGCGCCATCGGACTTGTCAAAACTTGTTGCGTTATTATGACAAATATGGATTATAAATTGCCTGCAGTCTTATAAAGAAACTTATATTTCAGATGATCTTCCATTTTCCAACATAAATGCGTATAATATCCATGATGTGAGCGAGTGGCGCGATCTGAACCTCAAGTTTATTCTGCAAGTGATCCGCGACTACCGCCTTCTCCACGGATACACCGCACCATTCGGCAACGAAAGGTACCGCTCAATGGCTTTCATTGATGATATAAGAGACGGTACGGAAGACGACCTCTACTCTAGATCAACGGGGCAAGCGGAAAAAACGCCCATGGACACCCCCGAGTCGACCGAACACTCCACGCCCGTAACGAATGTCACGAAGCCCTATGGTGTGGGTGACATTTTAGATCTATTGTATAGGGGGTACGTATTGCCTTGCTAAGTCCATTAATTCTTAATCTGTGTGGTCTGATCCATAAACTCGAAATCTGAAAGTTAGAACCCGACAGGCCCAAAGTTACGTGTCTGTAGGTTTCTGGAGTGGGAAAATGATTTGCGCAGCGAAACTAGGTGCATACGTCTATCTCTTTCTAACATGTGCATAGCGATACGCATTTGTACTCGCTCGCTCAATGACCTATTTCACATAAATACATACTTATATCAAACAGGTGGAGAATGGACTGGATCTTCCATTACTGCGTTGTTAAGTAAATAGCCTTATGTTTGTTTGTTACTTTTGCTATGTATAAATCTCATTCTACGTAATTAATAAGCCATGTTTACGTGTTCTCGTGGTATTTTTAATTTATGGATTCTGGACCTAAGGATTTTGACTTTTGGATTATATATATACATATATATTTCTCTTTTTTACCATTTTATATTGTGCTAAGACTTGAGAAGAGACAGGAATATATGAGTAGCCTAGCTTCAGATGAGAAATCTTAACCAGACTAACGGGAATGGGTCTATTAGACATTTAACTTTACTCTGTCTACTTTTATTAAAAGAGTGACTAATGAACATTTTCAAAGAGTTTGTGCAATCGCCTAAAGGGTCAGGCCATCACGGATTATGGATTTCTTTAAACCAACCATACTCGACCATATGACGTTGTAATAACGATTATATCCTTTCAGCAATGGTGAAATGGACGAAGTAGAAGACAGGGGCGACAAGCCGGAGCCGCGCGAGACCGCGTGCGTGTGGCAAGCGCGCCAGTACCTCGCCGACATGTACGCGGCGTGCGTCGGCCTGCTGCGCCGCGCCGCGCTCTGGGACACGGACGGTGATGGACTCATCGAGAACGGCGGCTTCCCTGACCAGACGTACGACGCCTGGGTCATGAATGGGCCAAGGTTTGTGGCATTCATTCTGATTGAATACATTGCAAATATTTTTATACGTATTTAATTGGAATATTAATTCCCACAACATCTCATACCTCACTCCGTGGTATGTCGTGTAAAGCACTTATGTTACGGACGCCAGACAACAGAGGAATTAAAAATATACTACTTAAATACATACATTTAACACCCAGAAACAGGGCAAACACAAATATCATCAAATAAGTATTTGCCCTGGGTGGGAATCCAACCCACGATTCAAGGTAGGATCATTACCATCTGCGCCATCGGGCCCGTCAATTGGCGTATTTAGTTAATTCTCAGGGGGCTTGACCCCTGACATGCCAGGCCCTTGCGAAAACGTACACACTGACGCAGTCAACACTCAATGTAGGAACAACTTTTCGAATTGGTAGCGCAACACCCTGGGGTGGTCTGCAGATATAGATGGTCTAGTGCCCACTAGACCATCTATATCTGCAAACGTGCGGTTCCTTAAGTATCAAAGCAATGGTACACAGCTTTTTGTCGAGCGTCAATTAAAACGCTGTTAAAACGCATTTTAATTCATTCTGCCCTCAATTTAAATAACGAATTAACGAATCTCTTCATAGAAATAAAATTGCTGTCTTCTGTCTATAGTGCTTACTGCGGCGGACTCTGGACCGCTTCAGTATCCGCTGTGTGCGCAATGGCCCGCGTCCTCGGGCATGAAGAGGACGAGCGCGAGTTCTCCGCACTCCTGGAGCGGGCGCAGCACTCGTTCGAAGAGAAACTGTGGAACGGGTCGTACTACCGGTTCGACCTGCGATCCTCCAACAGCAAGGTGGTCATGGCCGATCAGCTGGCTGGGCAGTGGTGAGTTATTGTTTGTGTGATATTACAGCGTCTTTAGCTCTAGTTGGAGTATATGTGATACGGATTCTATTAATGGTTGGTAATGGACAAGCTGGCTTTAGTTTAGTTTGTAATCAGGTTTAAAAATAGGTAATATATAGGTAACTGAAACTTCGAACAAATAAATGTAAAAATACGCGTTTTAAGGCCGCTAAGAGTTGTGAACACGGAAATATTAGAAAATTTATCTTCTTCCATCTTACTAATGGTGCATCAGTACGAACGTCACTATTATTTTAAAGAAAATATTGTGGCTAATGCCAGTGCCGACTATGCACTGTACCAATACAAATGAAGCGATAGACTGAAAGGACTCAAGGTAAGTCAAGAGTGTTTGTACCTTTTTTTAGTTTTAATGGAAAGAATTTTCCAGGCTCGTTACAAGTACTATACAATAGAGTAAGAGTCCATGACAACCAGGCCTTCGTTATTTTATAAAAGCTGAAAGTTTGTTATAGTATGCTTTACAAATTATCTTATTTATTACCAAACACTTTACAAAATTACGAAAGTTGGCTGGTATTTTATACACCTGTCCCATCCACTACCTCTCAAAGCCACGATAACTCGAAACTCAGATTTTGCTATCGTTCTTACCTATGTTCAAAGCATACTTTAACAAACTTTCAGCTTTTGTATAATGACGAAGGTCTGGTTGTTACGGGCTCTTAGACTATAAGCAATCATAACATGGAGTGATCCTCTTTGTTAGATCAGTAAGTTGTCATCTCGCACCGACAGGTTCCTCCGCGCGTCCGGTTGGACGGAGCCAGTATTCCCCGAATCGAACGTGAAAAAGGCCCTAAACACGATATACGAGAACAACGTGCTCAAGTTCAAGGGTGGGGATATGGGCGCCGTCAACGGGTACGTGACGGGCGCGCGTGGCCATATTGACACCACCGCGTTGCAGAGCGAGGAGGTCTGGACCGGCGTTACTTACGGGCTCGCCGCGCTCATGATCTATGAAGGTGAGCCTGATCTGTCACTTAATCTATGTAGTATTCCTTACATTAAATTAATCCTTGGCTACCCGTTCTCCTTGGTAAGTGACTATAGCGAAATGATTTGTAGGTCAATGTTATATTGTGGAACTCACTGACAGATTGTCGCGATGCCTTCAACATAGCTATCGGCGACGACACGTTAGTGAATATCCTCTTACTTTTGCTCATAAAGACCTACATTTTTCAACAGATATAGCTGTTGAAACAATATGGTATTTCTAAATTCCTATGGGCAGTATAGCTTTAACAATTCTTCTGGTATTATTTATTTATTTATTTATTAGTTCAGCCTTATTTACAAATATATTTAATATTTTTTAAATTATTCCAGGGATGCACGAAGAAGCGTTTGTCACCGCGGGTGGCTTGCACAAAACGCTGACTCAAATGGGGCTCTCGTTCGAAACGCCAGAGGCTCTATACGAGAATGGTCACCACCGCTCCATAGGCTACATGCGCCCTCTGGCGATATGGGGCATGTACCAGGCCTTGTTAGCACGACCCCCCACTCCCGCGCCAATGGCTAACGGGCAAGTACGGCATACCAAAGACAAGACATCATTGTGATGAACCCTTATCTATTTTTATTGCGCGGATTTTAAAATACCATTTAACGTGGACATTGATTTTAAAACCATTAGGGTTGATTCATATTTTGTCATGATATTATGACAGTGAAATATTGCTTTTTCATTTTAGGGCGTTGGTAAAATACTCGACTGAAAGTCTCGTGTCGGAACAGTATATCGGTAAAACCAAGTCAAGTTAAATTGGATAAAATAAATATAGTGGACCCCTGTCTAATCCGACATGGTCTACAAGTATGATTTGTACTTCAGAGTACATATATGTATATATAATATGTATAAAGAATCTTATCATTGGATCTGTAATTTGTCGGATTACAAGGTACTCTTTTGTATAAAATTCCGGACTATAGGGGGTCTTAGGCAGTACTCTATAATTCGAAGAATTCGATAGTTCGAAAAACTGCCCTGCAAAATGTTTGTCGGACTACCGGGGGTCCACTGTATGTTGGTATTGGGCAGGTTAATAAAATATGCTCTTTTTAAAAGTCTACTGTCTAATATTCGCTTCATCTTTATACTATCTATGCTTTCAATTCTACCTATGGCTAATCTTAACCGTAGTAAAAATTAAATTGTCTATATTATTAATATTATAATAATTATATTATATTTTTTTATTATTACATTCAATAGTTTAAATTTATGTCATCTAATTAAGCGACTTTAATGGCGACCCACAAATTTTCTTTTTAATTAATGTTTCATCTCTTGTCTTGTAGAGATAATAAAGAAAAGAGGCGGATATTAGATGTATACGTTGGCGTGATTTCTAATCCAGTCCACTGTAAAACAATGTATATACGCGTTGTAAAACAAGTTGTATAAACGCGAAAAAAAATCAAGACAAACATTATTTCGTAATTTTATTACCATTGAATGGTCATGTGGTTCGCACCACACAATCGCATTCGATTCTATCATGGATGGCCTATTTATTAAGATATGCATAGTAATAATTTTAAACATATTATTGTGATATTTTATGCTAAAAAGCGAGATTTTTGTGATTTTATACTGTAATAGTTCTTTTTTTTTATTTAGGTACCAATTGTTATACCAATGAAATTGCAACGAGAGTATTTGTATTAGTTACTGATTTAATTTATTTTTATATTATTTGATATATTTTTTTCTTTATGTGTGACATGTAATCATTATATTAACTTCAAATGAAAATTATGGTTGACTACAAAATGAACAGTGTACAATATTTTAGTATTAATTTAATTAATTGTGTACTTACAACATTATAGTAGGATTTTGTTACCAGTAAGATTTGGGTAATGTACGATAACTGTACAAAAGGAAGATGCCAAATGAATTCAAAAAGGTTATTTTTTTGGATTTATCGTTTATTTTCACAAATTATGTACGAACATTATGTATAAATGCATTTTGGAACACGTTAATAAAAAGTAACAAAATTAGTGAATTTCCTTTTGTTCCTTCCGTCTTAACCCCTATCTGTTCTGTACTCGCTAATACAAAAATAAACTAAGTTCTACTAACTACGATTATATTTTGTACTATTGTAAATTAAATACGTATATATGGTAGGTATTATGGTATTATACCTAAAATACAATAAATAAAAAAATGTTGTCACTGTTACTATTTACATAATATTTACATAAAGTATATTCAGTCTTCGAAAATCTTCGTTAAATGTTGGCTTAATATGACACATAAATCTTTTGCATAGTGAATCATTTTGCCATGTGTTGACGAAATCCTCAGTATATGCTTACTTATATGCTTACTTATATAGGCTTGAAAAATAGGTAATGTTACATTTTTAATAAAAGATTTCACATTTTTGATAAAATCAATATTTTCAATCAAAAGCTTATTTTTCACTTTTAACAATTATTTGTACGCTATGTTAGCATATTTTCGATCGATACGATACAGATCGATACGATCATTGATCTAGTCTCTTAACTGCCTACTACCCTGTAGGATATTGGCAATAGGCTAGTTTGTACTGCAACAGTAGTATATAAGGCCGAGTGCTTACTTTTCATTAGAACATTGTTTTGCATTGTTACCCTACCAATAATATATGTAATCATTCATAACCTTCCTTAGGGGCATCTAAGGAAGGTTATGAATGAGGTAAACTTTTTAAACGATTGTGGATGGCTATCCACAAAAGGACATTTTACCCCATTGAATGATATTCATGTGTTTGGGGCCCTGGAGTCATTTTTGCGACAATATTTAAACGTCTATATGAAGGTCGTTTGGAACTCCACTGTCGTTTTTACATGTGAGTGTCGTCTTACGGTGACGTGATAGAATGGTTCGTACTCCTGTAAGATTTTACATAACCCAAATGCCAATGTATTTATTTCTTGATGGTGAGGTCAACGATTCATCGGACAGGTATTAGTGGTCATGTGTGTGTGGCAGAGATGTCCATGTACATGTGTGTGAGGCAGAGATGTTCATGTACATGAGTGTGAGGCAGAGATGTTCATGTACATGTGTGCGAGGCAGAGATGTTCATGTACATGTGTGTGAGGCAGAGATGTTCATGTACATGTGTGTGGGGCAGAGATGTTCATGTACATTTGTGTGAGGCAGAGATGTTCATGAACATGTATGCGAGGCAGAGATGTTCATGTACATGTATGTGAGGCAGAGATGTTCATGTACATTTGTGTGAGGCAGAGATGTTCATGTACACGTGTGTGGGGCAGAGATGTTCATGTACATTTGTGTGAGG
>JACJUM010002543.1:10876139-11020740 GCA_020976665.1 Heortia vitessoides
AGAGATGTTCATGTACATTTGTGTGAGGCAGAGATGTTCATGTACATGTGTGTGAGGCCGAAATGTTCATGTACATGTGCCCCTGGTCGCAGCGGTCGGTGCGCTCGCGGGCGAACGTCATGCGTAAGTGCGTACTGCTATGAACGTCGTCGCAGTCCAGCCGCTCGCGACTTGCAGACGCTTCTCGTTCCACTATCGTCGCCATATGTTGACCCCTAAAAATAATATTTTATTAGAATCGAATCATAGCCTTGCGTGGTATAGTGTGGTAGTAATTAACTTGTGTTATTAATTTGAATGTGTGCAATTTAATGCTGTATTTTAACGGTTTTACTAACTTGATATACTACTTTGAATGTAAAATTTAAGCAGTATCCGCATTACCTTGAGTCGTGTTTAGGATGGCCAAAGGTGGTGAACTGCGGGCAGCCGTTAAGGGGACGCGGGGGCGGCGGCACGAGGTAGTCGTCCTGCCGACTGTCGCCGTCACACGAGTGCATCGTCAGCGTACTCGAAGATATCTAAGGATGATTGGATATATGTAATTGTGTTTATCACTAATTACATTTATTATCTACTTACCTACACGTTCACTATATAATTTTTCAAAGCTATTAGCAAAACACGGTTTCCGTTAATATCGGTATCTAATTTGAAGATGAATACCTAAGTTTAAACTTGTATTCAAACTCGTTTAAAAGTGAAAGAAAAAATTTTTCCTTTTACTATCTTTAAATATAGCCTGATTAGAATGACAGCTGTCAAATTTCAATGGTATTTCGCCTTAGTTTTAAGTTGATTTTATATAATATGCTTTATATGCAAATTATGATGACAAGTACCATAACGCCGATATAACTGGTGTGACGGTACTACCTTGACACCTATCATTCTTATCAAGGTATATTTAAAGAAGTATAGGACATTGGAAGGTGGTTAGAATCAATACTTGTAACTGACTCAAATACAATTTTATTTTAAACGTCTTGTCGTATAGTTAATATGGCGATTTCGCTATAAAAATACCTTTATAAAATAATATATATAAAAAATGGGGTGAGGTCAGAAGTACGTAGAATAAACGAGCGTGTATGAATGGACTAATGCGAGCAAAGGAAGCGAGAGGGGTATGCCAAGTTCATAACAAGTGGTGATCCATAGTCTCTGCCTACCACGATGGGACAGGCGTGATGTATGTATGTACATAAAAAATGCTTACAATTGATCTAGCTTTGTCATCGTGCTCTGACTGTACACTGTTCGTTTCAGCGACACTTCCTCCGCTGACCGTACTTAGCCGGCCTGATGATGATGAACCTAAAGAGAAACACATAATTTTAATGCTCAATCTCTCATTTGTTTGGAAAACCAAATTTGTGTAATTGAAACCTAAAACTCACTGTCACTCATGCTGCTATTAGGTCTAGTGTTTCCATTGCGTTTCTCTATGGCACCGTTGGCATGGTCGTGATCTGAAATGAACCAAATGATGAGACTTAGATGGTTTGTCTGCATACCGTACCGTATTAGGGGATGTCAGGGAAATGTACAGCTTGACAAGAGAAAGATGTTATTATCACTAAGACTGTGGACTAGGCATTAAAAGCGGATGGAAGCGTTTGTTATCACGTTTTTTTATAAAGTTTTTGTCCGCGAGGTCTTTAATTTATAACTCATCTCTGATGATATTTTTTTACTCTCTATCTTGCTTTCTCTGGCAGCTAAACTGTACAAACGTCGCAGCAATACCATAGAGAAAAAAAAAGATACGCATACGTTTTTTCATATCAAAACTAACCTTTCTGTTACTCCAGACTATTAATAATCTCTCGTGTTAAAATACATTTAGATCTGTTCAGCCGTTATGACGTGCAACATGCGTACCCACACACTTTCTCGTTAATAATTTTTGCAAGGAAGTTTAGTGGATCGGCTTGTTTAGGTCTAGTTTAGTTTACGTTTAACAGAATCTAGTCTATAAAGAGAGTAATTAATGTTAAACAACGAGGGTCAGGATGTCAGGATCAAGAGAGTCCCTGAGGACTCCGTTAAGCGCGTATATAAATGTATATTTGTATAGTTAAAAACTTACGCTTGTTTTTACTTTTCGAAAACATTTTCTTAACTCTTTCGAAAGGCGTAGGCCTTTTTAGTTTATCCTTGATTTTTTGTTGAATTTTATCATATTCTTCCCTCATTTTATTCAATTGCTCCTGTTTTTCTTTCATAGACTGCTGTGTCTCATTTCTATTTCGCCACTCCATCACAAGTTTCTCTACTTCAGATATGCTAAATACATTATTTTTAAAGTCATTTATTATTTCCGCTAATTCTTCTTGTCCTGTTAATGGGCAAGTTTCTTTCCCTGATTTGACGCTGCCGCTGCATCTGTTATCTTTGGAGTTAAGATTTATTTGGCTTATATCACTAGTAGGTGTATCGATATTGAAAGTCTTAGACTCTTCGGTGGGTGAGTAGAGGAATATATCCGACTGCTGAGGCATCAAACGAGAACTGTTCGCATACAAATTGTTTGGTCTAAACTTAGGACTCTCCACTTTGATGTTGGATGGCTGGAATAGGTAGTCATGTTCGATAGCTTGTTGAATCTTTTCTGCTGTGTCGTCAAATGGTAACTCGTTCTGGTAAAATTGTTCTTTTACTTTTGGTAACTTTAAATTTGGTCGCTTTTTCTCGTCTTTAGGGGTTGCATTCTCCGAGTTTTCCTCAAGGTTTTGCGTGCAAGCTTCACTAAAGGGGTCACTGGCCGCTGCTTCTGCTTCTTCCTGTGGGGGCTCCACTCTTGTAGGTGAGTCAACCGTATCGCATGATTCAACTATACGAAGCTCTTCCTCCTTTTTGTCTTCTGCTTCTTGGTTCTCCTCTTTATCATTGTCTGACATATTCTTCAAATAGTAATACATGTTGGAGAACTCATTTATTTTCTGAAATAGATAAGAAAAACATAATTGAGTGCATAAAATAAAAAGTTCACTATTGATGATTTACAAAATTTGAAAAATTTTTGACGTAAAATCGTCGTTGCTATGAAACTTCTTAAGAAAAATGAAATAATATTTAATTTACTCTTTAAATATTGTGACGGCGGAATTTTATTTCAAGAAAACAATACATAGAATTTACTATTTCCTATGGATAGTCCACGGTGACTATTTTTAAAAGGTTTAGCTCTTGCAGCCTTCCGTCGATACCTATCCAGGGAACACATATATATGATGAACATATGTGTTTGTTCGGTGCGGAGTAAAGTGGCGAGCGGCGAGTACACACCAGATGGTCAGCGAGCACGTCGGCCAGGCGGCAGTGGCGGTAGTCTCGCGCCAGGTCGGCGGGCGTGCGGTGGCGCACGTTGCGTAGCGCCACGGCCGCCGCGCCGCCCGGGCACTCCAGCAGCTGCCAGCACACGCGCTCCAGCCCGAAGCGCGCCGCCCAGTGCAGCAGCGTCGGGTACTCCTCGCCGCCTGACCCGGCCATAGACATGTTCATGATTTGCTTGTCGGAATCAAAGTGATCTAAGACGTGATCTTAAGATGCCATGTTAGAAGGAATCTTGAAACAGGATTTTCCTTCGAGTTATACTCCATTTAGAAATTTGAAATATCGACTAACATATTGTGTGAATGGAATGATAAAATAAATACCTTTTAGTAATTTATGCATTTATTTATGGATCATTATATACGCGGGTATAGATCGATCTAACTGAATTTTATTAAATTCATAACAAACTCGTCGTGTTACGTGGAACTAAGACAATGGCGTCGTAATACAAAAATAAATTAGAGTAGATATTGTCCTAAAATAAAATTGCATTATATAATAATGGTTGTCATGCTCACTTGAGACATCAGCTTTCGGGTTGAAATGTTCATTGGAGGCCAAGAGATTGAAATGTGGTGGGATGTTCTTTTGAAAGGCATTCAGCATCCAGCTGTCGAGCTGTTCCTTGCTCGTAGTCTTGAAGCCGAGTGTCTGCCGAAAAATATTTTTAAAATTAATGAATTAACAATTGTACCTAAGTGTAAATTTTCTACAATAATCCTTTTTTTTCTTTATGAAGGTCGTTAATAGGTATATTTTTTAGGTTAGGCCTGGGATTTTAAAGATTTTATTTCATATTATTTATTCAGTAGATATGAAAATAAAATTGTTATTGGTTGATTGGTATATAAATTATTTATTTTTGTATTAATTATCGTGATCATATATCATAAAAGTACCTCAACTATAGTGTAGGTATGAAATGGCAATTAAATAAGTGTACTGTGTAAATGGCAATATAATTGAATCTAAATCGAATATATTTGAATCTTGTTTCTGGCCCTTATGTAAAGGCCCTTATGTTATGTAAGTAGAAATAGAAACATTACAAACGACTATTTTGTGTTCAATATTCCATACACTCGAGAGAAATCAATTTCTCAGTAAAATCTTTGTGCAAAGGTCTCAAATCTATTTATTTATTATATTATATTATATTTGATAATATATAGTTACTATTATGTATTATAGTTCATACTTGGCACATAAACTCGAGGGGATGGTCGGAGGCTCGCAATAGCTGGTCTAGCTCCCGCAGCCGGCTCTCGCACTTGATCTGTCTTCGGCCCAACGATTGTCCATTCTTGCTGACTCTAACCCACACTAGCATCGACACATCCAAGCATGATTCTGTTCAAAAAACAAAAAAAACACTTTGGTTTACTGTGGCGTAAATTGAGATCGATTACGCGATTGACGATTTCTAAATTAAGGAAATGACTAGCGACAAGTCATAAATCGATAAAAGTACTCGACCAGCGTTTTTCAAAAAGTAGAAAATGGATTCGCGCTAATCCAACAGACGATATAATCTATTATCGGATTATCGAATTATTAGGAACAACAAATTGACGATGACATCCACCCCTTATAATTTAGAATATTTCGAACTAACAGCGTTCCGCGTTTCGCACGCGGGCCGCGACGCGACCTTCCTGTGCTAATATAGGAATACAATATAGCTATTACTCGTTGGTAATGTAACTTTTCTTTATGAAAATGTTTTTGAAATTGGATTCGGGAGTTTATTTGACTTATAAAAATATAAATCTTGTTTACTTAGGTAAAATTACATATTATTAAACTTATTCCAATGAAACTTATAATATAGCTTATATTAATATGTAAAAAAGAAACTTTGTGATGGTTTTTAAGTTTAATACAAATATTTTCTCTTTGTAATAGCTATTGAGAAAGACTAAGTAATGATTTAACAAAGTACCTATTCCAAATATCTATACTAAATTGTAAGCTCCTAGTAACGTGAGATATAAAAACAACTAAAAGGTAAACACATCTAAGTAGATAGGCAACTTTAACAGTAAGTAATTAGTTATCGGTGCTACATTTGGTTGGCGTCGGGCTCATTGTTTTCCTTGATCAGACGACGACCAAATATTTTAGTGGCGACCTTATTATCGCATCACATTGGTACTTATAAAACAAAATACCGTTACTGTAGCTAAGTACAATATACAATAATTATAAATTCGTTATCATTAACTTTGTTTCGAGGAATTTAAAGAGTGGAGAGAAGTAGATATGTTTGTACAAACTACGCAGTTACATAGCTTGCGCTAGTTGGTCAATTAACAGAAAATGGCTTATTATTTAAGTTGGCTTAGCAATCTGTACCAAGTAGAAATCCCATGGATGGAAAGGAAGCATTAATTTTTTCAGAAATGTTGTTTGGGTAAATAGATTAAAACTAAACAATGCTACAACTTTGATTTAACATTGATATTATTGTCACTCAGTATTTAACGTTATTTAGATAAAAAATAACAACGAACGCTGTAATGTCATCATTCTTTTAAAACTATATTATATTACCAAGTTGGCAATCAAGCATACGGTTCACATGATAGCAATCGTCACTGCAGCCTATAGAGTACCGACAAAGTATTCAAGATATCACAAGGATATCACTTGCAGAACGCAAACCTTGGAACTTGAAGATATTATGTCATAACACTTAGTAATTTCTCTGCTTCCCCATTCTTCAACCTCGAACATAGCAATGCAAACATTACTGTTTGGAGGTAGAAATAAGCGAGACTGATACTTGCTCTTGACAAAGACTTTACTATGATGTCATCAACTCATAAACATTATGTAGTATCATAATAATAATTACAGTAGAATCTAGAATAAATCTTATATAAAACGGGCGAACTAAAATATACTATATCACAAACGTGCAGTCAAAATTTATCTTGCATTTATCCGATTTTTAACCGACTTCAAAAATGGAGGAGGTTCTTAATTCGACTGTTCCTTTTTTGTATTTATGATGTGTTAACTGACCTTAATCACTATTTACATTCTAGAAATTAGCATTACAAGTTACTACTTCTCTCATGACCAGCCATAAACTCGATTTAAGATATAAAAAGAATTTGTGTATACTTATTATTAATAATTTTTAAAATACAGGCTGCATTAGAATGTTTCAACATCTGCCATCTGATAATTAATATTTATATTCTAGAAATTAGCATTTTAAGTTACTACTTCTTTCATGACCAGCCATAAATTCGATAATCGATATAAAAAGAATGTTTATATACTTATTATCAATAATTTTGAAAATATTTTTAAAATACAAGCTGCATTAAAATGTTTCAACATCTGCCATCTAATATTAAAAAGTTGGTCTTACCTAAATTTAAAACTAAACTTAAACGATGGGTGTTAGTCTATGTTTTCCATAATTTGAGTGGATAGTTCACCGTCAAACATTATATGGTTCTTGTCTTGTGTTATATTTGTTTGTTAATATTGCGTACCTGATAGTGATATAATGCTACTTAACCATCACCAAAAATGTACACAATTTGCAATCAACATATTCTATTGTACTCTTACCAGGTATGTCGAATTGCAGTGTGTAAGGGTTCCTCTTCTTGAAGGTGGGTATCTGAACAACTTCACCCTTCTTGTCCACCATTATCTTGATGCTGTCCTCCTCCCTAATGGGGTCGTTGAGAAGCGCTATCACTCGGCTCTGGCCCTGCATTCGTAATTAGGTCTCAAAATGTGGCTCTAACGAATCCCGTGCCTCATTGACGTGATAATAACGTAGTTGAATTGAGACGCGAATTTTATAAAATGATATGATGATTAAAATTATTTATTTTGTGCACACTTTTGAATGTATTTTTTCCCCTAGATAATGCCAGTCTTGCAGCTTTAATACAAGCCCGAGAAAGGTGCTTGTTCTAACGCAAATAAGTGTTTTTTATTACGATTGGTCATCATCATCATCATTGCAGCTGTAGAACGCCCATTGCTGGACTGAGACTTCGCTAAGAAAGAGAGAATTTTGCCCATAATTGCCGAGCTGGGTAAGCGTGGTGGAGCGTTGCGTCACGTCGTCAATCGTAGAGCGTCGCTTCTCGATGGGGTTGCTGCTGCCAATCCCCATAGCGTATAAGCTAGGCTGTTTCGGATAGGTGAACCGGTATCTGCCGGTACCAATACCTCTTAAGACACTTGGTACAGAGGAAGACAGTATTCTACACAGCCGATACACCACGATTATGATTTATAGCAAAATCTGTAAGTGTACTTACAATTTTAACTTTCTTTGGTACGATAGAGAAGCTAGTTCTATCCGTGGCGGTGTCTTTACAGTCTTTAGTCCTGAGGATGCCAACGGCTGCAGTCAAGAATGTGTCTACGAAAGACGTGTCCTTTTCTCGGACGCACATCATTTGCCATTGGTCTACTGTAGGGTAATCTAAAAAATACAAAAAAAAATAAAGAAACTTGCCAAATTGCATAAAGTATTTGAATGTAAGTAAATGTAGTCCAAAAGTTAAACGTTGCAATGGTCATAATGCGACATTAATTGCTGATATTTTTGATTTTCAACATAAGTATTAAGCATACAGTTTATTTTATATAAAATACCTTCGCATTGACTCGCTATAATATTGTTCTTCTCCACACCCAACAGCATAACAAGCACTTTGTCAACTTTAAACAAATTTTCGCACTTATTGTCTTTCTTCAGATCAGACATCTTCGTCGCTAGATTAGGGCACATAATCACAATCTGCAGCTGAGCTTTTGTCAGCTTCTCCAATTTTTCTTGAGCGTCACAAGCCATCAGCTCTTCTACTGTCACTGGGGTAACCCTGAAAATAATCATCCATAAGATATACATCTTATTATATTGCTAGCTATGCAAACAAGCGTAATAATATGACCCACGTAAGAAACCATGTATGAAGCGCTAACCTTGTGAACTGGGGAGCTTATGTCATTACCAGTAACAACATTGAATACATATTTAATATCATTCCCTTTACATATTGAAAGGACATACTGTGTAATCTATAGTACATTTACACGTACAATTTTATTTAGCACAACTCTATAAATAGGTATAACGATAAACAACATATTGACCGCTAAAATTATCTGAAACTTTCAACCAGGACAATAAGTCAAGTGAAGCCTACCTACTTCCACAAACAATTTACAAAAGAAAAATAATTATCCTCTGTGTCTACTCCTGAGTCGTGTGCCGTTATGAAAGCGTTGTTAAAAATTTCGTTGTTTTTTACTTCGCCAAGTTTTCTTTATAAGTATTCTGAGTATTGTTTGTATGGTTTTTTAGCAAGGTTATTTTACAATAAGAAAGCCCAGAAAATCTTTATTTTATAAAGCAAATAAAACTGATCGCTACTCTTCGGTGAAGTCAGAGACTTATTCGTAAGATGCAAGCTACTCGTATATCAGCGTGGAAGAAGTTCTATTGATTTTAGTATCAGGAGTATAGATAGCTCTACAATGCAATCCAATTTAGTAGCGTACCGTTGAGTAATTGCTATAGAAACTCCGACCAAGGCAATCCTTGGAGTGGCAATAATTGTGTTACCTGTAGTGGTGTCTTGCTCTCTGCGACATGATTTTGTCGAAGCTTGCAACGAGGTAGTCGGACCACAGCGCGCTTTCTGGGGAGCCGGAGCTCCACAATATTGCTATGTCCTCCATTTCTAAAACAAACAGCATTTTATTAGGATTTTTAGTCCTGTCTTATCATAACGGCCAGGGTCTAAATGCAGACATGTTTTTACTGTCTGTTGCATACGAATTCACATGATATTTTCCTTTGCACATATTTTGCTCTGTAAAAAAACAAATCTTTACTGACATGATAACTAATGATAACTGTATATAATAACATATACTATAACATTTTACACGATATCTGATTACATAACATATTTACCCAAAAACAAAACAATTTGTATCTTATATTACATTGTGGTTCATGCTGCATCCGAGATAAAAAAATATTAATCAAGATGTAATTTTTGTTGCACAAATAAATATATGTTTATAACTAAAAAGGAAGAATCTTTAACTGTAGTAGAATAAAATCAGATTACCTAGAGGTATTATATTAAAGTCAATTTATTAAAAAATGTACGATGGACCCTAAAATGCCTGTTGTTAAAAACTTAAGATAATTTAACTGCTGCTCTTTGGATATAAGAAATAATTTTTCTTTTACACTTTCGTTTGTAAGTTGCATTGCCTTAATACGATTGTCGAGTCAACGCTACATTATCTAGCTTATCAAATAGCGCACCGATAATATGTTTGCAGTATTGATGTCGTAAGTAACATACCGTCGAAGAAGTGTAGGTACATAATAACTAGTAGGAGTTACTGCTATAACTAGTACATACAATATTAAAAATATGTCATTTATGATGTACTACTGTACTACAATACAAGTAATACGTCCTTTATCTTGCGTACAGTCACTAATTCCTTTCACTTTACCCTCCAAAAGTTGCGTACAAGTAATTGCTATACGAAGTAATATACCGTTTATTGGTTTTGTCCGTTTTGTCTATTAACGCGTTTGGTGTAAAATAAAGAAATATATCATTATTAGGTACAATACAATGTTTAAATTGTTGATAATATCATAAACCTGTTTATAATTGAATGTTGACTTATTAAGTTTTCATTGTATTTCTTTTTAAATGCATCATTTGTATATAAAACACTGTAATTCGATGTATTTTTATCTTATAAGTGATGGACGAAGACATCAATTACTTTTTAAGAGGTACGTATCAATAATACACAACATTATGCACGAAATATTATATCTTACTCCGCTGTAAGAGATATGAAGTCAGTCAAAAATATTCAAATGCGTATTGAAAGGATGTATTGTCAAGGGATAATCAAGACATGAATGATGTCGTTCACTTGATATCTCATAAGGTCATTGCCTGGATCGAAGTTCACGAGACTTGCTCAGACGCATTATAAAATGTACCATACCATACACACATGGTACGTACTGGTTCTGTTACTAATATTCTAGACTAGCCGTACACGCGGTTTTGTTTATCAAAACCTAAAGTTATATAGAGTATAAATTGTGTATGCCCATGGCACATCAGAATAGAACAATCCAATTACATTCTGTTTCTACGAAAATATAAGAAAAGCCAATGGTTTTTTTTATTTCATATATTACGAAATAAACTTCATGTTACAAATATAAACTTTGAACGCTTTGAATATAATGAATCTAGCAGTTCATTCGTTTTAAGTTATTCCTTAACAACAAAAGGTAACACAACATGAGCTTTTAGTAACATCTCATTTGCATTAATTGCAAGTTTCCACTTCAACCGACATTCCTCCATTACTCATATAGCACTTGTAAGTCAATTAATTTAACTGCAGCAAATGAGTAACAACGAGTAGTGAGTTTTAAAATTAGACTCGCAGTAATTCATAAAAGTAGGTAGGCACGTTTACATTGAAGGGGCACAATAAAAAAATGATGTCATGCTTTGTTTGTAAGTAAAAGTGTGACCAGTAAAACGTATAAAGTTACGGCCTAAAAACACACTTCCATTCGATACATCCCTTCACGGTTTACGTGAATGAAAACATACGTACGCCGTAAACTTTTTTATTGCATCGCGTCGTCTAGCATACGACAGGCCGCTTACAAAATATGCTATGCACCGCGCGCGCCGGAAACTCAAACGGATTTATACTTACCCACCTCTGCCGCCAAATGAAGACAAGACTAAATGTAATATCCGTTTCCTAAATAGACAAACGTGTATAGCGTCGCCCGGAATAACTATGCCCGATTAGATGCAACGCTCGCAACCGGAATACAAGACTGTCTCGTCCTCATGTGCAGTTATTATTCAAAATTTATTGTGAGCATATAGTGAAATAGTTTTATATACATTTTAATCGTGTTTCGCTTATTTAATCACGCTTAAACCCCGAGATTTCTTTGGATACGTCTATGTGTATTTTCTTTGTTCGCCACAGTTCTGACTACGTTCCTGTGATGCTTATTAATATGACGTTTAATGTTAAATTTAAATAACTATTGTATACTTTAGATAAAGATATTACTTACGTTCTAAAGCTGAAGTATTGTGGATGCAAGCCACATACAACCGGTTCTTTTGGAAATTACTAGAAGTGGCCTATGTCTAGCAGTGGACATTCTACATCTAGTATGGTGATGATGATAATATAGATATTACTCAATTTGGATTGATACGTCAACGATTAAGACGACCAAACGTTACAAAACTAAGAATGTTAATACATTTTATTCAATAATATGATGTGATGTTTTGACAAAGTAGAAGTTGTAAATGTCTCTAGACAAATAAATATACAGGTAAGGCTATCATGAGTTAATGCTTAGGATTAAGTTCAACGAAGTTTTATATGGCAATACACCAGAAAAGTTATTGTATTTATAAGGCTTTATAAGGTCTAAACAACATATAAGCATTACTAACAGAATTATGTATAACATAATTATTAATTCTTAGGCATAAAAGGACATATTTTGCAGACAATATTTCTTTAATTAACTATAATGCGTATCATCAAGTTTGTATAAGTAATCATTAAATTGTGTAATTATATATGTGTACATTACTATTTTAATATAATGACATAAAACGTTAATGATTTTCCACTTATACTTTGTTTGTTACGTTATTACGGCTAGCTGGTAAACCTATTTTGATTTTATAAAATTTAAGATGTACTAGTAGATAGCTTAAACCGCTAGAAAGCGAAACCTATGACTTTTGTTATATATCGCGTCCCATGGGAACGAATGGATTGTCACGGCAGGCAAAGTCAGGGTCGGAAAGTATTACTATACCTAATATTGGATGGACATAACAGAATAGTTTATTTATTTTATATATATATAATAAAAAAAATTTTTTTTAGTGATTTGTATTCATGCTTATTGTTTTCGATACTCTCCCAAGGTGATGCAATCAACTCTGTTTTATATTAATTTATTTTACAACCGCCCACGGTTTCTAAGTAACTAAAAATAAGCCAAAGCCCTTGTTATGGTTGGCTAAGTTGATATGGTTTTTGAGAGGGTCGGTTAAAACCTTCATAAACTTCAACCCAACCGAAGCCCCTTCGAATACTTTTGAAGTCTTGAAACTATTTATACTTCCAAGTAATGATTTGGGTTGCGCAAGCATCGAGTGGTCCTAAATATTAATGTGAGCATGTAATTTCTTATATTTTTAGAACGTTTACAATTATGATTGCCGAACCGATGGCTGATTAACTGTATGCCTTTACCACTTTGTATATATGTACATATTATATACTACAAGACGCCCATGACATTGTCTGTATAGATATCGCTTTAAATCGCGGGCATGTGGCAAACCTCAATAAAGTCGACTGACTAATTAAGCTGTAGAAGAAGTAACAAACATTCATACATACACACTTTCATATTTATAATGCTAATAAATAAATCAAAATATCTATATAATATTACATAAAATGTCCACGTAACTTGTAGTTAATCATTTAATAATTGAGAGGAACCAAGAATAAACGAGCGAGTACGAGAGGACTAATGCGAGGGAAGCGAGAGAGGTATGCTTAGATCGTAACAAGTGGAGATCCATAGTCTGCCTACTCTGACGAGAAACAGGTGTGATGTATGTAACTATGATAATTGATATTTCAGTATGACTTAGATTTATTATTACGAACAGACACCGATATACTGAAAATATTCATTTCGTATAAATAAGTTACTTTGCCTCTTAGAACCATATTCAATTCCTCACTGAAGTTTAGTACAAATGAAAAATATTTCCTATTGATTTAACTAAAGATAAGAATACAAAGTTACTATCACAAATTATTTTTTCTTTTGTGGCACTTAAAAAATAGCGGAGTTATGTCCGTTCTGTCGTCTTAATAAAACTTAATCGATTAGCAGTTAAATATATGCGTATGTATTACGTATAACTATGAATGTTAACGACACATAATATAAGTAGAGTTCTAAGCGAACTCTACCTGGTATAATCAATACTGTGCCGTCATGAGCATACGTACTTCTTATATCGGGCGAATTATACGCGTTTCAGAGCCGACTCGCTAAGCAGAACCCTGTTTTCAGTTCAGTGGACGCCTTTGAAGTCGCGGCTGGAATATTGCACTTTCCAATACTGGTCGTCGACTAATCACTCTACAGCACTGGCTGTTTGATCTGTTCAAAGTTGAGAAATATTGGCATTGTTTGATCTGGGCCATACGCTGATAAATCGTTCATTTTATTCTAACATTTGCTAAGGCTGTTTACTTGTAATTTTGTTTTGTTGTATACAAATTTTGGACCCATGAATCGTGTATCAATGTAAAATACCAGCAAATGTTAAGGTGTATCGTAATGCGCAAAACGCGTTAAAAACGTTAGTTGTATGTAAATAATTGCCATTATTTCTGTATGTACATATTTATAATTTCAAAAACTACTATTACTTTTATAACATATCCCAAATATTTAAATTTTTACACAAATTTTCAAAAATTTATCACTGTCACAAAATACAAACCGACAAAAGTTAACGGAATAGTTGAACAAAAAAATTTAAAGTAAAATAAACCGCGTTACAAAACCGTCACATGTAGTTTTGACTACTAACTATGAGTAGATAAATTGCCAAACATTAGGATTTTTTAATAAAATGGACAGCGAAGATATAAAATTCAGCTGGTTAAAAATAGACGCTGGTTACAGACAGATCTGCTATCACACAATTATGTCCGGGTTACATCTTTTCTGAGAAAATATTAATGTACTTCAGTAAAATTCATTAATTTATTGCCTTAGAAGCTAGAATAAAAAATCCTCCCAACATTAAAAAAACGTTTTTCGAATGAACCGTTAACGATCATATAACAATTTCCAAGAAAACTTCTTAATTCTAGAGCAATAAACACCTAGCCCACCTAACCTAAATAAAGTCGTAGGTACTGCGATTCAAACTAAATGTGAGTGTACTGTGGTGAATCACATTATAGAAATAAAGCATCATTTTTCCCAGGGCCCGGCGTTACCGACATATGTCTTAATAAATCATTCGTTCTGGTATAAACTCCGTTTTTACATGTTCGAGACTAATTAATTGCGTACATAAGTAGGTCGGATTCTCACTGTATGTAAACATGAGTGTTTTATCATAAAAAAACTGACAGGTTCATTTCAAGAATAGTTTGCGAAAGGTTAATTGTAGCTGGCCTGGTGGTTTCGTCCTATTTTACCAAATCTCTTTGCCGATTGATCCGCAGCATGTGGTAATATATTATTAACATGGTACTTGAGTGTTTACATAGATCATCAGCAATGTATGCGTAAATTACAATACATTGAAAATATTTACATAGTATCGCACTATCTCAAACTGAATGGCAACTCAAAGAAATAATTTAACGTGTAAGGTTTATTATTTTTGTTTTTCTTTTTTTATCCTTACCCGAATGCTGTCAACATTATTGCGACACTATCTAATTATGTACATTAAGGTGTATTGAAACAAATACTAATACTAAAAGTGATGCTTTTTATAATGAGTTTCAACTCTGTTTGAGCGGGACAGCAAATATATACCTACTTGATAAGTATTATTCGAATATATTTTTTTTAATGAGTAGAGCTATTTTAATTCAATGTATCCACATATTTTAGTACTTTCACACGCTTATATTTACCTATAATACAGGCAACGTTGGTAAATAAAAAATGTTAAAACGACATAGGTCGTGTGTATATATTTATTACTATTCAAAAGTATTTATTTAATTATATTATTTTTGTATATTAAATTTATATTATCAGAGCTCGCTCAAAACCCACACAGTTGACGGCTTTGTTATAAATCCTATAACGAGTTTTAATTCTTGTTTAGTCCCGTTTTGTTTAGTGCATATTCCTAAACGATTACTAAAACTAGCCTTGAATGCGGTCAAAGGCGATACAGTGTCGACGACTTGCCCCTAGCGCCTTCCCTTGGATAGACACAAACAAAGTTGTAACTCAATACTATCAGATGAAGTGACAACTTTGACAATAGACTTATCTGACGTTAGAAATTTACAAGCCCGATATTCGATTTTAATGTAAATAAATTAAACTCTATGTTGAAGACAAGAGGAGCTAACAATAACACCTAGGTGATAAGTCATGTGATTTAAATTATGACATTTAAATTAATTAGTTGTTTCAAGACAAAATAATGTTTAGTTCAAAGTCCGTTAAATAACAAACAGTCATAGCAGACAATTTTATTAGGAATTCGAACGATATTTAATCATTGTAATAACAAAATTGTATTATGCTATTCGTCTTCTACACAATTTGCATTTCTTAATTCTTAGTAAAATAGACCTTTCTAAGCACCTACTTGTTAGGAATAAATCAACATTTGGGACGTTGTAGTCCTCATACATACGACGTGAATATATTAAAATCCGAATAGGCAATTAAATATACTTAGTCTCAAAATGTAAAAGAAATCTAAAACCTAAAACATAGGTTCACAGTAACACATCACCATTTCGGTCAACAAAAGTTTCCTGCTGTGCTGATTTCGAAATGGCCGCTTTCCGGACGCAAAAATGAAATTACCCTTGCATCCATCCCTAGAATATCCTATGCTATAAACTGCATACACTTCGCTTTCCCAGGACACTTGTGTGCGGACGTAATAAAGATCGCAACACTGACAATGTGCAGGTAAGTCAGGTAAATACCAGCGATCTGTGGGAGCGATTTTGCAGAGAACAGAGAATAATACAAGGCGTTTACATATTTGTATGCTAGATGCGAGTACATTACGGGAGTCGCCTCGATGCATGTAAATTACGCTATGTTTATTCAGCCGAACGCGATGCCCTGCATAAACAATGCGCACTCACCACACAATGTAAACGCACCCCAAGTTTAGCAGGCCCACAACTTTACACACACAAACATAAGGAAGAAGATCCAATGACTGAGAATGATAGGAGCTTCAAGTTATTTGGTAATGAAGTACCAACGGTGTCTCTTTGACATTGATTTTGGATGCCTTTGGACATCTTCGTATTACAAAGTGTGACGTAGTTATTCGATGCTGGAATATGTTGCCAAGGCCATTATATAGTATTTAAGGACATTTGAAACAGACTGATGATTTAGGACCCATGCATAATTGAACAGTCCATATTTTTATCAGTAAAAGCGACTATGATAAATGACTCGTCAAACATAATGAAAGTATAAGTAAAGATGTTATAACCAAAATATGTTGAAACCAATATAATTTCAACCGTTACAGAACTCATTACCAAAAATATAAACACAGCCATTAAAACTGAGTCGTCTAAGATTATTATCAAAAGCGCCTAATATTCTAAGTGACTTTTAAGTTAACTGAAAATATTAAAAAAATACTGATGTACGCACTTGAAAAATGTTTTCAGATAAACGGTTACGAAAAGTCTTCACTATATCTCTGTTTGCAAAAAAAATAAAACAAAAACTCACTCGCATCCATTGTCTCTATCCCTTTGTCTTCCATTCCCAAGCGGTATAACACTGACACGCGAACTCAACAGTTCAACATTGCACTGAACTGCAAGCGAGATCTAGAAAGCGCACTACTCGAAAGAGCATATACAGAGTGCGCACCGTTTCGCGATGGACGCGATGTGCAAGTCGGACGGCGCGCCAGGACCGCGCTGGCGTCAGGCGGCGCGCGCGCACGCATTTCGCATACTAAAACAACGTCGCGACAATAATCGCACGCCATCCTCGTCGCCTAATCTCCTCAAACAAATTTGGGTTCGCGTGTAAATATTCCCTAGGCGTTATCGACGCCAAATAAGAGCCTGTCAACACTAAACGTGTTCCCGATGTGCGAAGAGATACACTTAATCGGCGAAACGTTACGGTTCCTGAAAACCGATAAGTCTTTGTTGACTTGTGATAAATTTTAAAAGGCACGTGTTTTATACGATATTTTACGTTATCATTTATAAATTGAGGTACCATTAGGTTTTACGATACATGTTTGTTTATTATTCATTAGTGCTTTTGTTAACCAAGGCGTTTTTAGCATAAGGAAAATAATAGGTTAAATAAAAATGTTGTAAAAGTTTGTATATGTCTAAATTAATATTTTTGTTACGAGTTGGATAAATTATCTTAAATGAATATCTATCTTTAAGAAAAAAAAGGTTCATCTCATTTTAAATTAAAGGAACCTTTCGTCTATCACTTTATTTGTGGAAAAAAGACATCTCAAAACAATAGTATTAACCAAGTATAACAATGTTACTACAATCAAAGGGCATATTGATCTTTCCTCGAAATGTCAAATTGGTTACACCGAAATCAAAGGCACCGCATTTGGAACGGCATTTCGGAGCAATGCATGTGCATCAGTTATCGTGGGGTCAGAGTTGTATAGAGTGCAACGTTCTTATATCTGCCGTACGTCTTGATTGAGTTGTTTATACCCATTTATCATTATCAGTCAATTTCTCGTCTCTGTTTCCTAACAATAGATTTTAGTGCGCAAGCTTCCTTTAGATAAGAAAAGAAATTTATTATCTACTAATATATTTTTTTATATTGAACAAGATAAGATTTATTTATCTTAAGGGTCTACTCAGATAATTTAAAAAGATATCTGTAATAAAATCAAAAATAAAATTATATTTTTATTAACTTAAACACTAAACACATCAAATTCTTTGACCGAGAATGGATTACGACACAAATTGAAAGAGTCGTAATTCTAGAGACCTGAGTCTCTAGAATGTAAATCTCTATATATTATGTAATTATCACTGTGAACAAATGGTCTAACCTTTAAAAGTGAAGTTTTTTGGACGCCTTTTCTTGGTGTCATCGTCTCGCGTGAACTTTGGAGCAGGCATCTTTGGTACTTCGCTGGGGACGGCGGTTACCTCGCCTGCTCCCGCGCCCCCAGTTGCCAAGTATCCACCAACAGAGTGGCGGCGCCGCCCCTGTAGAGGTATCGTGTAGAACACCTCCTCGCGCTCTTGCGGGCCCTCAGCCGTAACTACGGTGGCACTTATTTTGCCCTTTCTGGGAGAATATGATTCATTTATTTTATGACCATTGTAATTACACATAAAAAACCACTTGTAGATATTAAGAAAGGCTTATACGACTTACTTTATTCGCGGAGCAGTAAAAGTGTGTCTCATATCGCCAGGAGCACAATCGCCTGGTCGGGGCTGGCCTCTCAAGAATGCTTCAGCTTGTTCTGGCTCCCTCGCTGACAGCGATCTTAGCAAAGCTCTGAATTCTTTCCTCCTAGGACTCTCAGGCTCTCTCCGGCGCGGCGAGCTCAGAGGTCTGATAGACTCCGGCCAGACACGACTCGGAGCCGATCTCGAGTACGTCTCCGACGCGGAGGATGCCTCCGCGCCGTCCGCGACATTCTTGTCCGGCAAAGCAAAGTAAGACGGATTGTCTGAAACAAAAAGCAAATTTGTAAAAACCAAACGGAGATAAATGGATGAAATCCCGGTCGAGGAGCGAAGATAAATGATCGTTTACCAAGAATCATGGCTGGGGCGGCGTCGCAGTGTGGCCACCGCTCCGCGACTGTGCCTTGCGGGAATTATTCAATAACGCCAATGAACTAACGGCTCTCCATTACGTCCAGTGCGGGCCGAGTGGACAACCTACTTTTAAAAGCCGGAAAATACGAATTGAAGGCAATCTTCTAGCCCGCCCTGCCTAGCTGCGACGCCGACGGACGAAGGCGGGATGCGAGAGTTAAACAATACCACCTAATTGGAGTAGTACTCCCATATGCAGTGCACGCGCACTCAAGATACTATATTTAATTTTAAAACACGGGCAGTTTTAAATTAGATGTTAGGTAAAGGAGAACGGGTTGGAATATTATAGTTTTAAAAATAAAATTCTGATCACGTGAACTTTTTAGTTTTGTATCGGTAATATAATACGAAAAAATAATTTGTATTTATTAAGAATTTCAATATTTTGATAATACCTAAATATGAAAATCTCCCTCGTATTTTTATTTAACAATATACATTGGCATTATACAATTTAATAGCCATCATTTATTCGGTAAAAATATTTTTTCGTACGATTCCCTAACACCCGCATATGCTTTACCATTTTTGGGGTCGAGAAGGAATAAAAGTAAAGACCCTGTCCCTGGGAACATGTGGTCCCGAACAAAAACAACTCGCCAACAATACTGAGGACGATCGAACTATTTAGAGTCATTTATTACTATTACTGCCTGGTGTGTGCTTGACGATGTATTTGATAATAATTAATCTTCTATTATCATCGCTCGCGTGCTACTGCCAAACATGTGAAATCATTAGTAACTATTTACGTCTCTACATTTTTTTTCAAGAGCAGATTTGTTTTTGATTTGAATATTATTATCTTGATAAATATTATCCCATGTATTTATAGGAAATCGTTTGAAAATTTCTTGGTATTGGAAATAGATAACATCTGTTGTTGTAACATAGTATGATCAATTTAAGATATCCGTTGCCTGATGAATCAGTAAAATTCTTGGAAAGTGTGTAAAATGTGGTCTCGATTATTTGGAGAATAATTAAGACTGTATAAAACGGTTTCGGGTAATAGTGACTAATATTGAAAATGGCGCTGAATTTTTTTTTATTAAGTGCTTCGACTCGAAAATTAATATCATAATAATCTACTTGTGCTTAAATGTTTAAAACCATAGATTAAAGAATAACGTCATGTTTCGTTACTTTAATCCCAGAGAATAGACTTAGGTTGATTTTACTTACATGTATTATCAAACAAGAGACAGCTATTTTTTTTCTTTGTCAAAAAACTAAACATCTATCTGTTTTAGGAACATATATCAACACTTATGTAATGAAGCTAAATAGTTTGTGTAAACGAGCTTATTTTATATACTTAGAAAAAAATAATCGAGATAGGATACCATAAATATTAAGATATGTTATAAACGAATAGTAACCTGTTTTTTTTAAATAAAATGAATCGACTCACAACTAGTATCACATATGTGCTAATTTTATACTGTTTTATAGTGGTGCAGACATAGACTTAGAGACGAGAAGGCAAAGAGTTTAATTTCCGATATTAAGCCATGAACAAAATATTCTGAAAAACTGTTCTTACTGTGGACTACACACTACTCTAGAAAAACCCAAATATGGAGTATATGTATTAGAATTCTCAACAATATACGTATTATTTTAACTCTTATCAAACTACTGTTATCAAAACAATTATTAAAAAAAGAAAAGTATTCATAGAGAAAATAATACTACAAATATTAATATGCATAAAAATATAAAATCATCATCTAATGCACCCAGGATCATTCTGGAAACAACGTTGCATTAGAATTGGCGACGACAAAATCCGCGCGCTCCGTCTATGCAACACGAGTTGAATATTTACTGCCTATTATTATGTAATCTGCTAACTATGCACTTGTTGTTTTATGCACTATTATCTATACATATACATGCATATACATTGAAACTGCATAGGTAGGTGGTTACACAGTTATAACTATATGTAAATGCATAATCATATTTAAGTTATCTTGACATCAATAACAATTTAATCAAGAAATAAAAGTATTTCTTGATATTTTCCATTTCATTTGTAATTTTAAAAAATATTCTAAACTGTAAATATAGTAATAACTTATTTTCAGTCACCTACAAATGTTTCAGTTAAGGCGGGCGGGCGCGCTTTTGTAATCCGCAAACCACTCACACATACATATACTCGTATAGGTGTATGAGATTAAAAAAATATAAACAACAAGAATCCTAGTCAAGATAATACACAACTTACTTGTAGCACGTAGACAATAGTCGAATTGGGGTCCCATGGTATTAGATCACCAAAACACTAAACACGACACATCCCGTCGGACGCGCGGCGGGCTCTGCGTTGCGCTTGCGCAGGCTCGGAAAGAAGCGTACGCAGGTGGACGCTGCCTCGCACGTGCGAGCTTTCACGAGGAAGCAGATCTCACCTCGCCTGCAGGAAGCTTAAATCCCACACGCCAATATCACCTCTATTCCCAAGCATAAACGTCGAGCAATACGTACAGAGTTCACCCCCGATTTATTTTGTATATGAGTGCGCGCTGTGCATCCGTTTCGGTAGCACGCTAGGCGTTATGTTTGTAAATAAAGACCGCACATTGTTGATGTTTTCTGACGTTTATTCATATTCTTGGCCGGTACAGTTTACCCAGTAAGGCTCATGGAAGCTATTTTTATATGGAACTAATTAATTTATACTTTAGCGGCACGACTTTAACAAGGTAACTTAATATCACAATGTTTTCCATGCAAGATATTCACAACACTAGTCAGTCAAACAGGATGGTAACCTTCATATTTTTGCATAAAATAAAAAGCTATCGACCTACCAAAACTAATAAAAGTCGACTCGCAATGGTGCATGACAACGTATTGCATTTTCAATCTCCACTTCTGAGTCGTTCGAAAAATGAGAACCGTAACGTGGGTGGTATTCGGGAAACACTCGCTTCAGAGATGCATTCATTAGTCATTGGGATATTTCCTTAACCAGTGTTATTTCGCGAGAATTACTGTTCTGTGTACTGGATAACTGAGTACTAGCAAATCAAACAACATTGTAGCACCGGTGGTAATAACATCAATATTATATAAAATTAACTAACATAAATAATACTTTTTGTTTAACAC
Source organism: Heortia vitessoides (assembly GCA_020976665.1). Classification (NCBI taxonomy): domain Eukaryota; kingdom Metazoa; phylum Arthropoda; class Insecta; order Lepidoptera; family Crambidae; genus Heortia; species Heortia vitessoides. The sequence goes on from JACJUM010002543.1 coordinate 10,898,325, forward strand.
GACGGTAATTTCGCTTCAGATATGCTTTAGAAAAACACAAAATTTTCTCCGATTTCTTCTTTTTGTTTTTAATTAACTTACAACGTAATATCCTTCCAACTCTTTTTGTCATTTCTAGTAATACTCTACATAAAATATATAATATTTTTGAGTATTTTCTTTTCTTTTTTAAACTTTCTGATCAAGAAAATATACCGAATTTATATCGAACGGTGCAAAGATAGACTTCAGTGTCACTGGAAATAAAAAAAATATGCCAGATGTCGAGCCTCGTGTTTACATGCGCCTGTAAAACAAAGCGCACTTTTGTGCTGCAGGGATTAACAAAGGGCACAGAACGGATAGACATCCCATCATATTTCCGTACTGCAAGTTTTGATGCGCTTGTTTGGAAAATTGACCCAATGCGCGATGATAAAAATCTTTTAAGATACCCATACTTACTTTTAAGATATATAGATATAAAAGGATATACAATTGTAAGATATTTGGTGACTTTAATTTTACTTAAATTAAAATTATTAAATTGTATACATTTGTATGTATGTATAAAATGTCATGATGATACATGATGACATTTATATACAAACGAGTAAAGTTGCCCCTTATAAAGATTGCAGACGGACTCTTGGTTTAACTTTTTCTTGTTTTTAGACTTGAAATTGTATTTCTGTAAATGTAAGTAGTAGATTATATGTTCCCTTGTTCTTTTTATTGAATGGAATGTACTGTTTTTACTAACAATACATTATCATATATATCTCAATAGGTTATGTGGATCATTTTAACTAGTATATTCTTGTTAAATAAAGATAAAAATATGATTAAAGGTCAATCTCCGAGCTGTATTCCCGGAATGCAGCAGGTTTATTTTAGCGTGCGCTTTGCGCCATTCCTTGATTAAAATGTCTCGTTAGTCATACATTCGCTTTCCTTTTTCATTTTACGTTTCAATTAAATATAGATTTAATTACATTTCGTTAGTGTTTCGATTGATAATATAGGAATCGTATCACACGTTTGTTTATTTAAAAATGTACACGCTGTCAATTCAGTTCGAGAACTCGAATAGTTTTCGTCAACACGAAATAAAAACAGAACGACGCAGTAGTATCCAGTTTCGATAATGTATTAAATTATTTTTGCTGTCCTTTAATCGAACAAGATTAATTTTTATTCATAACATTCATTTAATATAGTCTTGATGATTTAAAATGCAGGTACATTCTGAAAGCTACGTTGGGAATTAAGCCTACACCGTCCGCGTCCTCTGTTGTACTGCATTATCATGATCGAAACAGCCGTATCATCAATGCCCACTGCTTGACGTAGGTTTCTCTTAAAAAGGTGAATGTTGTCCATAATTGCTGCGTAGAACAGAGCGTAACTTTATGAAGGGAATGCTGTTGCTCATCCCCGCCCTGTAACATATAAGTTACGCTGTTTTGGGAGTATATGAGCATATCCCGGGGTAAGACCCCGGGATATGCTCATATACTCCGGGGGATGTTTCCGTCACTTCAATCGCCTCTTACGACACCTATTACAGGGGGTACCTACTATTCTCCTCTGCCGGTTCCCCACGGAGATTATTTTTTTGGACGAACCTAATGGTGAATTACTCTAAAAACAAGTTCCCAAGGAACAACAACGTAATTTTCTCCTTGTGTAACAGTAAACCATACGAGTTTATTTATGGTAAGCAGCAAATTGAACGGACACAACGGAAGTAACCAATTGGATCTAAGCCGGCAGTCGTGTGGTGCTCACAATAGCCATCTTTGTATGTAAGTATAATAAGCGAAACCATAACGCCAAACTTATATTGAAAATGTAAAAGATATATTCGTTAGGGACGTGTATTGAATCATATGCATATATCCATATATTTGGAGTCAATAACAGATACATCTTGAAAGCAAATGAAGCTATGTGCAAAAATATTAAGATATTCAACACAAGGATTCATTAAGTTGCAGGGTACGTAATCATTTACAGACAAATATACGCACTAAATATCTAACATTATGTTGGCAGTACTCAACATGAAAGAAATAATTATATTATCCGGCTTTGTTTGAGCAGCATAAAACATCACAGTACCATGAACAGAAGGTTTTTTAATAAATAAATACCAACGTCAAAGTTTTGGGAAGTTGTTAGTAATTTGGGCGAGCCCGGATCACCGCCCGTCTCCCTTGTCGAAAACATTTTATACTTATTATATGCAAGATAAAATTTGAACAATCACTAGATCCTGTTTTTTTTAATTTTCTTCTTAATTAAGAAAACAGTAAATGTTTATTTATATTTCAGTATATTTTGGCTATTGCTCAATATAGAAAGAACAATAACAACAATCGTAATAGAACCCCTACGATTTTTCATTACTCGAGCGATCAATCAAATAGCACTGGCTACCAATAACTAGACAAATAGGTCAAGCCCACTAGAAATCAACTGCAGTTTCCAATGGATCCTAATTTTCTTGTTCTCTAGTTACAGATCTGCATATTACCAGTTCGCCTGTGGGCGATAAGTAGAAAAGCAAGTGGTACAAAAATCTCTAATATCAATACTTTAAATAACGTTCAGTAGTAGTAACTAAGAGCACAGCGCAGTTTAAAACGTTTTTGATGATTCGGTCGTGTGTTGTTTATATTAAAGGGCAGTCTTATAAGCGAACTCTAAAATAAGATTCACTTGTGTACATAATGTTAGTTTTTATCACTAATATTCACAAACGCTATAATGCTTTCAGTAATGGCTGTTGCCAAATAGCTCTACTTAAATCGGCGATTAATATAAAGTTTAAAACGCCAACTTTTATTATGAATTTATTGTCAAAAAAAAATAGGGGTGAAGGGGTAAAAGCGTTCACTTTAGCTTATACACGCTCGGCACTTAGCAAATGCGTCATATCTAGGTAAAGTTGCATTGACATTATTATGTTATTGTCTCATATTAGTGCTTCAATCATAGTTCAACTTTGCCTACCTTGAAGATATTATGGCACATTACCCAGTAACTTCACTGCCTCTCACCCCTCATACTGAAATATGTAGCATTAGCGGAATAGGTAGTAATACATACATACGTAACAATGCGAGTGCAGCTGTTTGCCGCAGAAATAGTGAGAGTAAGGTACCTTTAGAACTTCGCCGACTTTCAATATATTCAGAACCATGAACCATACGAATATGGAGATTAGTAAGGATCCTTTACGATGAATTTAACTATTATCTCACTGTTATTATTGTACTGCAAAATATAGTGGGTGTCGAACTTTGTGCTGATGTGCCCCCGCATGACAAGCGAAAGTAACTAAATGCATGTTTGGTTAAAAGCTGATACAAATCTTTATCCTCCCACATCCTACATTGATCCTTATCTTAACTGCAGACTGGGTCACGACAGATTTTACTCTTGTTAGACTGTTGTTTATTAACTAAATGAGCCAAGTGTTGTATTTTATTAATGAGGAATTATACATTTTACATATTTACAATTCTTATAATTTAAACCAATCTTTCTGAATGCACAGAAGACAATGTAATTTCTGTTTGTATAAGTGTATTCCCCACTATATATATATATTGTATGTATATATATTTATATGAATATAATAATGTATATATTAACACACAAATACCATTTTTTTCTGCTGAATAGAATTGTAAATATTTGTTTATATTGCAAAACACCAACGGAATTCTAGTAAATTTATTAATTAAACAACTTTGCCCAATACATATTATATACTGTATACCAATCGTGTATAGGTGATTGCCTAATATTGCTGTTAGTTTTTAATAACTAAGTAAAAGAGTAACAAAGAAATTTCACTTTTGAATTTTTAAAATCTTTCCTCTAAAAGGTCTATTTAATCAAAAGTGAAAACAATTATGACTCATAATTTCTAATATAGTACTTTGTTACATGAATATTAGAACATTTCTGTAATATTATACAAATATACTGAAGTATTCCTTTGAGGGGTATTGCTTCTGACGATATCCAGATAGCAATCAATTTGACCAAATTCTCTGCTTAATTTCAAATGTAAAGTTCATCGACTTACATATTCGGAAATGGATGCCAGACACTCGCTTATGATGAAGTAGATTATCGATTCACGCTTCCTGAGTTAGGACGTAAATACACGCCTTTTACAGTTTACATACGAGAAAGAAATTGGGTTATATCTGAACAAATGTTCATAAAATCGATGTATAGAAGTGGGAACTAGTTACGAAACCATATGCAAACAGGATTTATGTGACAAATTTTTGGTTGGTCAATAGCAAACGATAACAGGACTGCACAACTTTGTACACGGTCGAATTAAGAAACCTTCTTCTATATTCGAAGCCAGTTAAAAATTAAGTTTTGCAGTTTAAGAAAGATTTCTTTTTTTTTAGATTTTTGTTATAGAAGTGCCTAAAACGTATATTGTACCTTACTTGTACACTATTTTCCAGCACTGACGCATTCACTTCTCATAATAATACTACTTTTTAATGGTTTTAAAACGTGTATATATATTTATATTACATTTTCATTCGCCGTAACGGTTACCTAGCGGCGACAACTATCAAATTTGAAAATTGTGTTAGAGCCGTTACACAATATTAGTTTTATCATAGTATTTGTATATCTAATTCTATCTAAAATGTACGACCTATTCGGAATAACTGGCAGCTCGATTTATGAGTACTTAGATGAAAACAATGAATAATAAACATTTAATTGCTACCGTAATCGTAGGCACGTACGAGTGATTTGGCGCGGCTAACTGTTCGCACCCTGATCAACGTGCAAGGAATCCACGCACTAATTACTTACAGGGCTAATCCGATACGGCTATAGACGCATTCGTGAGTGGAAAGGAATTTAGAAAAGTTTCAATTAAAATGAAATTTATACCCTGCTTAATTAATGAATCTTGCAGCCTTTGACTTGCTAACTTCGTCTTAAACAAAGACTACAACAGGGTTTTGAAATAACAGGTTGCTAAAGATTTCTTCAATCTTGCAAAAGGTCAGTGTAAAATTTCCTGAATATGACACTGACCACTGGTCTAATATATTTCTATTACACAACAAAAATGTTATTACGGTAAAGGTAATTTAGATTATATACCTATACATATACAAATTTCAAAGTACTAAAGCTTAAATTCGCACATTGAATGTACAAACAAATGTATAGTTAAAAGCTACCATTACCTAAGCAGATTCATCTCTGCTATCTCAAGCTGAAAATCAATAGTAACCGTGGAAGCGCGTTCATTACTTTGACCTATTTTTTTCAGATATAGAATGACATTTATAGGTCAACTAGTCTCGACATTATCTAGAATTATTATTATACCCTTAAGTATAGAAATACTGCTATGTTCTCACAATAAGATTAGAGAATACAGCGTGGGAACATAATTTACGGTAAACTTTGCTTTATATGTAGGTACATTCAAGTTTTAACGAAAGATTAATATTTATTTTGTTGGATAAAAAATGTAGTGTGTGAACGTTACACTTGCTTGTTTTATTTACCTCGTCATGGACACATTACAGAGAACCCAGGCTGTGAATTAGCAAGTGTACAGTAGATAAGTACAAGAAATATTTTCTTTTTTCAAATTTGTTGCAAAAAGGAATAAACAAATGCTTAGGTAAAATACGTTACGGAGGCAAGTCACTCACAAATAATCAGAACTAAAATCACAGTTTATTGTGTTAATACTTCGGTCCTATAGATGATACATAGAAAAATAAACAGAAATGAAACATTTTTTAACCTTCAACACCTACACGACTGTAAAGAAATCACCTTTGAAGTTGATAATAACGCAGTGATATAAATAGAGTCAATCACGTTCGGTTTACAAATTCTACGCAAATGAAGAGTATTTCCATCTATAATTTTGTTTAGTGCTCTTTAGATATGATTGGAATAAATAACAAACAGTTTTGTCGTTGGTATCTATAATACCAAAAATATACGTATAAAGAATGAGACTTCAAATAAGCACAAATCAGAAATGTTTTCTGAACACTCAACAAAAATAATCAAAATTCAAACCGGGACGCGAACATCTACCCTCGAGTCAATTACGAAGCGATCTCGAAAAAAAATTAAAGGTTGACAAACTTTCGGCGAGACACGGGCCGAATAGGAAATGTGGGAACGTAGGAGCATTGTTGTTAAGCATTCATGTGTCGGGCTTACCCATCGCCGGGACATCCGCTGGTACTTCCGCTGCCAAAGATGGTGGATGGTGCCTAGTTCGTTGACAGTCGACAACGACACCAAAACATTGCACTATTGTTTTAAAACGCGCGGAGGATCGTGGAGCCGGCCACACGGCCCGCGAGGCCAGAGAGTCTCGTGAACTTGCGTGTAGCGCGTCTTCTGGGCTATTTTTGATGCAAAAGCGTGTTGCGACGCCAATGTCTAGAGCATGCACGGAATATGCAATGTCGTCAGCCAACTCAAGAGATTCAACGGCTGATATGATACATTAATGTAAAAAATCTGCAAATTTGCCACAAAATATATTTATAAAAAAAATCATTTCACTCTCATACAAATGATCACTTCAGATACTAGATATATTTTACAAAGCACATTTGATTATATTTTACAAACATTTGATTTTATTAACTTAAGTAGCAGCAGAAATGGTTTTTTTCTAGTAATTATAACAGAAAAACATTGCTTTTATTCAACTTACAACTGATATTTGTCACTGCTTGACGTCTTAGTGCCATGCTATAATTTATTTATGTAAAAAATATTTTTAATCCATAGGAATTAAAATAGCTATACTTAAATAAAAATAGCTAGGTATTTTTATAGATACAAAATTTCATTTTATATATATAACACGAAGTACGAAAGGGTCGTAAGTCTTCATATCGTATTTGCTTTTCCCGCGTTAAGAATTACGTTTACGTTCAGAAACTTTCAATACTATGTGATAATTAAAAAAGTTTTATGTATGGTCACTGTGTATTGTTTTTTCATAACATTTAGTGAGCTTTTGATACATCTTTTTATACTGTTTGTAAAGATTTAGACAAAAAATAGTAATTTTAAACTATAAGGAACTTTTGAACGTAGAACAGCCCCGCCAGTATTGATTTTTATTGGATGGAACCATTCATTCATTCGTTCCTGCTACTAATACGAATACAACGTTCACACAATGAAACACAGTAGAGGACATTGATTGATACTTCATAAATTTATATCAAGGCTGCAAGGTTGTAATTCTATATATTATTACTGAGTTATGGGGCAGAAAATATCTGAATAATTTGTGTTATTATAATCTTTCTTAATAAAAAAAAACATAAGCTCCTATAAAATTATACCAAGCAAAAACAACTACACACGTCTTTTACTGACAAGCCTATCCTAACACATTAAAAAATGCCATATGAATCATCATCATACTAGCCATTGGAAGTCCACTACTAGACGTAAGCCTCTCCAAGAAAGGAGGATTTTTTTGCCTTGCCACGGCAAGCGTGTTGGCAATAGCAGAGCGCTGCTATCGTGACGGGGATGGTGCTGCTCACCCCCATCACTGTTTCGGATGGATATACCGCCACCTATCAGTTCTGGTATTTTAGTCGCCTCTTACAACACCTGATGCAGTGGGAGCTACTATTCTATTCTGCCAGTACCTCACGGCATAAATCAATGTATGAATTTATTAACCCTGTATTGCTTATAAAAATCTTGTCCATCCTTAAAACATAAATAATGCATATTCGTATTAGTCTTTTGATAATGAAAGGGATTAGGACTTTTAGGTGTCTTATTCAAGCTAAAAATAATAAATAGTAGTATTGTTAGTAGGACTTAAGTATACTTTTTCTTAAATTGCATAACGCTAACTTATTTGAAGCTACTAAGTTTATAAGGGTGGTTATTAATATACAAAACCAATCAAGCTTCCTTAGAAATAATTTAGTGGTATTTGAAGAAAACTAGACTAGACATAAAAAAAATAATCGTATAAATTCATCTTAACTTAATAATCAGTCTAATATTAATTTAAAATGCAAACGAAAGGCACTGATGCTCGGTATTGACGCCGTTTTCAACAAGAATGAACGACAGCAAAAGTGAATGAAACTGGAATGAATGGAAAAGCTACAACTACACGACAAACACATTCACACGCGCCGCGCGCGCGTTAGTATTCACTGGGGTTCTGCACGGGAGGGTTGTGAAAATGACTGGAGTGGATGAGATCCTGAATTATCAGAGAAACCCGGACGACGACTACTACGCGTTGCTCGGTTGTGATGAAAACTCATCCGTAAGTAATATTATACGTTTTAGATTGAATTTAAGCGACAAATCTAACGAATAAATGCGATAGTCTGTATCGATTATTGTGCTCAGTGACCTTATTATTTTCGAGGCCCTAGTGTTGACCTAGATTACTTTCTTTACTGGCCGCTATAAGAGTTACAAGTTTAATTAAAAGATTAACACTAAATGTAGTTCATTTAATGCTCTATATTATGCTCTGTAAATCCCCAAACTTGTTTTCTAAGTGCGTCATTGCGCGTCATCGTATGTAAGGGGATTTTCCTTATCATGGAATTAACTTAATTCTTTTTATGCAGACCGAACAAATCACAGCTGAGTACAAGGTTCTGGCCCTGCAGTATCACCCTGACAAGAATGATGGCGATAAAGAAGCAGAAGCCAAGTTTCAAAAACTAAAGGTAAATTTTATTTTTCCGATTTATCTAAATAGGTATCAAAATGTTTATGAAGAAAATATGCTTGTGTGCAATATATTGTAATTCTAATTTATAATAAATAAATCAAACCTTCCCCTTTTTTTTGTTTAGGAGGCAAAGGAGACCCTCTGCGATCCGGCCAAGAAAGCCCTATACGACAAGTGGAGGCAGAGCGGCATCGCTATGGGTTACAAGCAGTGGCTCGGTATGAAGGACCACGTGCAGCAGTCCATGCACTGGTCTAAGCCGAACACCAAGGATCGCATGCTGGAGGGCGACGCTGCCAAAGGCTCTGGACCTTCCAGCCTCGGGCACAGCAATTCGGCCGCTCGCCGCGCCTCCGAGGGTGGCGCCGCTCTCTGGGGACGCTGGGGAGGCGGCAACCAGGAGCCACCATCCGAAGTCATCTCCAAATTTCGCAACTACGAGATCTAATCTCTAGCTGTGAACGTGGAGCTAAGAAACCGTAATTTTATCTTTTATTAGGGGCGTTGTTATTATTTATTTAGAACAGAAGTTTCGTTCCAACTTCTTTTACAAATTAAATATTATTTTGCTTATTAAAAATGTTGTACTTACATACTAAGGTATATCAATGTTTACATTTCTTATCTTACTACACGATGCCAGACTTATCAGGCTTTTGACACTTGCCATTATAATATTGATGTTTTTGATCTTATAAGTGTAATTAATGTTAGGTATGAGTAAATAGTTTTAATAGTAGTACAATATTCATCAAGTCAGCTCGAAAAACGTCGCTCGAATGTTACTCGGTCTCTATTTTAAAATATTCAGTGTTTGGTGTATTAAATGTCTGTGTTTTGTTGTTAGCTTAAGATGTTGACGTTAGACGCCCCGACCCTCTCGTGATGGTAGTAACACTAGTAGTGTACCCTTAGCTGTAAACTATGCACATTCCTGATAAAACTTATGAGTCTGATTAAGAACATTTCTGCTGTAGAACAATATGTTAGCCTACTTAAGAATCTCTATGATGTTTTGAAGATTTATATTTTTGATCCTGTTTTATATTTAAACTATTTATCTTACTATAAGTATGATATTATTTTTGTGCGATGGAAGATATGGATAGTTGTGAGATGTATACAGGGTATAGTTGCGCGGCAGGCGGTGTTTTTTTCTCTCGTAACCTTGACAAACCAACTTTCTAATTACCCGACTTGGTTCCAAAATAGGTGTTGTGTTCCCCGTGTAGACATATATACGTACTTAGTTGTTTAGAATTGTGTTAAATGTATCAACAGTATTTACTTTTCGTGTTTTAGAATATTTAAATGAATGTAATACGTAGTAATTTTTAAACTATCAATGTTTTATGTGTACGAGATTTAAATTACACAATGCCAAAAATGTTTATGATATTTTTACTTTTGATGTGATTAATGAAATAATAAAGTGGTTTAAAAGTAGAAAATACGTGTTTTAATGTCAGTTTTAATTTATTCGTCGATGATTGTTTATGTGATGATTTTTCTTTGAATTAGGTTTAACTTTAAGTATTTAGCTTAATTTTGTTTCATTAGTTAGTAATAAGTAATGAGTAAAACATTTAATTGCGTTGCTGACGTATACTTAATTGGGCTTAATTTGTATGTGACAACAAGTGCATTTTTTTACAAATTTCTTTAATAAGATTGGCCTTTGTATTTACAATCACAGTTTAACTATACTTTAAGTAACGAAAGTGTCAGCAATTCATGGTAGAACATAAAAGTATTATTTTTTTATATTATGAAGTCAGCAAACAAGCATAGGCCGCTTGATGATAAATGTGACCGCAGCCTATAGACACTCGTGTCATCACAAAGATATCACTAGCGTGTCGCCAACTTAGTGAACTGAAGATACATGTCACATTTATCCACTAGTTTTAATGCCACTTTCACGCGCAAAACCGGAACACAGCAATGCGGACACTGCACGAAGCCCTACGACCCCCGGTATCCTAATCAGAAAACTTAAGTCTAATATTAGCTAATGTCTGACAATTAAAGCAATCGACATATATAGGAAAATCCTACATACTAATCTAATAATTACAGGCAGACTTTTTGTACCAAATAGCGATTGTACCTATTAGTAAAAATTCTGTAATGGCTAGTATATTCACTACAAGTAGGTACTCCGGTTCACCTTGATGTTTATTTAATAAGACCTTTATAAATAGACTAATTGCACAACATGCATACGTAAATCTGCACAAGTGCATCTGTCATGTAGGCTTTATAAATATATATATAATTTAATTTATGAAACACCAAAAATCTCATCTCTCACTGTGAAACAACTTCACTGTTTGCAAAAGAGACTGCCCATTTCTTAACTTTTCCACAGGGCGTGATATAAAATAGAGAAGAATATTCTAATTTCGGCCATTGCGATAACAATCAGAGAATATTTTATATATAGGTATATTTTTTAATTTAATTGTCGCTGAATAAAGATGGATTCTTAAGTTCTAAATTATATTGTTCCCGTGGTAAAATTAGCAAGCTTTCATCATTCGTTTACATGAAATAAGTAAAATTCAAAAGCAAAATTCAGTATGTATAGCTACTGTGAGTACTTTGACTATGAACATTGAATTCGCTTATTGAGTTCGCTCAGGCAAAACTAAATAATCTAGGAGAGCAGATCTCGTTTGGTATATGGTCGGTGCGCCGGCTGCTCGTCTCTATAAATGTATTATATAGTCTCTATATTGCATTCAATATTGTAAACTACTGTATTGAATAGATATTTTTTATCTAATACATGATTCTGATAAACTAATTTGGTTACCAATCATCATCTTAAAAAACGACATCTGGATCGTTTACTGATCATATATATGTAACTATATACTGCTGTACTATATTTTTAACCTGGGTACATATATATATATATTATACACACGACAAATACATAGATTATACATACTCTAAAATAATGAGATGGAATCCTTTTTATGTCGGAAAAATCTACGGTTCCCGTGGGGTAGGTAAGTTTTCTAGCAATGGAATTTAAATGCGTTTTTTAGTCTAAGTAGTCTAAAAACAACATAGGTTACTTTTCCGAAAAAATATATTTGTTTTTATTTCCTAGTTCATATGAACTTTTTTTTAATGGTATTTTATGCCGCCGAAAACGATCTAGGTAACTTTGCTCCTGAAATATATATATATATATTTATTAATGTGGGGTATTTTTTACAAAGGGATCAACACGATTATTGCATTTTTACATAGTAGGATTTTACGGGCCGAAGAACGGCCCGGGCATTGTTTATGAAACGCGAAATACCCCCGGTTTCGGCGGTTAAGAACTGAATTTGATAAAATAAGGGATCAACGTGATTTTTTTCCATAAATGTAATACGCCCCAATAATTCGACCTCCTTAAAAAAAATACAAACACTGTAAATAGTTAACACAAAACAACAAACGAACCTATTTATAACTGTCATAATTTCACAATCAATGTTTAATTGTATTTAAGGCATTTTGTTCAATATTTGGCAAATAAATTATGATCGATTTGTTTGTGTGTAGTACTTGACACCATACCCTATTGGTTTTACTTAAGCAGAATTACTATACATTCTACAATATCATCACTACCGCTATTGGAAGTCCACTGCTGATCATAGGCCACACTAAGAAAGGGGGAATTTTGCCCATATTTGCCGCGCTGGGCAAGCGTGTTGGGAATCGCAGAGCGCAGTTTCGCGACGAGGTTACTGCTGCCTATCCCCACCCTTTCCCCCATTTTTACCCATTCAAACAACACTGCTTCGGATGGATATACCGCCATCTGTCGGTTCTGGTACCTTAGTCGCCTTTTACTACACCTAGTACAGAGGGAGCCGCACCGGTACCTCAGGGCAGAGCAGAATTAAGTAAAGTACTTACTATATACACTTATATAAACACTAGCATTTCTTTTTTCAACTATTTTTTTGCATACAATACATTACTATGGCACTATGAATTCCAAACTTTCTGCCTATACAGTACAGTAATTTTGTAAACACTCTTGACCGTTGCAAAAATATCAAGTGAAAATGATGATTAATTACTAAAAAGAGTACCGAAATAAAATGGCTATCGAATAACAATATCACTAGTGGAGAATGCACAGAAAAGCGACTCTTCGACACTTTTCATTGTAAATGTTTTGTAAACACGTCGCGTGACAGCGCAACACGCATGCTTGGGGAAATAATCAACACTTCCAAGCACCCAGGGCGTCCTGTTTAATAATTCCGAAGATTCATCAGTTGAAAAACAAGTCTGTATAGCACGCGCCAAATATTTGCGTTATTTGTATGTACTGCAATTTTGTTTATCAAAATTTATGTAAGTTAATAATTTAATTATTGAAGTAAAAAATAAATCCACACATCTCATACCTAGATCGATCTGTTACGGATATAACACAAAATAAAAATTAAAAATATAATCATACCAGCCATTACAAGTCCACTGCTGGATATAGGCCTCTCTAAGAAAGGAGTTTTTGCCCATAATTGTCGCGCTAGGCAAGCGTGTTGCCAATTGCAGGGATGCAGCTGCCCATCCCCACCCTGTGCATTTGAGCTGCACTATTTCGGATGGATATACCGCCATCTGTTGGTTCTGGTACCTTAGTCGCCTTTCATGACACCTGGTGCAGTGGAAGGTACTCTTCTACTCTGCCAGTACCTCGCGGCAAAAAAATATTTAACAAGCAGGCAAAAATATTTAAATTCTTCTTAGGTGGGGATCTAACCACGACCCAGATAGCGCCCAAGATAGTGATACTACCGAATGCGCCAACGCGGCCGTTAAAAAGAATAAATAAAAATGCTTACCGATAAGCCTCATCCTCTTAGTTCTTATAAGAAATAGTCTTTAGGACAAAATGAGAGAACTATTAGTGCAACTGCATGCAAAGTAAATGCTAAAACTAGATAGGTACCTACATGCCGTAAAATTGATGTTTGTCATGGTCAAACCAGGTCAAAAGTACTATGAATAAACAAGCGTGTGGACAAGGGCTAATACGAGTAAGGGAAGCAAAAGAGCTATGCCAAGATCGTATCAATTGGAGATCCATAGTCACTGCATGTATGTATGTAGGTACAAGTAAATCAAGACCTATGAAATTTTGTAATGTTTGGGGAGACCTCATTTATTAATCTGTAATTAATTATTAAATGACCTGATAACAAATAAATTTTAAAAAGAGGTCTAGCGAGGAGCTAAATGACTCCTACTTTACTTAAAATTTTAGTTCTAATTTTCAGTATGTACCTATACTTTATTAGTCAGTATCAATATATTAACGCCAATTTACGAGTAATATATAAGCTAATATTTCTTTGTTAATTGTAATGGGTTAGCATCCTAGTTAGCTAATTGAACAAATTTTAAGATTTGTATATTATCAAACATATTCCTTTGATAATTAAACTGTATTGCTACCTGTATACCAATGTAATAAAGTTTTTTCCTAGAAACTCCATAACAGGAGCTGGGTTATTCAATAGTTTACCTGAAGAATTCCTAAGCACCCGTTACAAGTGTTAATCTTAACAGAAATGGTAGATAATAAAACCTTAACACTAAGTTTCTGATATTATACACTCTAAAGTTTGTACGGATGGATATTAGTTAATCTTTCACGTCGGAACGGCTGAATAGATCTGAATGAAATTTAAGCCAAGTCGCGAAGCGGACCAAGTCGCGGGTCAACCTAGTTCTCTTATATTGCAATGTCCTTGCAGGGTGTCACATATACAACTACTGAGTACAAATCTTCCATCACGTAAAATGTAATGTGACAAGCGATAAATCAATTCAAAGACCAAAGTATTTTTTTCAAGAAAATTATATCAATCTATAGGTAATATAATAAACATTATCGTCTATATATAATTTGGTTATAATTAAAGCAAGATGATCCAAGTTTGACGTGTCATTTATCATCAAATAATCAGGGTGGTCTCAGCGTTATCTACTTATCGGCAGTTAGCAATCACCATGCAGCAGACCAGGGCAGGGATGCCATTCGGTGGATGTTTACACTACCGACTCCGGTTACATCGGCGCGAACGGTCGCCTCTCACCACCAGTCTGCAACTGGCAGTTGAACGTGAGAGTGATGGGTATCAGTGGAGTGATTATAAACAATTAGAGTTGATCCCAATTACTGATTGGCAACTATTAACATCACTTTATGGATAATGGACATGGATTTCGGTTTGGGTATATTGATTTTATTATTTAAATGAATGATTTTGATTTTAATCTTGTCTTTGGAACTAACTACATTTATCAGGATAGGTACTAAATACCAGTAACTAAAGATCTACAATTGATTTATATGCGCGACCTGTGGAATGGTAAAAGGCATTCGTTGAATATGTAACATGTGTGTTCCACACTGGATATTTCGTAAATACATTTTTTTAACATTTGCACTGTCTACTTGCGACACGGAGTTTTATTTTTTGAAGTAATATATTTGCAGTAAAATATTAGAGTAATATCACAGTAAAGAAAAACTTTTCAATACCAACATAGTTGTCGTGAATTGGGGTAATGAAATGAATGAAAAGAGATAAAGAAATGTAATGGAAAGATATAATAGAAACGAAGTCCTCGTCGCATTTGTCGCAATCTGTTGGTTTTTACCAATTGAAGGACTGATTCATTAGCAAGTGAAGCTTTTTATGGAAAACGGAAGAAATAAGATAATTGTTGAAAATGTCGAAATACTTGGAAAATTACTAATAACTTTTTTGTTGCATCGTCAAAAGATGACCACTAAAAATCAGCTTCGTGGTGCCACTCTATCACACATCTATCTAGGTATCATAACAATGTGTGGTAGAGGTCACTTTTTGGCACACCGCTTGTTTGTTTGCGAAATAAATTTTATTGTTATTATTAACAAAATGATTGTTATAGGGAAGGTCAACTGATCATAGTCAGTAGTTTTAAGTATGCTGAATAAATTGAACATCTTTAGAACAGGTCTGGTGCTGTCTTCTCTAGCCGGCACTCGTTTAAAGAGATTAGTAAATGTAGCTTACGATTATCGGTGCTTACGGTGGAAAATAGGCACAACTTAACG
This sequence comes from Heortia vitessoides, assembly GCA_020976665.1. Taxonomy (NCBI): domain Eukaryota; kingdom Metazoa; phylum Arthropoda; class Insecta; order Lepidoptera; family Crambidae; genus Heortia; species Heortia vitessoides. The sequence goes on from JACJUM010002543.1 coordinate 10,914,215, forward strand.
TATCAAGTAAAGACAGTGAACAGTGAATAGTGAATAAATGCATTAGACTCTATATAAAGTCTGTTTCTTTATTACCGTGTATTTGATTTTTTTGTTCGACATTAGTGAGAAACAGAAGTACGAATAGTTCTAACGCTGTTTTGACCGGTAACCTTCGAAATTAGGCTCAGTCATGCATTAAGTCGCATTCCTCATCGTAGGATACAACTATGTTTCTTCAGACTCATATGATTTTATAATCGGATTTTTGATTTACCAAACCATGCATTTAAATGAGTTATTTCTCACGTGTTTTACGCAGCACCCAAATATATTTTCGAATTTCAAGTTTTGACTAATATAGTTCTACTGAAAGTCAACTTATAAGCTGTGTTAAAATCACCCAACGAGGTATAAAGAGAGCTATACCTAGAGATATATCCCACTTAACGTGATTAAATAAAGAACTACGGTCCTAAAAGCTTTCTGGGGGTTTCCACGATTCCACGGTAGGCGCATGTACCTATAATAAGCTTGGACGTTCGAGCTACTTCACCTTTGGTGGCGCTCGAATTAATGTCAAAGTCCAGTATTAAGTTGACCTGAAGAAGAGCTTCAAGATCGAGGAGATTCGACAAAGGATTGAAGTTAACATTATAACTTATTGAAGTGACAAAGTGCAGGCCACATAACACGCACAACTAATGGACGATAGAACCGTAACGCTTTCGAATGGATACCACGCATCTGTAAGTTCAGCGTATGATGTCAAGTTTATAATTACGAAAATAGATCCACCTAATACAAATAGACATGTAATAAAAATAAATATATAGAGTGTACAAATTTTATTCATTTTCATACAAACAGACAACTCATTTGTATTATACGACGGGACCGATGGCGCAGATGGTAGTTATATGATAATATTTGTGTTTGTTCTGTGTCTGGGTGTTAAATATATGTATTTAAGTAGTATATTTGTAATTCCTCTGTTGTCTAATATCCGTAACACTAGTGCTTTAAGCGACTTATTACGGAATCAGGTCAACTTATCAGATGTTCTGGTAATGTATTTATTTAAATGTATGAGATGTTGTGGGAATTATAGTTATGAGTTTATAGTAACAGATGTATAGAGCAACGTCAATATTATTGTGCTTATATGTATGTGTGATAGACAATCTTAAATAAGAACCATTTGGTATTCATCAAATGAATTATCTTTACAGGTTTCCCAAAGCGACATGGCTTACGACTCCTGGAATGTGGAATGGATCGTAGCAATATGAGCGGCCGTTTCCAACGAGTGACCTTACAACAAAGAGTCATTATTGCTCGACAATGGTATGTAACTTCAGAGGGTGTAGGGTGCACGTTTGTATGTATTTTATATTGATTTTGTCTCTGTTGATCAATGTAAATTTTTAGTTGGCTGTATTGTAATGGAATATTGTTTTATGAAGCGTATGTGCAAATTAACCTCAGTTTTAAAATATATTAATTATTAACCCTGACTTCTCCAGGTACATAGTAAAAATGTATCTCATCGATCTCATTACTAATAAACTACATATAATAGTTTTCAAACACAACATGTTAATTTTAACATTTCGCATTTTTTTATCGCATTAAAACATATTGGTTCCAGACCTAACCTCAAAATGTTCTTTATTTATATAACATATCAAGTTTCGAAAAAACCACTGAGACACCATAAATTAAACCAATTCGGTTACACTTTACAAACAAGTACCTAGAATAGTTATAAGTTATTACGAAATATAGACGTTTCTTTAATCTACGGTTAACTTTTAACGGGCTCGATGGCGCAGCTGGTGGTAATCCTTTCCTGTCCTTCGCCAAGGGGTTCGATCCCCATCAAGGACAAATATTTATATTATGATGAATATTTGCGTTTCCCGTATGTCTAGATATGAACTATGTACGAATATTCTATGTTTAGGATTCCTCCCTTGACTGATGTCCGTGACCCATGTGTTTTAAGCGACTTACCTCGAAGTCAAGTCAACGTATGAGATATTGTCTTATGTAATTATTTATTTATTACTAGCTATGCCCGCGACTTCGTCCGCCTAGAATAGTTTTTTTAGGAACTCTACCTCTTTACTTTAACTTATATAAACCTTGAATGTAATGTTTATATCGATTCAATGGCCTGAAAAATAAGTTAGAAGTTTCTAGCTCTAAATAGCGATACTTCCATAAATTTTTTCCTCCCCCCTTTCGAACACTTACAACCCTTATTTCGAATTAAAAAATAGCCTATGTTCTTTCTTAGGATCTAAAGATTATCTGTGCCAAATTTCATCAAAATCGGTTGAGAGGTTTATGAAGGAAAGCGTAACAGACAGACAGACAGGCAGAGTTACTTTCATATTTATAATATTATATATATATATATATATACATATAGTAGGGATTTTTATTTAAGACCGCATCACTTGTAAAAAGTTCTGCAAAGAACGGAAATCAAGTATCATCAACAACGGAAACCAGATACAAAAATAGACACTTTTTTTAAGACAAACAAGCATACAGTCCGCTTCAAATTAAGCGTCACCGCAGCCTATAGACGGCCATATCTCAAGGATATCAGAAGCGCGTTGCCGACCTTGTGACTTGAAGATCCTAAGAGTGTTCCACAGCAAACACTGTAGTGTGCAATGCTAAAGAGGTGATACATGCATGTACTTACTTTGTTTGTTCTGGAACATTCTGCTAATCGCCGAGAACCTGCTGTAGGAAGACCACGAACACGCAAGAAGTTTTAGGGTAATGTATAAACAACAGGAATGTTATGTACAGTATACATATAATTCTATATGTAACGTTTTTGTTGTCTTAAATTGCTCTCTTCACGGCGTCTATGAAGAAAGAAAAAGCGCAATCAAGGACTTTTGAATCAAATTGCTCGTGTTTGTTTCATTTGTATATTGCTGTACATGTTATGGTGTGATGTAAACAATTTGAAAAAAAATTACATTTTCATTATTCAACGGTAAACATATGTATACTCACATTTGTTTTACTTATCACATAAATATGGCTTTTTTGGTATTTACTTGTTTTTCACCAACATTGATTACAGCACTTACAATTTTATATAAAAAAACCTATAGAAATAAAAAACATTTACAATATTTTTCGACTGGCCTTATAAAATAAAAGATTTAACGTAGTAAATGCAATTTTGAATGGCTACCAAACTTGTAATTAGTTAACGGAGCAAACTATAAATATTTTAATAGTATTAAAACAAATACAATAATTGCTAGACAAGCAGCTTCTTTAAGGCTATCGAACATATGAGACAGTTGATAAAGGAAAATAAATTCAAAAAAATGTCTATGCACTGGAATTCATTTAGTGATAATTAACCTATAATTTCAAACATAAACTACATGCACATTAATATATTTGTTTATTTATATTAGGTCGATTTATGTATTTCGTGTACCTACACCCGTGTAGGTACACGAAATACATAAATCAGGTAAACCTGTACAAAACTGACACATTTTTACAATTTTGGAACATAAAAACTCGCATTTAGAGTTTAATATCAATTGCGATATTTTGACAGATTTGGTATAGGTTGATATATCGCCACGGACTCACTGTCGTAAGGATTGTTGTATAAAGGTATTGTTTTTCTATGACACTGTAATCGACCTTTGTTGTCACTATTAGGCAAGATGCAGTTGGTAATATTAATCGTAAGTATTAAACTTATGTACTAAAAATACTCGTTTTGTACGTAAAAATAAAATTTAAATAATTATTGTTTAATGGCAAGTTAACAAATTTAAACTCGTTCTAACCGTACTATTTTAAATAATTGTAATAGGAATTGTACATTCATTAAATTGTTTTTATTTTGTATTATTGGATAAAAACGGTAAATATAGCTGGTTGTATAAATAAGCAAAAAATATTGTAATATTACACGTTTACGAACGATAACACAAATTGATTTGAAGTTCAATTATACTTGTGACCTTTTGGTATAATATCAATTTGTTAAAGATATCGAGATATAGATATTTCTATTTCAATCGATATTTCTGCAACTATTATTTATTTTTATTCAATTTAATTAAAATCCTTACCGTTATTTTTCACTAATTTCAGTCTGGGTGTAAGTTCTTATCTGGAGGATTTCGGTACTGGTTTTGGGATTTGGTGGACTAACGCTTCATCCTGGTACTCGAGTTCGCACGGCTTCAGGAATTCTTGGCCTCCCTGATGAAGCCATTTGTTGGACACTGCACACAATACAGAACAATGTTTATAATCTACCATACAGATCTAACTGAACCACAAATCATCACAAGGGAAAAGAAGCAGATTAGTGAGAATAAATTATAAGTCTAAGTGTTCTACATGAATTTCAGTATTTCACTTCTGATGACCGTAACACATGTTATTCAAGCGACATATTTCCTTAACGTCATCGTTAATGTTAACCATATAATAGGGTGGAGCGGAAAAGTCTTGTAATCAAAAGCTTTTTTAATAATAAGCTGTTAAAGTCCCTACCTAAACCTATATGACATTCTTTTTAAAAGTGAGATAACATTAGTATTAAAATTAAATATAAATTAACAGCACTTTATATATAAAAAACAATTGGGTCACGTTGTTTGTCCGGGATGAACTTCAACTGCTAAATGGATTTGATTAAAATCTCATGTAGTGCAGCCCTGTGTGCAGTTTAATCCAACTCGAGCGATATGATAGTTTATATCTCAATTTATGTATCTTATTTCTTTTTTATATGTTAGACAGGAAACGTCTGTCAGGTTAGTCGGGTTAACATAAAAAAACATTGATATGACTGAACTTGAAAGTGTGCAAATGTAATTAAAGAACCAATTAAAATTAATATTACTTTTCTAAATTGTTTTTCTTTTCACGGAATTGAAATTTACTTAATGTTTAAAAAACAATAAATTCGCTGAAAACCAATTAAAGCCGAAAATATCACTGAAAAGATACTGAAACAAAAATCTATCGATTGTTCAAAGATCAAAGACCTATTCCCCAATAACGCGTCACGTAGAATCGTATTCATGTAAATTACTTCTCAAATTTTATTACGATCCTTTCAGCTGTTTAATCGTGAAAAGGTAACCAACATACTGATACACAAACGCATTTTCATATAAAATATAGCAAATGTTATTACTCGCCTGTAACGCTAACAATTGTATATCCATTGAAACCAAGTAATCAAATCTTGCCATGGGATACCGGCAGATTCCGAAACCGAAAGATGGCGGTATATCCACACAAAACAGCATAGCTCTAATTCAACAGGGCCGGAATGGGCAGCAGTATTCCCGTCGCGAAGCTACGCTCTGCGAATGTCACGTCGCCTCCCCAGCGCGGCATTTACAGATAAAATTGTCCCTTTTTGTGAAGGCCCATGTGAAGCAGTGGACATTCTTCGGCTGGTACGATGACGATAAATCAAATATTACCTCTTCATAATATCAGTACATATATGTAATTATAACAATGCAAGCTCAGATCTCACCCCACTTGGAGCCCCTGAGCACGGGGCAGGCAGCGTGCCTGGTAGCCAGGTCTCCCTCGCCGGACGGGTGCAGGTTGAGCCAGAAGGCGGCCGCGCCCTTTTCCGGGAACAGGCTCACGCCCAGCTTCGTAAACACAGTGGCGCCACCTTGCGCTACGTCCGACATCTGTGCCATAACACGAAAAGATAAAGATAATGCATAAACGGATATTCATTGGAGAAGGAAATACATAATGACTACGATTATAACTACTAACTGAGTCCGTGAATGAGCATCTTAAAAATATTAAAGTAAAACAGCAGTTCCGAAATTTGTTTCTATTTCCATTTAATATACATTTTATTAAATCAACATAAATGAAATATTTAAAAAATACAACATAACTAAGAACTAATAATCATATTAAAGGACAAGGAAAAATATTTATATTTGTTCTGTATCTGGGTGTTAATTAGAAAGTAATTTATATATGTGTCTGAGTATTATATTTGTAATTTCTTACTTGTATAAGTCAGGTCAAAATATAAAATGTTATGAGAATTTATATGACCCTAAAGCCTTATATTAGATTTTGAAATGTGATGTTACAATACTGAGACAATTTTGTCAGACCATTACTGACTTCATCGACTCCCTCCCCCTACTTTTAAACGTGACGTACTTCATAGGCGTCTCCTAATTATCTCCTAGTTAGTAATGCCCCTTGGCTGCTTATATTTATATCTCTAAATTAAATTTAAAACCGTTAGTTTTTGATGACCATATACCAACTTAAAACATATCTTTTACTTTCGTTTACTTGATATTGGTGGCACTGTGTAAAAAGTATGCAATATAAGAGAAAAATAAGTTAAACAAAAAAGCTAAAATTAAATAAATGAGCAAATGTAATGCATATTGTATATAAATAATGAGCAAATGTAATGCATATAAATGCATAGCTACTAGCATTATAAATAGATAAATAATAAATAAATTCATTCATACATTGACCTGATTCCGTGATAAATCGCTTAAAGCACTTGCGTAACGGACATCAGACAAGAGGAATCACAAATATACTACCTAAATAGATATACTCAGACATATCACAAACATTAATATCGTCACATTAATATTTGTCCTGGATGGGGATCGAACCACGACTCTTGACGCACAAAACAGTATCACTACCATCTGTGCAATCAGACCTGTCAAATGATAATGTACTTAAATTCTACAAAACTATATGAATAATACAACTTACGTAGAAAAGAACCGTCGCAATTCTGTTGCCGCTGAATTTTTTGAAAGCGTTCTCCTGTCTCTGTAATAATTGAAAATATTTTTTTTTATCAATTGACATAGCTTAATATATTTAAATAAAAATGAATCTTCGAAATATATGTATTTTAGAGCGACTGCATCTAATGGATGATGGTTTGTTTTTTAGCGTCAGGGTCAACTGGATCGGGGAGTTCGTATGGATCAGTTAATGTTTGTAAGCAGATTGTTTAGTGAGTATAGTTTAGTGAGCAAAAACGGTTAGTTAGTTTTTTATACATATAACCTAATATTAAAGAACAGTTTATTGTTCTATCATCCAAAGATTAGGCAGCGCATGCGATGAAAGAACAATTCAAAAGGAAAAAACATTGTAACTTTTTATATATCTTAGACTATAATTTAGGAAGGGGTCCCAATTTTTTCTAGAAAAAAGTATAGCCTATGTTACTCAGGAGTAATGTAGTATTTTATTGGTAAAAGAATTATCGAAATCCGTCCAGCAGTTGAGCTTATTCGAGCCAAACATCAAAAAAATTATTTTTTTTGATGTTTGGCTTGAATAGATTCCTCTTTATAATATTATTATAGACAGACAAAACAACATGATACTTATGACCCACTTTATTCATGCCCTTTTATTTGAAAACCACTCTAATGGGACAAGGACCCAATTCTGTTAATACCCATCGGTCGGCAATTAGACAGCATTCGGTCAATACATTTTAGTGCGTTATAGTTACAGTTCATTTGACTTCAACCAAATCATAAGGTCGCTAGCATTGTCATTTTGCCACACTTCTCCTGTTATATGACGCAATGGATTATATTATAGGTTTTACAGTAATTATTAAATTATTTACATAAGGTAGACCTCATAGAAAAGGTCGTCAGTATTGGTACCTCACTCTGACATATTTCTGCCGCCAAATAGCAGTGTTCGCATTGCTGTGAAAAATTACTATGAAATTATATCTTCAAGTCACAACATTGGCTATGCGCTAGTGATATCCTTATGATATTATTAGCTTACTATAACGCGGACAGTATGCATGTGTCGAAAAAAAAAAAAATTTTCTATGGAAAATTTATATCAAGTTCTAACAGTGAATGTGTCAATTTTGGTGATTAAAAAATATATTTTATGGATTAACAAGAAATGAAAACTTATTATAATATATTGTTATTGAGTCTAAAAAGAGTGTCTAAGCGCCGTGGGATGTCAACAAAAACTGTGTATCATCATCATTTTCTCATATTAGCCGTAGAACAAAGGTTTATAGCGCTAGGCAGGCGTGGTGCCAATCGATGAGCAAAGCTTCGCGACGCGATTTCTGCGGCCCAAACCGCCCTATTTTTTTCGAGCTACGCCAATTAGGATGGCCTCAGCCTCTGCTATATGATATATATATATATATATATATATATAGCAGATATGCCTTCAACAAATATTTGATACAAAAGAGGTGTACTATTCTACTCTGCCGGTACCCCATAGCTAGTTACTTATTACAACGCTCACAATTATTTATTCTTGTTAATTTTTAATTTTAGATGTTCGCGACGCTTTTTATGCAGTAAGGTAGTGTCGGTATATTATTACAAGTATGACCAGCAGCTGTTCTGTCAGTAGTCCACTCACCCTGGCGAAGTCGAAGTGCGGCTCGTAATGCCCTCCGATGCCGTAGTTGACGACCTGCAGCTCCTCCGCAGTGTCCATGCTAAGGCCGGTCATGTCAGCGACGCGCTGAGACACACGTGCGATCACCGGCGATTCCTCGTCGCGCAACCACGACGACTTGCTGATGCGGTAGTGTGCAGGCACCAGCTCGCCGGTGCGCGGGTCGTGGACTACTGCCCTTTGGAACTGCAATGCGGATGGCGACTCTTACAACTCGTTTAATAAATTAAAATTTGGAATAATCCGTGATAAGCCTAATACCTAAGTAAATGATAGTTATGTCATGTCACTCAGGCACGGAGCTACGGGAGGGGGGTTTTTCTTTTAGGGTCATGATCTTTTTGCAATAATTAAAAATAGAATCAAAAATACCTGATATTATAAAACAAACAAAAGAAACGTATTAAACAAAAAAATTAAAATGCAAAAAAATACAAATCAATGAAAAAATATACAAAAAAATCTTAAATAATCCAAGAATTGAAATCATGGTTTTCTCAGACAAGAATATTATGAAACCATATGAAGACTGGTAACTATTACATACTGGTATAGCGACATGATCTCTTTTGGCTAAATTTGTATACATGAAATATATAAAAACCATTGAGATAAACTATCAACAGCATAAAATGGTGGTCGTGTCATTGATATGTAGCGGTAATTTAAATAGTTTGTTGTAAATGTTTTTTATATATAGTTGTACAACAAAAGAAACAGAGATTTATTATTGTACCATTTCGACCCGAGTTTAAAAATAAAGCAAATGAATATTTTTTTATGGTGCAGAATTAATGTAAGATAAGCTATATTTGTAGCATAAGTAAAAATAAGTATTTATTTACGTTCGTTTAAGTCACGACCGCACGCGCTGATAGGGCACAAATATTTTCAGTATTTCTTAAAAAAACTCTATTAAATAATACCTATTCTAAAGTAATCTACAAGTTGTAGTACAGAAGTGTTCTTAAAAATCTAGAAAAACAAAAATACATCCTTTTTTTCTCTATGAATTTGAAACCGATATCCACGACAGAACAGTGATTTTAAATGTTTCTTTTTGATATTAATGTATACAAAAAAGATAATAAATATAGAGTTAGTTTTAAACTAAAAAAAGTATTATTGACTATATATTACTCTAGGCTTCGCTATTTCCTGAATGAAATGTATCTCGTTGTCGCTCATAACTTGGTGGAACATAATCACGTCAGGGTTCAAATACATATATTCCATCTTGATAGGCGCCAGCTTCAGGAAAGGATGCGTTTCGGTCAGGTATCGGCAATGTAATCTGAAATGCAATATATCACAAAACAATTTAGACCAACTATTTCGAAAACAAGATCATTAAGCTATTATTATATATATATTTAAAAATAAATAAATAAAGGTAATATAAAAAAATAAAACAAATAAGTAAGTTCTAAAACTGTGGATATTATCAGCTTTCCACGATTTTAGAAAGTCGATAGCACCAGCTAATAAATAATATTTAATTAACCTAGGAATAATAATATTTAATTACAAAATTTTAAAGGTCACCATTCATTTTGGGTTCAATGAACAAATGTTTTTTGAATTAATAAAAATATTTTCCTTGTGAGTTAGGTTAATTTATAATACGTGTTAAACTTAAACACATACTAAGTAAAATGGTGTTTATTATATAAATCAAGAAATTCAAGCACCCGAAAACGACAAAAACTGGGATCAAGCCAATAAACTTTATGGCATGGAAATAAAATTTTACCAAAGGTTCTTCACCTGACCTTAAGTTTCAAACACAAGAGTTCGTTAGCAGTTATGTACGTTTGACAACACGTATCAATTTAATTTATAAGGATCTTTATGGTGCGGTATTATTAATTGCATTTTATATATTTTTTCAACAAAAACAAGATTTATTATGTTAAATCTCATACAAAGCGTTATCTAGAAAAATTACTGGTTTAAATTCCCTTAATTCGTTTCTGCAGATTGATTAACGATATATCCAAATACCTAACCGACAGGTTTCAAACGGCTTCTAACAGTTTAAAGACGTTTGTAAACACATATTTATATCATAAACGCCAAAGTAACTTCATCAGTCTATTACACATACACTTATAACCGGCTCTTAAAGTTTGAGCCTTAGGGAGGGACATTTGCCAATTTTGAACCCGGGAATGTTCCCACGGGATGTAATATGAAACTGGAGTGAAATGCTAGAAACAGCTAAAAGTAGATCTTATCAACTACGCTGACAAAATCAAAGGACGGCCATTGTTTACGTGAAGTGTTAAAGGTTAATGAAGGGGTCGAACCGAATCACAACAATCGCACGTGGAATATTTATTTTTGCGCCAGAAGCAGTGTAAAATGCGAGAAAATTTGGGTTTTCTGCTATTTAGTTTCCGATTGGGAAATGAAAGTGAAGCATATTTTTTAACTAAAAAAAAATGGCAAAATCTAAAACAATCATATAAATTGAGCGTATCCAGATGTAAGTAACGAAAAAAATTACTTTTGTAAAAAAAAAACTGACATTTAGTATCAAAAGGAGCGTGTTCAAAATCTCACGGCATCTCACCAATGAGGGCTTGCTGGTGGCGGGGAAGTTGGACTGCCTCAGTATAGCTACACGTAATAAATGGATTTCCACCAAGAGGTAATTACTGGAACTATAATACGTGGGAATAGAGTTTAGTTATTCGAATTATCTTACTTTTTAGCGATTACGCTGGGGACATCCATCTCTCCTCTGCACAACGCTTCGTAACTCCGTCTCTCTTTCTTGTACTCTGAATATTCGTCCGAGTCTGTCGGTGCTTCTTGGGGCTCTTCCCCAATTTCCTGTGAAAGGAAAATAAAATTAAAACAATCATAAAATACGTGGGTGTAATTACTCATTGTCTAGAACCTGGAAATATGTACGAGTATTATCTAAATACATAGGTACATTATTATTTACTAACAATGCAATATAAACCTTTTTGATTTGATTTCAACTATGTACTGGGTCACGAAGATATCACTAGCGTGTTGGCAAACTTGTGAATTGAGGACACGTTGTAAAAATTACCCAGTAATTTCACAGTTTCTCTCAAACTTCAAGCCAGAACATAACAATACCAATACGGCTATTTGTCGGCCAAGAGTCGTGGGTTCGATCCCAACTCAGAACAAATATTTATATGATGATATTTGTGTTAGTCCTGTGTCTGAGTGTTAAAAATATGTATATAAGTATTATATTTGTGATTGCTCTATTGTATGATGTCCGTAACACAAGTGCTATAAGCGCTAACCACGGAGTCAGGTTAATGTATAAGATGTTGTGAAAATATATATCATCATACTATTGTAAGTCCATTGCTGGATTAAAGGCCTCCCCAAAAATGAGGAATTTGCCCAAAATTGCCGCGCTGGGCAAGCTTGCTAGTAATCGCAGAGCGTAGCTTTTGCGACGAGGATGCTGCTGCCCACCCCCGCCCTGTGCATTTGAGCTACCTTGTTTCGGATTTATATACCACTATCTGTCGGTCCCTGTACCTTAGTCGGCACTATTCTACTCCACAAGAACATATCTATTGTTTTTCACAAGATCACAGTCCTCGACCACAAACGTCACATTTTAATAGAACCGTTAGTTTAAATACACACATGATTATATAAATGTCTATCTTGTGCAAAAAGTTAATAGACTATAATTCCGAAAAATGCATATGAAGAGGCCGCCAGTCATTAATTGCTAGGGGATTAAACGACCCTTGGCGCATAAGATATGATCAGATCAGATAAATTTATCAGATGCACCACTCTCTAAGAAAACAAAAGATACGTGCTTATTATTTAATTGCGGAATACAAAAGAAACTTAATTTAATATTTCATGTATTAATAGATGACATATAAGAATGGTACAGTTTTATAACTTCATTCCTATGTTGGGTATAAAACCATATTGCAACGGAGATGGCGGTGTCAAAAACAATGTAGCTCAATCTTAACAGGCCGTAGTTGTTCCCGTCCTAAAGCTACGCTTTTACCGCTGTGATTGCATCACGCCTGTCCAATCAACTTTTAAATCGCTAGATTTAATATCGTTTGTCGTGCCCTTAGCGCCAAGCACAGAAAAACAAAAATCATTACCGACAACAAATAGCGATGTTGTTATTTACAATTTGTTTCATCTGCAACTCTGTTTATCACCGTATCGTGTTTGAGGTGTAGACAGGAACGTTTTTTTCCTATATAATTTATTAAATTCACACAACACCTCATACATTGACCTGATTCCGAGGTAAGTCGCCTAAAGCACTTGTGTTACGGACATCAGACAACAGAGGAATCAAATATAGTACTGAAATATATATATTAAACACCCAGACACAGAACAAGCACAAATATCATCACATAAATATTTGCCCTGGGTGAAGATCGAATCCACAACACACAAGGCGCACAAGATAGGATCACTACCATCTTCGCCATCGCCATCAAAAAAAAGTTAAAGTGTCTGTTTGTGGTAACAAAATGACAGCTTTTTAAAATGGGCATATTAAAGAATGTACGGTGATTGAGGTAAACCCCAAAACGGCCTGACCGATTTTAACAGAAATTTCATTGGCGGATAGCTATGTGCTTAAGAAACTTAGGCTCCTTTTGGCACGGGAACGGGAACTACGAGGGTGAAACCGCGGGGCGCTGTTAGTAATATATAAAAAAATAAATGTCCATGAACACGATTCCAAACCACCTTCTTTGTGAGGATTAATAACGCCATGTTTAGATAGGCTGGAGGTAGGTAAGAATTATTTCAGCACTTGTATCAATTGCGATCCAAAAACTTGGACAGTACAATTACCGTAGCGACTATCCAATACAAACCTACAATACACTAACACTTATGAGCTGTTTTTCAGCAAAAAGATAAAAACGAAAAATCCGATCCACAAAATCTTTCAGATGAACACCGTTTCGGTGTTCCAAATGTATCCTTCTGTTTCTTCTTATTGAGACTACCAATATATGACGAAAATCTTTATGCGAGGGTCACAAATATAAGAACACTTTTAAATTAAGTAACATACTTGATAAGTTTAACTAATTCAACTTACGAAATCGCTACAAGTAAAGTTAGAGCTAATACAATCATTATAAATAGATGCAAGATAAAGGTAAACATAATGAGTCGTGCCTCGAACGAGAGTCGTGCTAGGAATAATAGTGATTTTGCAATCAATCGTGACATTAGACCAGACATCATGGTTTTGCGGGGACATTTGCAACAACGTATATTTATAGTTTGGCATGAAATAACATTGCAAACTGTAAACTATCATAAGATTATTTTTATTTGCATTCTCACGAGACAATACGCTTTATTTGTTTGCGTAGGAACGATAGCTGGCCTTTTTTACAATGCCAATATTATTCCCAAATTATTATAATTAGGCAAGAGTTTGATGTGAGAACTATTGTTTTAATAAAATTTATCTAACATCCATACAAGCATATCTACAGCAAATAATCACAATCCAAAATTAAATTGGTCGCTTGTTACATTACCTCATTAGGTGTGTAGGAAATATAAGAGATAACAAACTTTTAAAAAAGCTTCTAAATACATGGAAATGGACATCGCGGCACTCACGCAAATTTTTACCTTACTACCTAATAGGGAACGAAGGAAGCGTTGCCACATGTCCCGCTTTGAACGGAACGTTTTCATTCTTAGGGGTCCATGAACGGGTCCCAATTCACCCAGAACATCTGAATACCGGTTTTGGGGTAAATCCGTCATATACTTTAATAAAATCGATCCTTCTCTTAGAGGCCGCCAAAGCTAAAGAAAAATAAGGTTTCTGTAAAATATTCTTTCCTCGATAAATATCTTAGTGTGTTGCATAATCGGATTATATGGTTTCAAAAATGCTACCTTTAAAAACACTTGAAGAGCGTTTTACTCGTTTACTCTTTATCTTATTTTGGATGGTTTGCAAATTGCTATATGATTGAACTTTTGTAAAAACTTCACTACCATTTTGTTAATAACTCCATTCAGATGTTATTTTTATCACTCAATTTGTTAATCTAGTTCAATCCTAGCTATAAATGTTCTTCGATTATTCGGTATGCATTATGGTCTACAACGTTATACAGCTTTATACTCAGAAATAGTTAATTTTAAAAAATAGACCCCGTTTTGCCCGAAACAAAAACCAATTCCAGTGATAGAATAAATGTAGATACAAAAAAATTATCCCATTTCTCTTAGATATTTATAAGGCAATTTGGCAGCAAGAGATGAAACTCCCTTCTTTCGTTCTTATCGTAAATGTTAAAAATGTTTAATAACATTAATAGTAACGTACTTTTTTTCATTTTCTTCCTTTTAGGTTTTCAAAGACAATAAATGAACGAAACACTCACCTGGCATTTTGTATTTATTAAAATAATGTCATTCCTAAGAATGTAAAATGCCAACATGTTTAGACCGTTACGTTTATTATTAAAAGGCTAGGAATGTTAGACATTTTTATAAGTGCTTTTTTGTACAGCTACGATATTTTAGTGGTCGAGAGAGAAATATTAAGCAGTATTGTGTATTAAAACAAATCATAACCAACAAAATAACGTCGCTTAAAATGCGGATATCAGAAATACTATTTCTTTTTTCTCTTGCCAGTAAATGCTGTCATGCTGATTTAATAATTTCTAATATCATAAAGTAGGTATATTAGTATGGGATTGAAGTATTACGACATCCGTATTAATGATGGGTTGGCATGTTAATTACTTGAAAGCTAGGGGATACACAAAGGCTCCTATTGATCGCGGAATAGTTCTCGTGGGATTCGATTTAAAGTGAAGTCCACGTGGACGAAGTCGCAGGCAAAACGCTTTTTTAAATAAGAGAAAAGCTAGTAACATTGTTGATGATTTAATGTAACAGTTATTGGGAGAATTTATGCTACTAACAAGACTTAAAGTATTAAACCACTTACCCCTCTCATTTGCTTCTTCAGCTTCGCTTCCTGTTCAGCTATACTTTTCTGGTAGTGCGGAATGTTCCCGCGGGCACGGACGTGCTTGGGGTCAATTTCTAACAACCTCTTCGTCCATTCTAAAGCGGTTTTAATGTCACCTAAAAGTTACATTATGAACTTACATTACAAAACAGAACAATAGCGTAGCTAGTGTCAGCATGTGTATTCTAGATGTGACTATTCAGGAATAAAAGAAAAGACAAAACTAGCTAACAAGCAATATAAAGCTTTTAGTTTTAACAGAAGTGAAGATATTCGCAGAGGAGCTAAAAACGTGTAGTCAAAAACCAAACAGCAACAGGAACCGATAGCCATCATGAGAATAAACTTAAAGGTGGGAAGTTATAGGCCAACATTGCAAAGGGCCAATTGTTACGGAAGAGACGCACAAGTGGGGTGGAGCACGATGATTACATAATTAGTAGACTACAAAAGCTAGTAACGATAATATATTTATATATATATTAGTTTACTTGTTATTATATATAAAAACTCAAAAATATTCTGTAGGTTCTCTGGGTTTTCGAAATGAGTTCAGTATTTTCTGAGTTTATTTGTTACAAACATATAATATACAAATACTATTTGCATGGTACAATTTTAAGTAGCGATCTATATAAATAACATAGCCTTATGCTACTGGGTAAAGAAGTAACTTTCTAATGGTGAAAGATTTTTTAAAAACGTTTTAATATTTTTAGTCTTTTTGTTAACCCGCAACAAACAAACAATTAAATAATTCTTCGTTATTATTATTAATATCTCTATTAAGTATAGATAGAGATTAGAGCTAGTTTCGACGTTGTTTGATTTAGTTAAGTACCAGTTTTAGCACAAACAATAAAGCAAACTGGCACTCAACTTCTTTTATTCACAATAGAACAACACATAGAAAAGATCAAAACAGTTATGTTATAACTACAAATATTTAATATATATCAATATCTTACAAAAAGATTTTAACAAATCTTACCTATTAAATAATGCGAAAAGCTAATATACTCCAATATATCAATCTCGTTAAATTGGTACGCTACGTTTTCTTCGCCGTACTTCCGATGCGCCTCCATCATCCAGGCTAGGGCATTCTTATAATCCTTCTCTGTGTAGAGGGCGCGACCCAGCTCAAAGCAATCCCCTGCTGACATTGGCGTACTGCAATGTTGATGACAGTTAAAACATGGGCTAATTACACATGTATGCACATGTCCAACGCTTCTATCGTTTTCGATATACGCGTCAGAGTTCGAAAAAGGAATGTTTTTATTAATCCTGCTAAACAAATTTTATATTTGTGTAAGATAATATGAATTATTTATCATGTAATGTGTATATAATAGTGATGAAGAAAAAAACACTTTATTTAGAGTATTTATTTCCTGCACAATAAATATTTCCTGACGTGTCAGTACATGCGTACTCACACATGTCTACACTCGCCGGCCGCTGCCGTGGCATGCTCACTTTGCTCGCTCGGCTCGTGCGCAATGGTCGCAGTTCTAACCTAACTACCGTTTTAGTTGACCGTACGAATAATATTTTGTAACTGATATTAGGTTTGAATAATAGTCAATTCTAGTATTAAGAAAGCATACATTTAAAACTAGTTCTAACTGTAAAAACGCTTTTTATTAAAAACTACTTTGACCTGTATGTACATTTTCCCTCTTCAGTGACATTTTTTTTGCTTTTATGAGTTATGTAGATACAGTTATTTATTAAATATATAAAGGATGTAGTTGCAAAAATATTGTATAAAACAAAAGTGATTTTGACATACGCAGAACGATAAGCTACGGCAAAAATAAATATGACCGCTATCCATACTAATAGGTTACTAGTATTTGTAAAAATACTTTTATCTATTTATTCTCAGTATAAAAACTTCTTACATATAAAAAAGTTATTCATAGTCTTACTGTTTGAAATGATCTTCATAAGCTAGTTGTGATGCAAATGAGCAATGAAATTGTCCGCTCATCTTTCGCAGAAGGCTTTTATAGTAAAATTGATGAGTATATGCAAATATAAAACTGTAAACACGGAATGCTTATCGATACGTCAAAAATTCTCGATCTGTCCTTGCTACATTTTGTTAAAAATATATTACAAAATGAATATAATATGGTAATGTGTACGTTTCCTCAATAAGATGATTCCATATTATAAATGGCTCGAAGTAACATGTAGGCGGGCGCTACACGGAAACCTGTTCCTATGCAAAATGACTAAGTTGGTTTTGTGAAACGACAAACGTTTTATTTAAACATTAGGTACCTACTACCTGAAGAATGTATATGCGTAAGAACTCACGTATCGCAAACAATGTCAACAAATATTTTTAAGGTAACGAAGACTTTCCCGAAGTATGTAAGCAAATGGGTTTTTTTTAATGTGGCTTTAAATAAAGTACTGTTGTGTGTTTCAATGAGTACATTTACCACAAGTAGTGAGAAGAATATTTCTAAAAACGGAGCGTATTATTATAAAAAAAAATTGTCTGTTTGTTATCTCAAACACGCTAAACTCCGAAATGGGTGCATCGATTTTGACGTATTCCACTTGTATATACATATCAAGTAAAACAATGAAACTTTTAACTCCTAAACAATATATTAGTATCACCGAATCAATTATTTTATTATTCTATCACATAGAAAACTATATATACATTACTATATATTTTACCGATCAAAGTGGAAGAGTGGAGGTAAGAGGTTAAAAATATTAGTTAAAAAAGGTAGAAAAATACCGACATTATATAGTGGACACCTGCATCCCATCAAACACGGGAATACGTAATATATTTTATGGTATTTTGTCATACCTACAACATACACATAAACATATTCATTAAAAGCGGTCAAGCCTTCGAAGGAGTACAAACACCATGGTACGAGATTTTTATGTACATACTTATATGTAGATTATTTCTATGTACTTATTGGGAAAGCTCTCTCTATTACTAAATTGAAGCAATCAAAGTGTGTCAAGTATCGTTAAGTACTGAAAACACACTGATAACGAAACAAGGAACAATCGTGTAATACAAATCTACATACCTATAACTAACTCCATTCAGGACTCCCTGTGACAGTTCCCTCACATCCAGATGGTATGTTTCCTGCAACCGTGTAAGCGCCTGCGCGGCGCCCGTGAGGTCTTCCAAAGTTGGGTACTTCACGTCACTGTGGTTCATCGTTACGTTCTTTATGTACTCTGCGAAGATGTTCATATTTTAGTAACATAATTATAGCCGATGGGAAGTGTCACTCCTGAGCTCCTCGCTTCGGTAGGAATGTTAAGCTCGTAGGGCCCGTTAGACGTGTTATGATTTCGTAGATCATATCGCTGTAGATACTTCGGTCTTCATCCCTACCCTGTGGTTGTCCCTCTGCTGGGTACGAGAGGTACGGGATTCGTAAAAGCCACCTCATTCCAGCAAGCACAGGTCCCTTCGCACAGAAACCCGAATGATGAACATAATAGCCACTACCCCAAATGTAGTTTACCACTAGGAGAATTATGAAGGAGTTATTATCCCGGAAATAGGAATAAACTATGCGACAGGTTTCAAGTATTAATTCACATTGCGATTCGTTTATTATAGTTAAATGGCCAATCACCAACTTTAGAATGCAAAAAAAAACAAATCACACGATCCTCAACCAGTTTTCATCTCATCAAAAATCGTTAACCAATCCTCAAAAAGAACACTTTACTTAAGCCTTATTTAATCCATTTTAAGTATATTAAAAAAAACAAACAGAGAGCCATTACCTGAGTGCCACCAGCCAAGACTTGTGAGTAGTGATTCTTAATATAATGTATAGATAAAGTTTTAAAATTGAAAAAAAACTCTAAATTCAGCCCTAAGACCATTCCATTATCGTAAATTTCTCAAAACTTCCAACCTTGTTTTAACGGTTAAGAACGCAACAAATCTCGCTATTTCATTGAAATTATCGGATAATTTAAAATCATCGGTACGACAGAATATATACTCGATCAATAATGAATTTGATGTACATATATAGGTAACAAAAAACACAAGTGTAACAAAATATATAATAATAAATGAGGCATGTACTCCGACATTTTCTATCATTTACTCTAGCGCGTACTCATTATCTTATTTATTTACGAACTAAAAACACAGTTAAGCAACATTTAAATTTTATATTTGACGTTACGTTTACCTCACGACAACCGTATCGAAAATGGTTACCGCGACGTAACGGTTTGAATTTTGTTTCATCAGAAAAAAATATTTTACAAACGTTACCCTGCTTTGTAAATATACATTAAGTTATAATTTAAAATATATAAAGCTTTAAACATAAAAACGACGGAGCCAATGGCGCATTCGGTTGTATGCGCTAAGGGCCGTGGGGTCGATTCCCACCATTTATATATTCCCCAATATTTATTTTTGTTCAGTGTATTTAAGTTTTATATTTATGATTTCTATGTTGTCTGTCAGGTCAATGGTTAAATATATATTAACGGTACAGCTGCAATTAGCACTTGGGTTCGGTTTATAAACATTGGTACATAAAATTACCGTTTTCCAAATTTGTTAGGAAATTTATTAATTGATTAATAATATAAATTGCATAAACCATGCAATAGCAGTTTAGTTTGGTTTATTGTGGGTACGCGTAACCACACTTAAGATAAAACTACATACATTACTCTAGAATCCTAAATCAGCGAGAATAAGTTAGCTATACGAATTTTGTAAAAGTTCAATTCAGGTGAATCTTTAATTATAAGTTACTTAATCCTGAATTCATCAAAACGTTTGAGTTATGTAAGGTATTGTTCGATATCACAATGTGAGATTACGCTAAAGTTCATGGCTGCTGATAAGATTTTTTTAAGATCACTTATAAAATAACCCAGTAACCAGCTATATAAAACAGTGATTATCAAGCTAAAAAAGATTTGCCGTGCTTAATCGAGTATGGGGAAATACCTATTACTGAATGATCGATGATAGCATATGCACCCGCTTGCCCTGAAATATATCATTATACTGTTTTATTTTATGTTTAACTATAAGTTAATGAAATCCGACAATAGCCTTTCCAGCGCTCGTATCATTATTCGGAAGGCAAAGCTCGAATATATTTACATTTCAAATTAGCCTACGCCTTTAATCTATTACTAGATTGTATTTGTTTATTAGCTTAAGCCAAGTCAAATGCTAATGCATCAAAATCTTTCAGTCAAACCAAAATACGTGATTATTTGAAATAATATAATTATAATTTTGCATTTTGGTACTTTTTAATACCTATCCAACGTACCAAAATTATAATTTAATACATAATAATATGTAGTACGTTATTTTACCCCATCGCGCATAATACGCTTCCTCGTTTAAGACGCGTTTTTGGTAGGGCCCCTGAGTAATCGTCTTAAGCAGGTTTGACTGTATTAGACCAGGTTGAGGAGCATACAGTCCCGTGATAGTATGCGCCACGACAGCCTATAGAGTAGATAGAGTAAAAATAATAATATTCTTTATTGCACACACCATAAACAACAATAACCATTTAAATAACATACAATAGTTCAGTACAATAGAGTATTCGTGGTATCACAAGGATATTACTAGCGCGTTGCCAACCGTGTCACTTGAAGATATAGATAATGTCACATTATCTAGTAAGTTCACTCTAATTTTTAGTTGTCTAGATGTAACTTTAAAAATATGTAATTAAATATATCTGATGATTAACGATACATTAATAATTGTTAAAATTAGCACAAATCACATTCGCAATAGAATAAAATTATCAATTAATATTTGCATTAATAAAAACAAAATAATATATATCTTGTAGTATGTTATTTTTATATTGATTTAATTATTAGTAACCTATTACGTATTTTATGGTCGTCATTTGAGTTTACATTTACAGTACAGTAACGCGAATTCGTTACACGTACAGGTCTCCTTTACTATCAGATATCTGCAGGTTCGGATATTGATCCGGAAATCCGGCACATCTCTAATATCTAAGAACAAGTATTTTAGATTGTTCGACAAATAGTCCAATGTTCGAGGATAGGTTTGTTCGTTCATTGTATAAATTAATCTTAATTGAGTGTAACTCACCCGTTCCTACTTTGATACTTTGTTCTATGAAATCCAGATCAGCTGTCAGTCTTTTTATAAGAGTAAAGGCGTTTATTGGATTCCCTAGATAGTTAGGAATATCATCCATCGCTTTTTCGTGTTCCTTTTTGTATAAACTCAAGTGGCTGCAAACAACGACATAACATTAATGGTTAAATCTAAAAAAAGAATTGCATATGTCACGGATTGGTTACGGGGTATTCTTTTGGAAATCATACTTTTTTAAAATGATTAATCTCTTTTCTTCCTGTTCTATATAATAATCTAAGTCATCTATAATTCTCTTGTGAGTTTCTAACAACGGCTCAACCTCTGAGATGGCGGTAAAAAGTTCTGCCTCCGTCCATGATATCAAACTGAATACTAAAACTCCACACATTAACAGAAACGTATTTTTGTTAGAAACCATTGTCACTGCCATCTTATCTGAAACAAAATGTAAAATATTAATATTCTAAGTAAACAATAAATAATAACTTTATAAAAAATCCATAAATAGTAATGGTAAAACTTAGGTAGGCCGTGTGGTACCGACAGAGGAGAATAGTACCTCCCCCTGTACCGACAAATAGCGGTATATCGGCGGATACAGGACGGGGATGGGCAGCAGCATCCCGGTCGCGATACTACGCTCTGCGATTGCCAACATACTTGCCCAGCGCGGCAATTACGGGCAAAATAGTATATAATAATATAGTGGTCCTTTCTCGGCTCTCCAAGAAGCCATTTTGGTCCACTGTTGGATATAATCCTCTGATTATATCCAACAGTGGACTTCAATGGCTGATATGATAATTGGTAAAATAGGATAAAACCATGAGCTGCCACAGTAAGACAGACTGTCTTACTATCTAAGTCAATTTAATTTTAAGACGTACAACTCACAGCCTCTATTATTAATACATTTAAAATGCGATGTTGTATTCAGAGCATATTTATATTATGAAAAGTAGTTTTTTGAATAATTTAGGTGGAACCTGAAGCCGGGTGGCCTAAAACCAGAGAGATGCTATTGTTTTTTTTAGTAAAAAATCACATTAAATCCCGCGTTTTTCATGTCCGTAATACGATTTGATTAAATTATAATAATAAGCTAGTATTGTCGACATAAGTTTAGTTTAAATATACCAAACATATGAATTGCATTGATGCATCATGGATATTATCTCAACTAAGTTGCATCAGATGGGTTCGGGGCAATGACTGGTTACGGTGGTTGGTCAGTTTTACAGCACCAACAATACTAATTCGGTGAGAATGAACTCATCACACAGAAGTTCAAGGTATTGTTAACCGTAGTCAACTAAACGTATTTTGCACAGTCAGAATACTATATAATGGGTTGGAAACCTCGACATGGGGAGAGACAAATAGTTTGTTACAATAACTTTTAGCTGACGCGAAACATAGCAATAACATAAATTTAACAAAAAAAACAGCTGCTAATGTAAGTGTGGGTAATTAACTAAATTCATGCTCAAATTTAAGAAATTTGTTGATCGATATATTGTCAAGTTCGCGGAGGAGACAAAGGATTCAAATAAGTTTATAATATTTTTTAAAATACAACTGTTCTAGTAAATATAATTGGAATATTTGTAAAATCACTATTTGTAAGATAGAAGAAGAAGAATAAAAATAATTTATTTAAGTTAAAATCAAGTATGAATTATGTCACGGGTACTTGGGAACTATTAGGCATGGGGTCATTCACTAATTAACCTTATATCCCTCCGGTATCACTAGAATTGGCGTTTTGAGTAGTCCAGAAAAAATATTATGCGTTTATTATATTATAGTATGGATGCAAGATCTCAATCATATTGCTCTACAAAATAACATTAATTTAACCAAATATAGCAAAAGGTAACATACATATACATACAAAAACATACTGATTTGTTTTCTAAATATAAAAAATCACTTCGGTCATTTTTTTATTTTAATATTAAATTATTTGCACAGTAGAGGTTATTATTCGTTTAACTGTATTAATTGCTCTCTCCTAGATTGTTATGTAAAAATACCTTAGGCACCTTTCAAGTGTTTCCAAATCGTATCCAAATTACCCCTTAAAAAATACATTAACAACAAGAGATTCGACGAAATATGAGTTTGCTTGACAAGTTTCGGATATAAAAAGGAATTCAAAATGTTCATCGACCACTGACCTACTGGAGCTCCTGGCACCATTAAATAACGAATGCCCTATGCATTCGTTATTTATCTCATCATCATTCAGAACATGTAAGAAACATAGCGTAGAAAAACTGTCTTAGTATTCTCACAGCATATTATCGGTTCGATGTTTCAAATTACTATCAAGTGTGCTCTGTGGCATGAATGCAACTAAATTGCTACTTTAGTAAGATCTTTATGATGGCCTATAATAAACGACGTCCGATAAATTGACCATTGTAAAGCTAATGTTTAATTTGACGACCCGAATAACGAAGTCTAGATCGCCAGTTGAGAGCCGAGTTGCGGGTTCGATTCGTGCCACTTCATATTATTATTATCTAGTAATTATTGAATTGGAACTAGAACAAAATATTTTTCAAATTCATGGAGTTAATTAATTAAAAGTTCTGCGTTTAACTTAATTTTACTCATAATTGTTTGTATTAAAAATAGGTATTTTAAACAAATACGATTAGCCTTACTAGATTTACTTTTTTTAAAATAAACATATAGTCTAATTAATATTATAAATAGAAAAGATTTCTATTTTTGTTGCAACGAAAATGGTCAAAAACTACCGATCGAATTTTGTTATATTTTTCACTTATAGAAGGCTACATTTTTCTGGAGTAACATAGTTTATATTATATACACAATATTACTAGAGATCCCTACCTGAAATGAAAATAAGTAAAAAGGATTTGTATATTTACATCTTCAACACTATTAACACATAGATAAAGCGTCAGTTACAATTCGTCAAAGTTATTATTTTTGTAGATTTCTTAGATATCCTTTTAGAAATCAATTTGATCCACAATTATAAACTAATTAAGGATGATTTCTTAAGTTTCACTAACAACCAATCGATATAAAACAATCAATATAAAAATAACAGCATTTTCAATAAAACAAATATATTTATGTAACATTGAACAGATTTTAATTTCGTGTATATAATATTAGCTAATAGGATAGACATCCTGTCTTAACTATACTTATATGTTTATCATGAAAAAATATTGGGACTAGTCACAATGTATTTTTTAATTGAGATATAAACTATCCTATCACTCTAGTCGAATCAAATTGTAAGTAGTAAACAAAAAGTTATTAACATCAATTCAATAGTTTAGAAGTTTATCCCGGACTAACACTGTAACACGATCACGAACACACATCTCCTTAGAATTGTCTGGAAGAATATGAGCACAATAGATAAAATGAATAAAAACAGATAAGCTGTTTTAAAACGCCCTTATACATCATGAAATATAGTTTACCAAGGTGAGGTTTATTTTTTATAATTAATAAGGTTTTCATAATATTACAATATAAATGATGCTACAATCAGCGTTTTTATAACAGAAATTGCAAACAGGTAGTTAGTTCCAAGCGTAATTAAAAAAAATCAAATAATACAGTAATAATAATCAGGATAAATAAGGAAAAGAACTCTTGATAAAGCCGGGAGAATGATGTGTGGCACGTATGACTACAGACGCCAATTCCCGGCAGCATAATTATCAATCTGTTCTAATGATAAACAATAAAGCGTTAACAACTGTTCCACTTTTACCATCGTCAGTTCAAAAAAAATTACACTGTATTATAAACTCGTATTAAAGGCATGTTATATTTTCTACCAATTATAAAAAATAATGTGATTTATTGATCCGCAAGAAAATATTGATTTAAAAGTATTAAAAACAGTACCATTAACTTATTATTTGCTTAATTAGTAAGCAATTCGAAAAAAAATATTGCACTTACCATAGGAGATTTTATTATTTAGGGCAGGTATTTAAATTAACTCGGATTTTTATATACGATATTTAACACGAGCAGCGCGGCGCGTGCGCATGCAGCCGCCTCACAGAGGGTCAACGAACAAAATACTACCGGGCCGAAGCTAGAGCGACGTGCCGGTGACCTTATCTAAAGCTTGTGACGAAGTGATGCGGTGGTTCACTGTAAATAATGTATGTAGACCAACGAATTGTATTGCGTGGCAACTTGTAGCTTTACGCGTATAGTAATTTCTAGCTTTGAATGATGAGATAACGGATGAGTGATTGTCATGAGTTTACACATTAATTATTTTATAATTGATCCATTATTTGTCTCTTGAGGGAAGTAATAAAGGCTTTCCTAAGAAAGAGCTAATTTTGCTTATAATTATCGCGATAGACAAGATAGGGGGCAATCACAGACCGTAGTTTCCCAACAGGAATGCTGCTGCCCATCCCTGCCCTGTTTCATTTGAGCTCGTTCTGATACCTCAGTCGCCTCTTACGACTTCTGGTACAGGGGGGGTACTATTATTACCACATATAAAATGTTCGATGATTTATATAAACATGGGTATACGTTTCGCTTTTGTTTTTCTTCCGTATTTTAATAAAACCTTGACTTAAAAAATATTTACAAGTTTTGTAATTTTATCACAATTACTAAACTATGCAGAGGAAAACCGAGCCTTTTTAAAGTACACAGACTGCTAGACTAATTAAAGATTAATTGAATTGCTATTATGTATATACATATTCATGAAATTGATGATATAAATAGCATTTGATAATGTATTATTAGTGATGATGAAGTCTCTATTTTTAAATAAGAGATAGTTTTAATATAATTAGTTATTTCTACATTTAAGTTGCTGTAATATTAAAATTTAAATAAATACAGAATAATATTTTAACCAACAATCCATCCATCCATCCAGTCTTCCACAGGCAGCAGATAAAGCATGTTATGCTTATGTTGTGATCTCATAAGCAAATTAGGCAAATTTTTTTAATATCTTAATTTTTTGCTATGCTTCCTATGTTATTTTTATGGTGTAAAGGATTATAATATTGTACAATAGCAGTCTGCCCGCAACTTCGCTCACGTTAAATTCGGGTTCAATTCCACCTCTTATTTTAGGGAAGTAGGGGGTTAGAAAGATCTTTTATCTCATCGATTAGCCTATGTCACTCTTCATCCCCTCAACTATCTCCACTTAAAAAATTACGTCAATTCGTTAAAATTTAATATATTCGTCGTGAAAGACGTACGAAAAAACGGATAGACATTCAAAAGTTATAATTTTTTACACACTCACACACACTACTCTCCCATATATACTTAATCGTTTTGGCGCGGAGTTATAAAAAAAGAGTAAAATGAAATTAAAACAAACTGTATTTTTTGCGAAATTGCGACATTTTTCAAATAACTTACATTTTTAAATTTGTGATATCTTTCGAATGGTATGGCCAAATTGAATAAAAAAAAAACTATTTAATGGAATTGAAGCAGACTTAATTGTGAAAGTATTTCTTTTGATAATAGTCAATTCCAAAGTATAAATAAAAGTGCTTTTGTGGAGCTTTGTTCACCAGAGATAGTGTAGCTTCCTAACAGTGAAAGAATTTTTCAAATCGGTCAAGTAGTTTTAGACCTATTCCCGTCAAACAAACAAACAAAAGATCTAATTATTCCTCTTTATAATATTGTTATAGATAAAATGCTTGATACCCAACCTACTCAATTTGTCATCACCAACAAACCAGCTGTAGAATATCAATCGCTATACATAAGCCTTGTTTAGTTCAGTTAGTTTAGTTCTGGTACTTCAATTGCCTCATACTACACTAAGTACAGGGGAAGGAACTAATCTACTCTGCCAGTATTAAGTTAATTAATCTGTTAAAATAATCATTGATTCATCAATTCCCTATCACTACATTATATGCAACCCATTTAAAGAAGCTATCTCTTTTTAGAAGCTATCTATTTTTTTAGACTAAGTAAACAAAAAAACCTACAGTCCAGATTATAGTATTAATATATATTAATGTTCAATT
Organism: Heortia vitessoides; assembly: GCA_020976665.1. Classification (NCBI taxonomy): domain Eukaryota; kingdom Metazoa; phylum Arthropoda; class Insecta; order Lepidoptera; family Crambidae; genus Heortia; species Heortia vitessoides. The sequence continues at coordinate 10,941,921 of JACJUM010002543.1, forward strand.
AGTCAAATCAACAATATGTAGTGAAAACTGGCCTTATCTACAAATCATGTAAAATTTTATAACAACTTAATACATGGAGGGCCCGATGGTTCAAATGGTAGTGATTCTAACATGTGTGCCAAAAGTTGTGAATTTGATCCCCATCTAGGACAAATATTTATATGACAATATTTGTGTTTGTTCTGTGGCTGGGTGTTCAATATATCAATTTAAATTTAAAGTCCATAATACAAGTGCTTTAAGTGACTCATTTCAGAGTCAGGTCAATGTATGAGATGTAGTAGGGATTTATTATTATTATATACAAAAGGAATTTTTATAATCCTTTAATATTTTTAGAATCAATTACATAGAGGTAATGGGTAGTAAAAATTACAAGGAATAATTAATAACTGCTTCTTAGGCTAAGATGAAGGCACAACTTAATTTATTATTCTTAAGCAAATAAAAATTTTAACAGTACTTTAACAATGCAACTCTACATACAGCACTAATTTCTAAAAATTCTTGTTGAGTAAATACTAATAAAAAGCTATATCTGAACTATTTTATCTGTTATTCGTGTATTTCAAAATATTCCAAAATATATATTTTATTATTATAAATATTACTTACAATAATTCGCCTTTAAAGTGACATCAAATATATTAGTCTATTCGTATTCCTTGTATATTAAAATCGCGCTTCTGATCAACAATTGAGCACTACTCTATATTTTGCGAATTTACAAACTATTCTTATTGTTTTAATCGGACCTTTAATTAAAAGCGAGTAGAATCTCATTTACTACACTTCCTTTTTCAAATTAGCGAGGCAATCGAATCGTAATTATGTATAAATATTAAATCAGTAACTCAGAACTCTCCACAATTTACCATCATGACATTGACAGACCTGTTCAAATATAGTATTCAATGAAGTCATTTTACCTATGTAAGAATATCTAGAATTAAAATGTATAATTAATACATTTAGAACTAATATAGAGAATTTATAAAGTATTTCATGGTTAATGCGATCTGCAATACATCTAGGTATAGCGGAAAGCCTACTGGGCTCGTGAGATCAGAACTAAATTATTATATCAGTCGTGATATCAGGCATATCGACAGTGAACTCTTCACTGTCGATATGCCTTAGAATCTTGAGAAATTTTTTATTATCAATAATTTTATTTAAAAAATGACAAAAGAGTCACTCAAGAAAAAAAATTAAGAAATTTATATCTTGACTGTGTACAGTCAGTATGTCTATGAAAACATTATGTATGTTAATAAAAGCACGTTTAAGAAAAACTGTAACAAACATAATGTTAACAGTAATAAATATAAGCTCGCAGTACCGCCACACGATCAAGATCAAAGGGCAAAAGATTTTACAATAAAATACTAGGCAACATATTAGGTATACCGATTATTAAATTTAAAAATTACGTAAAGAGTAAATTTCTAAAGCATATTATAGTGTTAAGGATTACATTAATGACAAAACTGTCTGGGATTAGATTGCTCTAATCTAGCTTTAAGAGAACGGTTTGTTAGCGTCGTCGTCGGTAGGTGTTCCATTAACACTAACTATTTAGTGTTGATGGAACCTTTATCACCACCAGTTTTTTATGAAGGTTCCTTTCTCGTGTAATAAATGGTTACTCGTGTAAGATTAAAAGCGGTTGCAAAATATTGCTGGACTTGTGTAGGGTGATCTGTAGCTTTGTGTACATAGTATCGATTTTTTTGTTTAGGAATAATATTTATAATCAGTGGCAATTATTGTTGCCACTGATTATCTCAATCTCAAACTGTTGTCTCAATTCAAACTAGGGATGATCGATATTCGGAATTTGAAAAACATCAATGTTGACATCGATATTAACATTGAACCAAAAGAATCGATGTACAATAAAAATCGATTGAAAAACATCGATTTTTCTAAAACATCGATGTTTTAGAAATATCGATTTTGACGTTGATTGTAACGATGATTATTACTCCATTTCATTTGAGATTTTAAAAAAGAGACAATGAGAACCAGTTGAACAAAATACTGGGCACATTATTTCTCCACAATTTTACAGATGATATTTTAACACTAAAAAATTAAGACATACTGTCACAACGTATGACTGCAGTGGGCGTCATTTTTTCAATTTGGTATATATAATATAATATATTACAAGGTAGGTACTCTGTGAACGAACTAAAGCATTAAAATCAACATCAAGCAAGAAAAAGCCCACTTTAGTAGACTTTTTTAGTAGTGAACTGAACAATCACACAGACTATCAAGCCAACTAAATTCAAACAAAAATTTGTCATGTGAGAACGTATGGCATTTGCTTTATTTTTTTGCTATAAAAACATGGATTTAAGTCATTAAGGAATATTACCCTTACAACCACTGATTTTTTTTCGAATGTTGATCAGTAACATCTAGTGGATGTAAGTTAAACTTGATAATCATCTACTAATATTTAGTGGAAGCTAGTACACCTAATACACGCTAGACTCGCTCAAAAGAATAATTGTCGTTTTCACATTTTATTCATAAAACAACGACGTATCGATAACATCGAAGTCAATCCATCGATGTAAAAACATCGGTGTTTTCCAGTTATCCCATCCCTAACTTAAACTGTCAATCGAAGTAGTGCGCGTGTTCTGTATTTGTTTGGTTATTAAATTTATAGATTTATAAAGAGTTTATTAGCCACTGACTATCATGTCAAATATAAAGATTAAAGTTATTAGTAGAAATCCTGAAGATTATTTACGCGCCACCAAAAGAGACATTCATAAACGTCAGTACATCTTTATTTTATTTATTTACTGAAATATCAACATTCAATATGTGTAGTCGAATATTTTTTGTTACTATTTCAGTTCCAAGGAATTATGATCCTAGTCTACATCCATTAGAAGCTCCTCGGGAATACGTGCGAGCTTTGAATGCAGTTAAGCTAGAACGGGTGTTTGCAAAACCTTTCATCGGAAATCTTGATGGCCATAGAGATGGTGTTTCATCATTGGCGAAGCATCCTAATAAATTAGCAGTTCTTGCCAGTGGGGCATTTGATGGGGAGATTAGAATATGGGACTTGGCTGTAAGAAAGTGTACCAGAAACTTTGTTGCTCATGAAGGGTGGGTGCGAGCTCTTTGTTTTACACCTGATGGACAAACATTCACAAGTGTTGGTGATGACAAGACTATAAAATCATGGAAAACGGAGATCACATCTTCTGATGATGAAGATCCTATAAATACATTACTTAGCATGTCAGTTGTAACTGGAGTAACACATCATAGGACCAAACCTATATTTGCTACTTGTGGGGAACACTGTCAGTTGTGGGAAAAGACAAGAAATGAACCTATAAAAGTTTTTAAATGGGGAGTGGACAGTCTCCATCATGTTGTATTCAATCAGGTACTTAGTTATTCTTTACTTATTAGAGAGAACAGAGAATATTTACAGGCTACATAAGACTGAAAACTTATGTAATATTTAAATTGTGGTTCTACATATTTATTATTTTCAGATGATTTGTTTAGATTTGCTGTATATATATGATGTACTGCTACTAATGACCACTCAGTTATTAAAAAAAGTTGCAGATATGTATATTTCATACAAATATCATAGTAATTGCTGCTTCATACATATGAAAGTTATTCCTCTCTACTTACTGGTCAAATAGGCAGCTGAGTAATAATTATTTTTTTTGTCTGTGTTAAACCTACAAGTATAAACCTGTTTTTAGATTAGTTTATACAATATTTCAATAATAAAGTTAACTAATAAAAACTTTTTTATGTACATACACATTATTAGCTCATGTCTCATATTGTTTGTATTATCTTTAAAGTATTTCCCAGTACATGCTTAAAGATTTGGATTGTTGTAATTACAGGTTGAGCAGAACTTACTGGCATCGTGTGCTAGTGATAGGAGCATAATTTTATATGATTACAGAGAATCTGGACCATTGAGGAAAGTTGTTATGGAGCTTAGGTCTAATGCTCTTGCCTGGAATCCTATGGAGGCATTTATCTTTACTGTGGCTAATGAGGATTACAAGTAAGATTTTTTAATGTATATTTATCTATAAGAATAGATAGATAGATAGATATATGTACAATTTAAAGTTTTGTGATTAACAACTTGATGAAACCTATATCTACTCAGTGTCTTACAACATTGAGAAATATTATACAAGTCAAATAAAAAGAAAAAAGTGTAATCCAGTGCTCTAGTTTGACTTCAAATATTATATTTTGTAAAATTATTAATATCCTTAATACCTGAGCCTTAATCCTAATACATCCCAAAAATACAAATAGTGTTTTTATATTATTCTATGTATTATTTCAGCTTGTATACATTTGATATAAGAAAATTAAGTCATCCAATCAATATTCATCTAGATCATACATCTGCAGTCATAGATGTAGATTACTCACCTACTGGACGAGAATTTGTCACTGGCAGCTATGATAAAACTGTAAGAATATTTGAGAGCCTCAAAGGACACTCCAGAGATGTATATCATACTAAGAGAATGCAGAGACTGACATGTGTTAAATGGTCACTAGACAACAAGTATATATTATCAGGATCAGATGAAATGAACATAAGGATGTGGAAAGCAAAAGCTGCCGAAAAACTTGGTGTTGTAAGTATTTTTAAGTAGATTTAGTGCATAAACATTTTACTATTAAACAGGTGAAGGATTTTTTTTTCACAACTAAATAGTCGTATCTCCTGTCTAGAGAGATCTGTATTTACCAACAAATTTACTTGTTTTTATTGTATGTCTTCTGATATTTCAGAAGACATACAATAAAATGTTATGATTTAAAGGTATTCGCATATAGCAAAATTAAATTGGATGTCTATAAGCTGTAATGCATTTACTATTTAACCAACAATCTATTCATGTAATTTTTGAGAAAACACTTTACAATGCTTATTTTTCAGCTCAAGCCACGTGAACGGACTGCATTAAATTATTCTGATGCATTAAAAGAAAAGTTTGCTAATCATCCCCAAATTAGACGAATTGCGCGACACAGACATGTACCGAAACATATTCATAATGCACAGAAAGAGCTTAGAACAATCAAAGAAAAGAATAAGCGAAAGGAGGCCAATAGACGGGCTCACAGTAAACCAGGAGTTGTACCTCATGTGCCTGAACGCAGAAAACATATTGTTAAAGAGGATGAATAAACACAACCTGTTCTTATTCAGTTTTATTTTCATTTCACATACAGAGTAAATTTATCCTACACTGTGCACAAATAACGCACAGCTAGCACTCAGAATGAATAAAATTGTATTTGAAGGTGGATACACACTTAATTGTTATATACCATATTGGTACGAACTAATGTGTAATTTATATGGAACAAAATCTGTGTTTGATTATGTATATAGGCTGATGATTATAGTGCTAAGTGTGCATTCATCTTTATCTTAATGTTGTTAATATATTTTGGCACTATTGATATATAGTGGTGCTTTATCTATGACATTCAGAGATCAATTATTAAATATTTTAATATAAAGATCATAACATTGTAATAGGTAAATATAATTTCTATAAACTACCTATTCATTGAATAATGTAAAGTCAATTTCGTATACAGACATACATACTGCATTAACAGAATTTATAAATTATATATTAATTTGTGTATACAAACTTACTAGATATTTTAACCAAACATGACTAACAAGTATTAAAAAAATGCGTTTTATTGAAATTTTAATACAAATAAATGAACAAACTCATTAAACTTAAACGAAAAGAATAATAAATGTAAATCGCAGTCTTGCAACTATTTATAACATAGACCTAAGGTGGGACCCTGTTTACAAAGTATGAGCGGACAAGGACCCACCTCGCCTACACCGCGCGATCAAAACTTACTGTGCGCTTACTACAAGCACAATCTGATCATAACATTACAATAAATCAAGTAAACTGATTATGAACTGAATTTTGAAGATTCTGACTATTAATCTACATTTTAACATTTACTACACAATGGATTAAACACTGACAGAACTTACTTATTAACTATGAAAATATATGAGAGTATTTATTAATTAAGAAAAGTGTAGGGTAACCCACCCATTCGTTGGCACTCCTCCAATTGTTGGCACTTACGAGTTTAATTTGAAAAAAGTAAGGAAACCACAGATTACTCAACTTCCAAATGCATTTAAATGAAAAAAAGTATTATATTTCTGTTAAAAATTGGCAACACTGCTCCAACAAACAATGTGGCGCTTTAGAAAAAACAGCTGAGAATTTGTGCTCGTGATTTGGTGTACTTTACTTGTGAGTGCATTTTAATCCTAGTATATCGCAGTTATTTGGCTAAGTTAAAGCTTTAGAAGCTATCAAAAATGGCATGGCCAAAAAGCAAGCTGCGAAATATTATCAGGTTCCCCGGGCTACGTTACAATTTCGCATTAAGAACCCAAACCATAAACCTCAGCCTGGTCCGAGTCCAGTACTGAACACAGACGAAGAGAACAATTTAAAGAATTGGTTAAATGTTAGCCATGCAAAGGGTTTTCCTAAACCGAAAGATCTTTTGAATAGCGTATCAGAATTTATTAAAAAAAAGCGGCCGATCTAACCCGTTCAAAGACGATATTCCCGGAGATAAATGGTTTAAGCTTTTCTTAAAGCAACACCCCGATATTGTTGTAAGAACTCATCACTCACTATCTCAAAAATCACGGTTTGTTTGAAATTCTATCAGACCCGAAAATAGTCCTGAATGGTGACGAAACCAATTTCGTTCTTTGCGCAAAGACAGGTGCGGTCTTGGCATCAAAGGGTGCAAGGAATGTGTACGAAATCGATCACGCCCCAGCTAAAAGTTCTCTAACAGTGATGTTTACTTTTGCTGCCAATGGCGAAATCACCGCACCTATAGTGATATTCCCTTATAAGCGCTTGCCAAGCGAAATTGCTTCAAAAGTATTACCAGATTGGGATATAGGGCTCAGTGATAATGGCTGGATGAAAACAGAAATTTTTACTCAATATATAAAGAAAGTATTTCATCCGCATCTCGTGCGAAATCAAGTACGATTCCCGGTCATTTTATTTGTAGACGGGCACAAAACCCACCTCACTTATGCCGTCAGTGAGCTTTGTTCCTTGTTGAATATTGTACTTGTAGCACTTTATCACAATTGCACTCGAATACTTCAGAGATCCAGCCTGCAGATGTCTCAGCTTTTAGACCTCTAAAAGGTGGTTGGAAAAAGACAGTTTTAGAGTGGCGGCGTGACAATCCATCTCAAGCTCTTACAAAAGTTGACTTTGTGCCACTGTTGCAAAAAACTATTAAGAAATACGTAAAATCAGCCACAATTATTAATGGTTTTCGGACTACAGGTCTTTGTCCATGGAATTCAAACGCTATAGATTACTCGAAATGGGAAGAATCTGAGGAATAAGCCTGGAAGCGAAGCAAATCTATCTACTATTTTAACTACATGCCAATAATTAGACGACTAGATGCCAATATTGAGAATTTTTAGCCAATAATAGGATTTTCTGTAGTAGTTTAGTTTTAAGTAAAAAATGTTTATTTAATACTATTAAATGACATAAAACATCTACATCTTTTGTCTACTATATTGTATATAAGATGCTATTGTATATAAGATTTTATCGTAATTTAACTTCAAAGTTAAACGAACTTCACTCTTAAAGTGCCAACGATCGGGCGGTTTACCCTATGAGTGCAATAAATTTTAAGTTGTCAGATTGCACTGAAATCGCGTAGTGCCTGTATCGGCGAATGTGTAATTTACTTGAAACATATGATTACTTGCATGTATCACCCCGATTGATTGATAGGCCGGCTGATTCGATTAGGGACTGTCATCAAGCGAATATCGATCCTGAAAAATAAATTTATTCTTAAAAAAATGTATATTTAATCTTAATTTATAATTAAATAAAATTAATTTCGGTAACATTGTACTACCAGGGTACCTTTCAACTGTACAAATTTAGTCAAATTAATATCTGTAATAAATCTGTTTTATTCATACAACAGATTTAATAGACGGTTTCAAAAAAATTAAACCTTTAGTGTTTGTTTACATCGATTTTGTAATGAACTAAAAGTAAATTGACGGGCCCGATTGTGCTTATGGTAGTGCTCCTAGCTTGTGCGCCAAGGGCCGTAGGTTCAATTCCCACCCAGAGCAAATATTTATATGATGATATTTATGTTCGTTCTGTCTGGGTGATATTTGATGAGAGATATGATGGAATTATTATTTTTAATTTATTATTATTATAGATTAGGAATAGGGACTAAGTCTGAACTTAGGTCCCAAATAATAAAAATAATTATTATACTAAATAATAAAAATTCGCACTGGGTTATTGACATATTTTCGGAGAATAGTACTAAAATAAGTGTTTTTTATTATCTATAATCATTGAATAGACACGAGTGATACTTACATGATGTCTTGCGGCAGACATGACTGATCAAGATTGTTCTGTATAACCGACAGAATGCTGAGTGTTTTAAGAGAAGGAGCAAAGTCCAGCACATGGAGATCGCTGTTATCGATCAATCGTTCTGAGTCATCCGAATTATCATGAATAAATCGGTGGTACTGAATAGGGCAGGGGCTGTGTAAAAAGATATTTTAAATTATTTAATTAGTAAAAATTATGTTGTTGATATTTAATAATTAGTATAAATTGTTTGTATATTATCGTCTAGATTCTTTGATTTGATGTAATTATCACGTAAATAGTACCTTGTTCCTCCAAACAGAAAGACTTTATCTTTGTAAATCATGCACGCCTGGCGTCTCCTTTTGCATGGCACAGAACCTCTGACATTTAATAACTGCCAGCTATTGGTCTGAACAGAATATCTGTACAGATCATTAAAGTGGGTTTTGGTATTACCATTGAATCCCCCAAAAATGTACATGTAATTGTTATGTACCCCTGAAACAAAAATAACACACTACATTGATTTATTCAAACCAAGTCAAAGTTAGAGATGGCTAGTACACAAATAATGTTGAGACGACTCGAAGACAGATTTGTATAGGACTGGCACTATGCGTATGGTAAGCAACGGATCAACCTGTCAAATATTAAGTCAATTTTGAACTCAATGACTCGCTTTTGAAATTTAGTAATAATAGCGAAATTTTGACAGATTTGGGGAGGTCAATCTATTGCTTGTGTATTGTGTGCCTGTGTGATATAATTATAAACATGTTCAAAAAATGAAGTAAGACAAAAATGGTTTCTACTAACACGCCGAATGGCTACGTCTTCCTTCAGGCCAAGTTCCAGTTGGGTTCACAATAACCCATTTCTGGGTTGTGGTATCAAGGTAATAAACATGAGGACAATAAATCTCTTCTTGTGAATTATATGGACTGTTTAAATCTCCACGGCCTCCGTAAATGTACATTCGATCTTTAATGCCAACTGCGGTGTGGAAGTCTCGGTGAGACGGCGGAGTGCCTTGAGCGTTAATAAAAGACCACTGCATAGTATCCATGTTTAAGCAGTGAACTTCATTTGAATACTGGTCGCTCAGGTATTCAAAACCGCCAAAAATGTACATTTTATTTTTGATCACACAGGCGCTGTGGCCGTCCTTGGCAAAAGGTGCCATGCCTGATACTGCTGGGGTGCACCATTCTAAGGTTCTAGTGTTAAAACAGGACAAGGTTTCACACGCAACAGAATTGTTGCGACCTCCCCACATAAAAACCTGTAAAAAAATATATTATTTAAATAAGGATAATAACTTTATTATTACCAAAAAAATCATTTAAATGATTTTTTATACATATATTTATATTGATGCTGATTAATTAGTGCACATGTATTACATAGTTTATCTGCGGATCAATTACGAATATATTGGATTTAAGGTAAATAATTATTATTTTCGATTACTAAATTAATAGGCAGTGCGAGAATGTTCCCAACATTTCGAAACTTCACTAAGCGATTACCACTTATTATAGGATGGAAACCAGTTATGATAATTGAGAATTAGACCAGGTTCTTAGCCTTTTGTTCATGACTATGTTAGCAGCCACTGTAAAGGCATATGCCAAGAACTCTAAGAAAACGATTTACAACTGATCGACGACTGACTAACGATCCATGATGAGAGAAAAACTTACAAGAAGATTGTTAAGCCAGAACCAGGGTAGAGTAGGATTCCAGGATTGTCCAAAGTTTAGGGCATAAGCGCATGATGTCTTTTAAATGTACCGGCAGAGCAACCAACGATCTAAGGTGGTGATGGTATTCTCGTTGACGGGCTTCATATTAACATTATAACTGTAGAAATTGTGTGGATCAGGTTTTCATACTTAATACTAAGAGAAATTTGCAGAAGTTTATTTAGGTGAGCGCACCAACATTGTCACATCCAGAACATGAAGTAAAAGATGCTATGTATGAATATGTAAGTCATACTGATATATCCAATACCTACTCCACAATTGTTAAGGGGGATTGACTGCTTTCTGCATTCTGCAAAAGGGATTTTCTCTCCAAATAATTACTAAACTTCATAATGAACAAAAGAATATTTAATAATGATTTTATGATCTACATTTAAATCTGACATTGGATGACCAGAGGCTCATTGAATATTAATATTTAACTTGAAAGATCTTCAATTAAATTAAAAGTATGCGCTCCAACTACTGTCTGCTCTGCCACCCTATTGGAAAGCATTCAGTTTTAGCTCTTAAATTACTTTGTCTAGGAGAATCTAACATCTGTGGACAATCTCAATAACAAATTATAGGAACTCCAAGCTCATCTTTCAAGTATCTTAACTCTATTCTTTTAACTATACCTTACAAACTTATTAAAAATTGTTATTATATATTGAAAGAAGTATGTTGCATATGTGTGATGGTGCTGCTGTAGACAACACCCGTTTATTGACACAGCTCAGCAGTAAGTGGAAGTGGCAGTGCACTGGGCACTTCCTAATGGCCAGTGTTCGATAATTATGGTTTTGGATAAAACAGTGCTATGCGCACAGCAGAGGGACCTACAAAGTAGAGTACACATGGGATATACATTGGGGACAACTAGAACCACCATAACACCCTGGACACAGACCTTTAACAGATACTATTGAAAATCTCTTGGGCAATCTAATAAAAGTCTATTATCAAAAGTCAAAAGGTATTTGTGTAATATCTAATATGTATTACACAAATACCTTTTTAATTAAAATACTACTTAAAATAATTATTAAGTTGCATAATATATATTTTTAGTTTTAACAAGTATATATTTATTTATTATATGAGATTTGACCTATTATGGTTCAAAAGTCAAAAGCATGCAGCAGACTCATAATAATGGGATCAGGAGTTAATTAATAAGTTATCACAATTTAATGCATTTTTTGTATAATAGAACCCAAAATCAGTCTATTAGTAAAAGCTCCTTTATGTTTCAGCTGTATCCAGCATTAAATATTTAAATTTATTGAGGTAGAGATAGCTCTAACACATGCAGCATCCAGGTCTGAATCAGGTTTGTTTGTTTGAGCCTCCAGGACTTAGTTGTACCAATGGAAAGCGATCTGATGGCCTGTCTTTGATACCTGGGAAGAGGGGTCGTTGCGTTTTATGGGATTTTTCATGTGTTTATATTTTTAGACCTCAACTTCGCAAAATCTGGTGCTGCAGTGGAAACAGCTGCCAGACTTAAATAAGGCAAACACAGTTTATTGGCAGCTAACTATTCTTTCGTGCCAGTTGCTGTTGAAACATCTGGTGTTTGGAATAAAGAAGGAAACCACTTTATCAAAAAATTAGGAAGGTGTTCGGTGGACCGGGGATTACCGCTCCGGGGCTTTTCTGAAGCAGAGAATCTTGCTTGCTGTGTAGGGTGGGAATGTTGCAAGCATTTTGGGGACCTTTGGGTTGGACATGTCTCTTTTATGGAATGCATAATTTATTTAAAATAATAAATAATATGTATTAATTTTGTAATGAATTCCTCTGATATGATTTTATAATATGTACTAGAAATACGCAAAATATATTTTTTACTGTATATTATATATTTTATTCTACACTTTAAAGAGTACAAGTAGAAAAAAGGCACTTTAGCTAAAATATAAAATATATAAATGGGCTAAATAAATCAATTTACATTATTTAACCAATATTCAATATTAAATAGATATAATTTAATAAAAAAATATGGATCGATAATCTGCCGACTATGAACAATTTTTGAAAACTCCGTTTCAGATTTACTTTGGACTCACAGAATCTTACCTTTTCTTTATAAGCCACAGTTGTGTGGCCATATCTTTGAAAAGGGACTCGATCAGTCCTTTTATAATTTAATGGTATCCATCTTAGAGTAGTAGTGTCCAATACATGTATCGGGATAGGATCCCAATCTTTATACTCTTCCGAAGAGTAATATCCACCAAAGGAGTAGATTTTGTTCTTGATGCACACCGCAGCATGATTTACGCGCATAGGCCCACCGTCGATATGTACCGTCCACAACATTTTTGTAAATAATTTGCTTCTTGGTCAGCCTTCAAATCCTGAGATAAAATGTCAGCCGACGGCTCTCTTACCGCCGCCGACTGCAATAGTGAATAGATCGATAGGCAAAACAAATAATAAAAAATAGAGTGCATGCCAATGACTGATGTGCTCTATTTTACAAACTTTTATGCAAATGAATCAGCTCCATTCAGCCCAATCAACAAGTTTTGAAAAATATTGTCAAAATTATGTTTTAATTTTATAATAATATGAAATTTTGTTATTTTATATATAGAGTGCTTAATATTGTACTCATACAGTTTACATCCAACACCACGCTGCTCCATGTTGAACTGAATCACATTGTATACCAAGCAACAGATTAACCTAAGCAAATTTGTCAAAACTTCGCAATCTATATTATACTCCAATAGCATGAAATTAAGTTTATAATCGACTCAGAAATTTTGATATATGTTTATAAGTTGATCTATTGTCTTCTTACTACTGCCCATCAGTAAAGAACATAATAATATTCTCAAGCAAGAGCGTTTCCGCGCTTTTAAAATACTATTTAAAGCACTGTTTTTTGTGATAATACAGCAGTCAATCAGCAGGTCTTACTATTATTCCTAATATAATTATTTTATTGCACATTTATTAAATGCAATTTGACAGATTTGTGTAGGTCGATCTATTACTGTGTGTACATTTGTCATGACGTTCAGTTCAGTCCTCGTTCTCGGCAATAGTCGAGGGGCTATTAAACATGGGACTTACATGTACTGAAATATTATAAGAGATAGCGTGCATAATTGTGCTCGGAACATTGTAGTGGTCCCCATGAAACCCTTAGTACAGAACTTCTTGGTGTCATCTTCTAGTATTTTGTTGCGCCTGGATTTGTTGTTGATCACAACAATAAATTCAGGCGCAACAACCGCAATATGCGAGTTTTAAACGAATTCTATGATTTCCCCTGAATCTCAAAATAAAACTTACGCTGAATTATTTAGTTTGGCCAGAATATGGTACTTGAAGAGGCATCTTTGCAGACACACGGAGAATAAAGATTATAGAAGAAATAGTCACGTAGGACGATCGGCTGTTCCGACTGACTGGCTTTTATTTCAAGACACTTGCGTTAACAAACGAGTTGTCAGTTTACTGATGTGGGTTCGAAGTCTGCACATTACTATCAGGAACTATGTTTGTATGAGAAATAGGGCCTAAATATTGACCAGACCAGCGGAGCGGCCCTCTGTAAATGAGTTGCTGAACATTTCTACCATGCGCATGCTCAGAAGAACCCATGTCAGTAGTTTACTATACCCAGTTGGAAGACGTATTTGGCTGATTTGATAAACAATGTGAGATTTGTTTTCCTTTCTACCATACCAATGCCAGATGGTATGACTAACCGCACCCAAAATAATGATTTTTACATAGCATAATAGTTTCCAGTATTGGTATATGGCTTTCACGAAAAGAATGCCAGGGGTTGCTATGCATTGTGCTCATATAGCCGATAGCTGAGGCCGACATATCTGCCTGGATTACTAGTTTTGCCATCGATCGATATCATAAGTTGAGATTTCTTTTTCTGAGGTCCATTTAATTTAGGTAGTTCATTATAGATGTTGAGCTGAGATTTGTGCTCGTATTAGCCAAAAAGTTTGATAATGTCTAAATATCTTCGGTGCTCCTCGACTGTTTTGGGGAAGATGTGGTCGTAGATAGCTTCTTAAATGCAAGAGGCTTAATACAACAGATATTTGTAAAGCGACTATGACTAGAAGGTTTAGGTTTTAAACTCTTATTGCAATCTTAAAGCTTTTGAAAATATTCCAAATCCGTACAAGTTACCTTGGTATCATCGTAAAAAAACACCTGGCAAACGAATTGTCGCAGCACTGTCGCTGCGAGATGCGGCTCGCAAGTCCTAACACGAGAGGCAGCTTGGCTAACCAGCAGCTGTTGCAACTTAAATGTGCTGCTGTGTACTCTATGGCGACGTACAATCATGCTATTGCTTTGTAGATGATAAGGTGTCGCACGCGTTTTTCACATCAGGTCATTGGCTTTCTGAAAAGGTCACTCTCGAACTGTCTACACTGGCCGCTTGTAAGTTTTAAATAGCGATCAAAACGAGAGATTCAGCCTTCGAACACTTCTCTGGCTACTGTTTCAGCTGTAATATTATGTACAGGAAAACGAGACACCAGCCTACAACGATCTATAGGAATATCATAGGAACGCAATATCTTCGTCTCTCTGTTGATGCAGGTAATGGGCCCATTAGGTAAAAATACCGTAGTTTAATCAAGCTTTTTGTAGTCTTAATTTCTGGATGAATTAATTCATGAACTAAATTAATAGTTATTCCTCTAAATTCTTTAGTTAAATGAGGGTTTATTTTATTCAATGAAGTTACGCAAACGATATGTTTCTCGCAGTCTGGTGAAAATATATGCTCACACTTTAGTTTGCTATCCGACTCATGTAACGTTCATCTTTAGCATTCGTCACTAGCTTGCTGTGCTGCTATCATTGCGAATTAAGAAACGTGGGACAATTGATTGTTTTTATCCACAATAGTGAATCCGCGACTAAATTTTGTCCCCCGGTGACATGGCAAATATCTGCAGTCAACTCACTGATGTATGCTATTTGACATATTCTTGTCGAACTTTCTTTCTCGCTTTTTATCTTAGTAGTTACAAAAACAAGAGGCTTATTACGGTCTAGAAAAACTGTTAGTGCACAACCTTTCACTAAATTCTTAAAACATCGGATGGACATAATTACTGCTAATAATTCCCTACCAAAAATCGTATGCTTTATTTCAGTTTAAGATAATACTTAGAAAAATATCCAAGTGGTTTCCAAACATTATTACATTTTTGTTGCAAAACTGCACCCACACTTGTCTTTGAAGCGTCAGTCATTAACGCTAAATTAGTATCAGATAATGGATAAGAAAGTGTAGCGGCGCTTTGTGAGCTTAACTTAAACTTTTGAAACGCTCCGTTAGTCACATTATCAGTCCATTCAATTATAGTTTTATCTTGATTTTTAATTTTATGCAAGTTGTTATTTAATTTTGATGGATAATCTACAGTTCTAGGAATATGTTCACGTTAAAAATTTTACATACAGAAAAAACCACGTAGTTGCTCGACAGTCCCGGGTTTCGGAAAATTTACAATAGCTTGTACCTTGTCATTAAGCAGTGGCGCGCCTTCCGCTGATACCTCAAACCTTAAAAATCTAGTTTTGATTGTCCAGAAACACATTTCGACAATAGTGATATACATACAAATATCTGTGAGTGATATATCATACAAATTTAAACCTCGGAAAACTACCTTTAAATGCTCTTTATGTTGGATTCCACCTTTATGATCATTTCGCTCGCAATTATGACGTTATCGATGAAAGTGAACAAAAAATCTGGTCTTTGTAACACAACTGTATCCATAAATCGCTGGAAGGTTTGTGCAGCATTTCGAAGTCCGAACGTCATGCACGGTAATTAAAATGCGAATAATCCAAAGGGGGTTATAATGGTAGTTTTTCCTATATCTTCCGGGGCTGCCGGGACAAAATGAAAAGCATGATTTAAATATGACTACGTGAATTTTATTTTCCGGGAAAGATATTTAAAAACATGCACCCTCGAAACAGGGTAGCGATCAGGTTTCGTTATAGTATTCAACTTCCTATAATCGCCGCAAGGCCGCCTCACCGTTCTTTTTAGGTACTTCGTGCAAAGGAGGAGCCTCTCACTCTTAGAGGGTCTACAATTGCCTCATTCTAACATGCGGCTAAACTCCTCCTTAATTATCTTGTAATGGTCAGGTAGTAAAGGTCTGGCATTCGCGTACACCGGTGGGCCTGTAATCTCAATATAATGACATACAGAATGTTTGGGTGTTTCTTTTTAGCAAATATGCTTTGTCAATTCTGGATAGGATAGGATTGTTTAATGGTTTATGACTTACTGTCGAAGTTAGAACATTTAAATGTGTAAATTGATCTATTAGTCTATAATGGCTAGTAGATATATCTATCTAGTCTATAATGGCCTAAGAAATCTGCTCCTATAACAGGCCGTTTGACATTTGCTAAACTATAATTCCATTTTAATGCTCTACTTAAATTCGAATCAAAAAATAAAATACGCACACAACTAGTTTGTATTTCTGTTCCATTAAGTTTGTCCACACGATCTGTTTATGGATATAGGAGGATCGCGATGGATATAAGCCAAGTCCTATTTGAAATCTCTTGTGGAAACCTAGAGTTGACGTCCTACGGCTCTTGGTGAAGAAATTATTTTTGTGGGATCAGAGTAATATAAGTACCTACTACCTATATTATGTGAATTTTTTATTTTATTTTACATATGTTGGCATCAATAGTTTATTTTTATTTTAGCGCAGAGAAATTGCAAAGAATACCTAAGCATATTTTCGCGAAAGTAGGTGAAAAAAAATGTATAGGTTTCTAGATGGCGAATTTAAGCGCTTTGTAATTATTTCGAATGTATTGAAAATCTACTAATTAAGTTAGTGAAGAGAAATAGTGGAACTGTCAACATGATGCTAAAATTCCATAAAGTATACGTATGATATTTTTTTCATCAAAATGGAAGCAATAGGCGTGATCTTTCAACGCCAGGCGGCGTTAGGGCGCGAATCATTTGTTATTATTTCCCTCACGCGCCCAGTTTCCAAACAAATTGTATTGTAACTGACAATATGAGCGATTATTATTCGATTTCACAATGGTCTTTGTCAGTTTGTACTATCATAGCTTTTCTTATTTCTACAATGCATATAATTAACTTAATCAGAACATTTTTTACTTCGTAGATATTAAATAATAATGAGCAATCTCTATCATTTATGCATAGACTCTTTTTTTAAACACTTCATAATATAGACAAGTAAATGTTTGTACATTTTCTGTAATTAAATGTTATTAATACAAATATAACTCACAGACTATGATTTAAAACAAAATGTTCCATTTATGCGTGAAGTATGTGTCATATATGTACAGACATTACAGTATAGAGTCTTTATCTGTATATGGAGAAAAAAATGATTTTTGACGGTCCTCTAGAAGGTTTTAAGTTGGTATTTAAAACTTATGTTACCATCATTCTAACAGTGCAAAATTGTACAGTATTTTAATATACTTTTGACAAAAATGATCTCCTAAAAGAAATATATAATAGGTATATATTAAAGAAACCGTCAGTAGAAGTAGTACAACTCCGTAAGGTTAAAAAGGTTAAAGGTTACGACTTTGTGACACAAACCTACACACCCAACCAACACAACCTGTACACCTCATCATGTCTTACAATTTACAATGCTAATACCTAACATGTTACCGATAAGAAGACGAAATTATCCGTGAGATTTCCTAGCTTACTTTTATGCTGTTGTACAATGAGCAAACTAAACCACAACATTTTTACACTTACTTAATTATTTTACTAACTTAATTTACTTATTAAATTATATTAACAGACGAAAATACTGGATCAAAAGTAATTCAATATATATTTTGGCCATTGATTTAGGCTTACCCTAAAACGACTCATGTAATAAATCTGCATCGTATATCGCAGATTCATTAAACGAGTATCTACAAACACCTAATTGTCACCTCAGTCTAGGTTCGATTTAATGGAACCTAGTGGTAAATGAATACCATTGCCTATTCAAAAATTGAATGGATCATAAACAAAAAGGATATAGATACCTCGTTGTCGGCGAAACATATTTTTCTTTACTTCGCCCCGTCAGTGACAAGACCAGTGACGTATAGAAAGCGGATTGCCGCTGACGTCCGATCTATAAATCATATTTCGGGATAGCAATCGTCCGGCCCGTCTGCTCCGCTCTCCTTGTTTTTTGTCTGAGTGTAAACCGTTAACTGCTATAGAAGGGTGGCGACATGTGTTACGTAGGAGGTAAACTTTGTCTACATTTCTATATCGAAACAATTACATATTCTTGTTTTCCTGAAATGTTTGTTCGCATTAGTTAAAATATTTTAAAACATTTACGTATGACCTGCAACAAAACTTGTTTAATGACTTTCAAATATCTCACCTTTGAAAATGGTTACACTAACTAATATCGAGAAGAATAATTAAATACCGCTTTTTTAGGCCATTGACCAACATCGTTTTACTATACACACAATGTAATAAAATACAATACAATGTAAACATTTATAGAACATATAGACTTATTACTTTAAGACAAAGTATTGACTTCAGATTGTGTTAAAAATTACCTACGCTGTAATTAATCGATTAATTCGATGGTAAATATGATTTTAAAACTTAAAGTATGATCTGTTCAGGAACATAGGTACCCAAAGTTACATATAAACTTATACAAACCTATCAAAATTTTACACCCAATTTTGAATTTAATGACTTGCAGTTTGATTTTAGTATCTACCTATTGATTGTAAAATTTTGTCATATTTCTGATTAGTCACTATGTGAACACATAACTATATCACAATTATCATATTTTTCAATTTCGAATTTTCTCTTCAAAATATGTTTTTTCTAGAGAGAAGAGAATTACATTTTGTTTTGTAGAGAATAGGCTTAAAACTACGGAAACAATATTAGAAATCCATTCACTAATAGGAAGCTAAGGAATGTTAAATAAACTCATTTATAAAAAAGAGACATGCAATGAAAATATGTAATGGGATTTGTACGTTTGTAACAAATAAACTCAAAAACTACTGGACCTATGTTTTTCACTATTAGAAAGTTGAATATCAGTGAGTGAAATATTCTATATACATAAAAATAATAATAAAAGAGGTAGCTGACTGACTGACTTATCAACGCGGGGCCTAAACTATAAATATATATATATTTATTTATTTATAATATAGGGGAGCACTAAAAAAGGATTTTTTGAAATTCCCCCCTAAGGAGGTAAAGTGCGTAAAACGGGGGTGCAAAGTTAATATGAACTTTGCTGTTTTTGAAGTAATACGAATGTAATTTAGTAATCGATTTTTCCTTGAAAGTTATTAAATACGTGTAAAAAAAGTATTGGAAAAGCATCCCTTAAGGGGGTAAAAGAGGTGTGTAAAGTTAGTATGAAAGTTCTTTAATTTCACGAGGATGAAACCGCGGGTCTTTGCTAGTATTTGAATATAAGCACCTAATAAATGCGTTAACCATATACTAAACAGTATTAATAACCCGAATCGTCCCGAACAAATATTCAAATAGCGCGATCAACTTATTTGGATAAGTTTCACGCGCCACCCGCTCCGCTATCAAGTGGCGACATTTATCATCGGAATCCTATAAAAAGTAAACCGGAACTAATCCTGGCTTCCCCGTGGCTCCCGCCCTCCGGTAATCTGCATACGCCAAGGAAAATAATTTCACGCTTTCGACAACGTGATAAGATGCCCTTTGTTGTCATTTTTGGGGTGAAAGGGATAGTAAACTGGTGTCAAGTAGAATTTGTATATATTATATTTTTTTTGTATTATATGGTATTTATTTTGTGCGATTTGTGTCAACGGTGGTAAGCGATATGGTAATTATTATAATCAATATATTTGATTGACATTTGTACAACACATTCTTGTACGTGCATTTTGGCGATTATTTTTTAATTATATGTAAACTCGAAAGTACTTTTAATGGGTCTTGTAACTTGACTCTAGTTGAAGAATGTATAATTTTGAGTTTGAGTTTTGATGACAGTATTGCCAGCGTTCTATCGATATCTTACAAGTTTATATTTGGTAAATAAATAGTTAACATAATACACCATCCATAGCTAGATGGTATCGACATAAAGCCGCGCAATGTGTCTGATGTTCTCGGTGACGCGTCTCTCGTCGTTATTGATACACGGAAAAGATTTCTCTTTGATAGTTGCGGTCGGTGCGTTTTGACGCCTCGGCTCGGCGTAGTGACGTACACTTACCACGTTTATCGATTCATCCCTCTATTACTTATTGAATTCTAATATTTGTGTTAGAGAGAAAATCGAAGTGAATTATTTGTATTTCAATAATTTAACTTAGTGCCGTGAGGTATCGGTAGAATAGTACTTCCCACTGCGCCAGGTGTCGTAATAGGTGACTAAGGTACTAAAATCGACAGATACCATTATATCCATCCGAAACTGTGTAGCTTAAATGCACAGGACAGGGATGGGTAGCAGCATCTCCGTCGCGATAGCTGCACTCTGCAATTGCCAACACCCTTCCCCAGCAAGTTAATTATGGGCAAAAAATATCCTTTCTTGGAGAAACTTATGTCCAGCAGTGGAATTCCAATGGCTGGAATGATGATGATGATAATGATGATTTAACTTAAGTTGCTCTAGCGATATTATTTTAGGAAACATACTGAGTTGGTGGGCCCTTATCGCTGCGCAGCGTTATCTTCAGTATGCATCTTCTATCTTTTTGTGATGAGATAGAAGGAGATTATGACCCGGACTTCCTTACATGCATACCAAGCGTATTAAATATATATATATATATGCGATGGAATGCTGTTGCCTATTTCCGCCCTGCTGCATTTGTGCTACGCTTTCTGTCGATTCCGGTACCCGGTCACCTCTTACAGCACCTGGTTCAGGAGAAGGTTCTACTACTTCAACGGTACCCTACGGCATTATTATATTATGAACATCATAATTTATAATATTTTTTAATTCAACCAAATTTTAAATATGATAATACTGACAAACTAAAGAAAACATACATTTTAATTGTTAATTTATTTTATAAAAATCTGTTGAAATGTTGTTGCTAATATATTGCTTCTACATTTTTCTGTTATAAACAAGATTACCTTATGTATTTTAATTGATCAATACTTCCATTGCTATGTGCAAATCTAACACATTAATCTTAACCTAAATGATGATCAAATCGATGAAGACAATCAACTTGGGTTGACAATAAATTTATAGGGAACAATATAACGTTGAACATCAATGTCTTCAATTAATTCCCCGTGTTGCTGCCCATCCCTACGGTCATAAGGCGGCGCAGCGCCCCCACTAGACGTCACGTTTATTGATGGACTTTGGAAGTTTTCAATATTACGGCTACTTTACATATCATACGGATAGTTTTATTACGATTTCGCATTTGCCGCCTGATGTGAAAACCTATTTGAAACTACACAGTGGAAATGGAACTGAGGAAGTGGTTGGCAACATCAAAAAACAATCTTGGGCATTCGATTAGGGAATATCAATATTTATGATTCTGAACTTGAATAGAACTTTGTATTTTACTTGTCCGGAAAATTTGGTTTTATTTTTAGTGAATGCAAAAATATAAAAATGCCACTCTCGGTTATAGGTAATCCTAGAATTAACACACGGTATTACCTAGGTACCTGAGTAACCTTTTTAAGATGTATAAGGCTTGAATTAAACGTTTAAATTTAGTAAGAAAGTGTAATCAACAACAGAAAATCTGTTCTAAGGCAAAGAAATGGTAGGTAAAGTAGGATGAATACAATTTTAGGTTATTCCTACTACCGAAATATGTAATAATTCGTAAATATAGATGTAAACTTGGCATATCAGTTCGCTTAATAGGTAATAATTACAGAAATACTTCTTTTACTTTATTCATCAGTTACCTTCACTTGCATGCATAATTCGGGAATGAGCGTCACTGCAGCTTATATATCTTATAATATAACAAGGATATCGCTTCTGCGTTGCCAACCCTGTGATTTCAAGATATTATATCACATTGCCCAGTAATTTCACCGCCTCTTTCGCCGTTCAAACCGGAACATTGCAATGCGAGCACGGCTCTAGCAGTTAAATAGGCGAGAGGGAGGTACCATTGCAGACGACCTTTGTATGAGCTCCAACTCATGTCCTACGTATATGTCAGTACCGAGAGCGTCAAGTCAACAAATTACAATATACGCGTGGGTATAGACCGAGCCAAGTAACATAGTGGTATTAAAATATCCAAGCCATTACTGGCGATAAGTAACCATGTATCACTGTGAACAGTCCACGTATTTTTCACCCACTCTACAGCAACCGTACGTCATTTTTATGTGGCCACTTTTCGACGTTATATTCCTTTCTATTGTCGCATAGGTGCCTGCAGGGATAAGGGCTCTAATATACGATTATCGGTGGCACTTGGTATTGTGCTTGACCCGGTCGTGAATTATTGGTCTTATCGCCAAAGATAGCTCAATTTCCACATTCTTACGGGGCCTCATGAAAGGAATCATCGATGTTAAGTCATGCCATTCTCGATGTTTACCATAAAATGTATATTGACCATGATTTTTTATAACGGAACTAGTTGACCCGACAGACGTTGTCCTGTCTTAACAATGACTATTTAATTCGAATTTGTATAATTGATCTTTTATTATTATCGTGATGGCGGGACCATGGGAAATACGGAATCACTTTTTTTATATATAGATAAGTATTCTTAAATTTTATAATTTCCCGGGCAATTTTTAAATTTTTTTCTTTCATAAGCACTATCTTCTGGCAATAACAAACACAACAAAAAAGAAATAGTGAAATCGGTTCCGCCGTTCACGCGTGATGGCGTGATCGAGGGAAATAAGGCTTCATTTTTATATATAGATCTTCTATATACTATCGAATGGATTTCATTGTTCTTTATTGTATTATAGAAAGGAAATATTGGATTGATTATTTTTGGTACGAATTAACTCAAAATCTACTCGTCCAATTTGAATATTTTTTTCAACATTACGAAAATACATCTTCACCCAGTGACATAGGCTTTTTTATATTTTATAATTAAACATAAATAGAAAGTAAAGATGCACGGATTATATTACTGTAGCGATTAAACTTAAAATCTACTCGACTGATTTAAAGAACAAATCTAATGAAAAGTTATCCTATATATTATGTGTTATATATTATTTCCATCAAATAATGTATTTTTATAATATTGTATTTTATAAATTTCGATGGTAATGGGAATTTTGCAGATTAAAACCGCGGGAACCTGCTAGTTTTAAATATAGCTTTTGCTTGTCCGCTACGCAGCAACTGACTAATTCTACGAATTCTTATGAATGTACGTTAATTGATTAGGTAATACTTCTTTCATAGGTCCATATACATATTTTTATGATTACGGCATATGTTACATATGTATATGTCACATATATATATATCGGTATATATGTTTTTATGTAATACAAAAGTGATTACTTTTTTTTATTTTCGCTAGAAAGGCACCGTAAATAATTGAAGTATGTGGGTCGGCGAGGCCGCAAAAACAGGCGGTCGTTACGACCTACCAAACTCACAAGTCGCAAGTTCTTGAAAAATATCCTTATCCAGAGAACACATAAAAAGCAGACATCGTTTTTCTTTTAAAAAACTCTCTCATTTGCCTATCAATAGTGGTTGAGGCAGATCTGACCGTAATAAATGTCATACTTTATGGCTCTTAGGAAAAAATGCAAGGGAGCCATTTTACATTTTAGCCGGTGACCGGGATCGGTATGCCGAATTACGCTTCTCGAGTAGCCATTTCCTTGGGGATTTAAAATGTTCTTATGTCTGTTGGCTTTCGCCATTTGGGGTGTGAAGTCGACAATTTGACTTTATTTATTCTCAAAGGTGTCGGATTACAGAATGTAATCGAGAAAAGTGCGGTGTGTTGCGTTCAATTGGGACCATAGATGTTAGGGTTTTATTTGTGGATGACACCTGCTACCATTTTTTTCGGCGCAAAACATAGCCAACAGTGTCCACTTCATTCGTTCTATTATTATGTGCAGTCAATCCTCAATCTTCTATTGAAGTTTCAACAATAATACAAATAGGTCAAGCTAAACGCTAACGTTAGATCGTAAATAATTTTAAGAGTATCGAGACCAGGTCGGCTCCGCGTGATAACACTCAAGAGCATCAAAATATAGTTCCTGTAGTATCTCAAATAATTGCATTCCACGTTGCAGATACTAATCTTATGTTTAATCAGATTATTTATATGAGCTCAGCCCTGAAAGCACCGCTCGTATCAGATTAGGCGCTACCATTGTGGGGTAATGAGATTATTCATGTATGATGCAAAACAACGCTCTGAAATTCGCTAAAATGCAGCAAGGCTTAGTGGAATAGCTGGATTAGAATGAGAGGTGCCTGGCTGCGTCTCCACAGCGCGTCATGTTTACCTACTTCACTGATACTATTATCGTGCTATGAATTAGGTCGACACGCTTATATTCTTAGTAAATTATCTGTTGTGAAGATGCTATATCAAAGGTAATGTTTTAAGTATCATATCTCGGGATATTTTTTAAGAAATTGTCACTACCCTTCCTTTATAATGGCATACTACTCAGATATAACTCTTCGTCATATTGGACATTGGAAGTCCACTGTTGGACATACGCTTCCCGAAATAAGGAGGATTTTTGCGACATAATTGTTGCGCTGGGCAAGTGTGTTGGCAATCGCAGAGCTTAGCTTCGCAACGGGGATGCTGCTGCCCATCCTCACCCTGTGCATTTTAGCTACATTCTTGTAGTTGGATATACTACCATCTGCCGGTTCTGTTATCTTCGTCGCCACTAGCGACACCTGGTACAGGGATAGGATAGATCCTACTATTCTACTCTGCCGGTAACACACGGCACTATAACTGTTACTTAACATCAACTGCTCGTTTGTATTGATTTATTGTATTTTATACAATTTTTTAAACAAAACTGTTTACTGGTAAAGTTCTAATTTCCATGGCCGCCTGACTCACAGCTGTTTTAATGGAACTTTTTATTGGGTTCTTAGAAATGATGAGTTGTTGCAAATATTATGACTTTATCCTCAGTAATAGTCAGTGCTACGTATATCTTCTTTATATATAAAAATTACGTGTCATTGTGTTTGTCCGAGATAAATTTCTTAACTACTGAACCGGTTCTAATAATTTTGTGCTTACTTGTGTAGCGTTTGATCCTAGAGGGATATGACAGTTTGAATCTCAATTTATTTTCACATTTTTTTTTATAATAAACATATGTATATACTTAATATCGGCAACGTTTATCGGATCATTAAGTAATATATATAATTCCTATCCAAAAGGTTTGTTAAATGCTAGGGAAGAATAAATACTGTTTATGGTGCCAGAAAGTATATAGTAAAGTTTGTAGGTAGGTAGGTAGGAATATATAAATAGTAATTTTAAGGGAATCTAACTCACTTTTCGTTCGATCGTTCGCGATCTAATGCATGTATGAAAACACCATCCAATATCAATCACGGTCGGCAGAACCGGGCTGTTCGCTATTTGAGCTAATATTAAATATTTATTTTGTGAGTGTATGAATGAAATTTGCTACATCGCCTAACGCGGCTCACGGCCTGCAGGCCGACCCTCGCGTGTCGGATGTGCAAACTGAGACGTCGACGATACTCATACCTAATGCGCTGTGAATTAGGTAAATGAATGTAAATTATAATCATTAAATAAAATTTTATATTACATATTGATGGTATATTATTTGCCCGAAAGCTTAATTTCCAAATTAATTTTATTTATTATTTATGTATTTGTATGGTAATATTAATGAGTGATTCTTAGCAGGTCTGAACAGCAATGTTAAATTGAAAAAAATCCATTGAGAAAACTGATTCAGTTTTGATATAAGTAAAATTCAAATGTCGTAACTTACAAGCTTATAAAAATAAATTATTGAAATATGTTTTCTATATATTTACTCATTGTGGCCTTATTTATCGATGAAGATATGATAAATGAAAGCGTCATACTTTTAAAAATAGAATACTTATAATTGGAATTTTGTTCAACTTTAATAATTTTAAGTTCAATTAACATAAAGAAGAAGAAATAAATAATTTGGTTGTTGAAATTTTCAAACTATCTGTCTATATAGTTATTCAGTCTAGAGTTCAGACTAGACCACAATCCACGAGTACTAAGTCCCGGTAGTTCCCAGAGGCCCCCAGAGTTAATCTTTTCACAATATTTGACAGAAATAAATAATAGTCAAAATAAAGAAATTTACCACGTTGGCATGTTGATGTAGATATACTAGCTAAGACGCGAAAATATAGGAAAATTTAAAAGAGTCCCGGTCGGTAAAATAGGATTTTTTTGTAGTTTCTTGTTCGGTGCATGTTATCTAGCACATATTTTAAATTATGTTTCTACATTAATAATTTTTAAATGATAAAAAGCTAATACATTTCAAACATCTCTCTTCTCAATGTATAATGTACTTGTTTGATTTAAAAGGTGGAAATTTAGGTGGAAATCAAATCTGAGGCAAAGTTAAAATTTAATTAACTAATTTACTTGTAAGGTGGTATTTTTATGTTATAAATAAAAATAAATAAAATTCCCATAACATCTTATACATTGATCTGATTCCGTGATAAGTCGTTTAAAGCACTTATGTTACGGACATTAGATAATAGAGGAATCACGAATATATTATTTAAATACATATTTTTAACACCCAGACCCGGAAAAACTTATATATAATTATATAAATATTAGTCCTGGGTGGGGATCGAAACCACGACCTTTAGCGCACAAGACAGGATCAACTACCCTCTGCGCCATCGGGCCCGTCGATATATTCGAATTCGTGGAATGACTAAATTAATATGTTGAAGTTTATATTTAACTCGTGCCTTGCCTATTATATTATTGTCGCAATGATATTTTATGCACATGCACATCCAGGAAACGGTATAAAAAGTGAATCATGGCCAAAATATTTATACTTATATCCTCCAACGATAAATTTGTAAATAATTATCAATATAATTACTTTACTTTAAATAAATTACTTTTAAGCGGTAATGATGAATGAATCATTTCATTTATAATATCTTTACTTATATTATAAATGTGAAAGTAACTCTGTCTGACTGTCTGTTACGCATTCCCGCTTAAACCTTTCAACCGATTTTGATGAAATTTGGCACAAACAATCTTTAGACCCTAAGAAAGGACATAAGCTATTTTTTAATTCGAAATAAGGGTTGTAAAGTTTCGAAAAGGGGGACGAAAAGTTGTATTGAAGTATCACTATTTTTAGAGCTAGAAACTTGAAACTTATTTTTCAGGCCATTCATTCGATATTAATAAATATGACATTAAAAGTTTATATACTCGTAAGTTAAGGTATAGAGGCATGGTACCCAAAAAAACTATTCCACGCGGACGAAATCTCGGGCACAGCTAGTACTGTATATTTGTTATAAGATCTTGTATAATTTGTTAATTGATAAGGTGCAATTATGAATTGTTCACCTTGCGTATATTAAATAACATTAGAAGGAAACTCATACAACTAATATAACAATATTTTGTAGTAACTTTGACAGGAATTCATTTAAAAATTCAAAGTAATTATATAAAGGATATTGTGAAATTGAAATGAACCTCACACGGGTATTTTACAAAGATGTTTTCGTCAGAGCCACGTTATCGATAAACGCTAGCGCGAACTGTGCACTAGCGTTTATCGACAACGAGGGGACAACGTGGTGGTTAGGGTTGACAAAATAATACGATCAACATTGCGGAAGATTTTAAAATATCAATTCTTGGGTGTTGATTGAAGTATTACAACTATACGCATTTTTTACATGTATGATTCATTTAAAATACTGTAACAGAGACTAAGAACGAAAAAAAAGGAATTTAATCGTAAATAAGGCCGGGAAGTAATATAACTTATTGCAAATAAGTACTCTGATTTATTTTTGAAGATAAAATTATACGTACAAAAATAAAGGCCGATCAATTGAAATAAAATTTATAATTCACACATAAAATGTTTAAATTTAATTTTCAGGGAATATTATAACATATTTATATTTTAATTAAAAAATTTAAACTAAACTGTCATGGATTGACAGACATAGTTCGTGACAAAGTCCGTATAGTTTTGTTAACAATGTGTTGGTGACAACCATAAGAAATAAAGCAAAATTGGCTAAAAATATCTATATAACTATGCTATTCTGAAGAAATTCTGATGAAGTTCAGTATGAAGGTTCTTTATTTAATGAAACAAAAGTAAAATATATTTCAAAAATCCTTTCTTACCCTATATTATAAAAGGAACCCCTTCCTTTTTTGGTTTCTAATCAGTCCAGTTCAAGTTACTTAATTATATTTAAGCGTTTCAAGAATACAAGCAAGTCAATGGAAATAATATTTGTTTAAATAAGTTGAAAAGAATAATATATGGTTTATAATATATGGCTATCGCAGACAATACAGCTTATTTTTGGTAATAAACAGTTTGGTAATAAACTGGCGTTTTGTCATTTGAAGATGGAGAACATATACTTATACACTCTAGATTTAAAGATTCATTTTGTTTCAAAAATTTCATGTTACAATAAAATGAACTTAATATATTTATCGCTACTACTTATTTTAATATGCACTCATTTGCAATAATATGGTACCAAAATGATTTCAATCATTTGTACATGTTACTGGCTGTTTTCAAAAATGCCGTGGTGTTTAAAACAGTACGTTCTAAATTCAAATATTATTCGTTTGATGCTCGTTTTTACAGAAAACCACTTTTTATCCTATATTTTAAGCGCAAAGTTCCAAAAGATAATACCAGTTTTCATAACTTTTAGTCAATTTTTATGAATTTATTTCATATTCTTAATTATCAAAGCTTCATTTATTGCTGTTTAGCTGTCTCAATAATGCTAGAGAAAGTGGTAAAAGCTACGAAAATTATTGAGATGCTCGAAGAGGGTTGCAGCCAATGCTTCGTGGCTCAGAGGCTAAGTGTGAGTCGCTCGACGGTTCAAGCGGTATCAAGATACCGGTTCCGTCGAGAGAAGGCCTGATTCTGGAAGAAAACCATGTACCCAACCAAGGGATGATCGTTTTCTTGTGAGTCGCGCTTCAAGAAATTGCAAGTCTTCGTATGTGGACCTTAAGAACAACCTCGAAGAAGTAAGAAATGTGCATAATAGTCTATGGACAGTCAGGCTTCTCGCCGCCAATATACGCAGTCATCGCCCGGTCCGCGGTCTTAAATTACTCCGTGAGCACAGAGTTGCCAGGCTTAGGTTTGCTCGAAATTGTGAGTCATGGACTCAAGAAGACTGGAATAGGGTATTGTTCTCCGATGAAGCGAGGATATCTCTGTTCGGTGAAGATCGACGTCGGCGAGTGCAACGAAGACGAGGAGAACGCTTTAGAGAGGCTTGTTTTGAAGAAATCACACCTGGTGGTGAGGGCTTTGTTATGTTTTTAGTAATAAATTCAATGGATCGTACAGAGTTAGTCTTTATTGAAAAAGGCTCACTGACTGGACATCGATACATAATGGAAGTTCTAATTCCTCATGCACAACCCGCATTGGCCGCTTTAGGCGAAAACTAAATTTTTATGGACGACAACGCTCGCGCCCACCGGTCTGGCGAAGTGGAAGCGTATGTGCAAGAGGTCGGCATTTGTCATTTGGATTAGATAGCTCGAAGTTCCGACCTCAATCCTATAGAGCATGACTGGGACGTTCTGAAACGACGCGTGAGAACAGTACAACCGGCTCCGCAGACCTTCAGAGAGTTGAAGAATGTGATTACCGCGGAGTGGGAACGTATTCCGCAAGCAAGTATCCGGGATATCCTCGCTAGCATACCCAGACGAATTCAAGCTGTGATTTCAGCTAGAGGGGGTCACACTCGATACTAAACATTTTTTTGTTTAAACAAAAATCTTTGTTAACTTTTACACCACGAGCATATACACTACTAGTGAGCATACACTACTAGTGAATTTTAGCATTAAGACCCATAAATTTTATCAAAATTTTATGATAATACTGACGAAAACGATTATTTGATTATTAATTTACAAAATTGTGAAAGTAAAACTACCTATAATTATCAAACAAACCAATAGTAACATTTGAAATGGTTAATTGCTTAGGTGCCCGTTTTTTTGCAAATGAGTGTATTTACGAGCATTTTAAGATATTGTTTTAAAGCCAATTGTTTTAAATGAGTGGCTTCACGGCGATAACGGAAAGATATTGGCCCTTCTTACGCAATCAGTTGGATCGCGAGAAATCGAACGAAAAGTAAGTTAGAATGCCTAATATCTTACTACGCAAGTATTATCCGTATAATTTGAAATGGTATTCAGTAGACGCCTAGGATTGTTCGCAGTGTGTTGAAAGTGGTTTTTGTTATTACATATCTATATACTATTATAATTATAATGTTGATACATTTAAGACTTTGGGTTTATGGGGACCATTTAAGGGGGTCATTTAAGGCTTACAAGGGGTTGAGCCAACATGTAGCAGTCTTTCGTACCATTTATTATATTTTGATATGGGCACTAGGGAACCAAGGTACACAAATGTGCACCAGGTATGTGCTGTGTCTGAAATACCAACAATATAATATTTATAAATATTGGTAGTTTTACAGGGATACTTGTGGAGTATAATAGTAAACTTTCCCCTGCACCAGGTATTGTAAGTGACTGAGATAGCGGAACTGCCTGATAGCGTTATTTTTACTCGAAACACTATATCTTAAATGTAACGGGGCGGGGATGGGTAGCAGTATACCCGTCGCAAAACTTGTGACAGTTAATGTGTAAGTTTCTCTCTTTCTTGGAAAGACTTATGTCCAATTGTAGACGATAGCTGCAACAATTATGGTGATCTTACATTCGTGTTACAAACGTAACTTTTTACTTAAAACAAGTTGCCCCGACTCCATCCGGTTAAATAGGAAATTGTATGCCTTGAACTGTAAGTCTATTATATTAGTAGTATCAGATACAATTACCTTAACCTGTCAGAATCTGCCATCATCTGTTTAAATCTTATAGCAGTTATACGAGTCCATTTCTTAGTCATATGTAATAAACAAATAATTGGCAATAAAAATGTAAAGAGTTGTTCAAAAGTTTATCGCGGACAAATATGTGACTGGATTGTGACTTTGGGCAGCATATTCTCCTGAAAACGTATTTTTAATCCGTTTTTGCTACATTTTTGATTGATACTCCGCTCCTATTTGTCGTAGCGTGATGTTATATAGCCTAAGTTATTCCTAGTTATATCAGCTATCTGCCAATTGGTCCAGTCGTTACGAAGATTACTTCAAACAAACAGTTATTTAAACACTAGATAATTTGACAGATGTCCGGTTTTAACCATACTGAGTGACTCGCTTGATTATAATCGTTTCAGTAGTTCAGCGAAATCATCGCGGACAAACAGCGTGTTACGATTTTTTTTATATATAAAGATATTGACCGCGAGATGCGTGTTCCCTTATTATTCATATAATGGGTACAATTAATCACAGGTTTAAACTTCCATCGCATCCCAACTGCGAATGATATCGGCGCGTGTTTATCGGTCGATTCGCCGCATTAATGCTCATAGCCGGGAACTGTTTTCAAATTCACACAGTAAGACCGGCACCGTCTATATGTAGATGCCTATTGTTGCAGTGCAAATTTGCATACTTTTAATGACATCGAACCCTATTGAAGTAAGCAATATATGGCTTTATTAAACTCAAAAACAAAAGAAGATTCGGTGAATTCGACTTAAAATTAACCTAATATCCTAATATCTACAAATTAATCATACAAATTTAAGTAACAAAAAAAATTATACTTAAGTAACTATTATATACTTCAGTTTAATTTATGTACATGTGTACATACAGTGAAAACTTTGAATAACTTAGGATTTATTACGCGAAGCAGAAGAAGTGGGAGACGAGCCATAATTCAAATTTACATGGCGAAGAACTGCGAGATAGCACAATTTATGAATAATTGAATGAAACATATATTTATGTTTGTATTAAAACTTCATTTGTAACAAATAATTTTGAAAGGTACCGTATCCGTAGTAAACAGATTTCAAAAAAATGTTTAGGAAAGCTACATATTCAGCAAGTGATATTAGCCATAGATATTTTATCCCTGTGTTCTAACACGAACGGGGACCACGCGAGTGAAACCGCGATTTGTTGCTAGTTTATAATATAAGTATAGATAATAGTCGACTTTGGACATTACCCGATAGAATAAATATAACTATTACAAAAATGGAAATGAAATTAATACATTGTAAAATAGAACTATAAAAACAAACAACACACTGTGCATGCTAATGGAAGTTATCTACAAAGAAAAGGCACCATTGAAAATTTTAATATAATTTTTTTATCCAGTCCGCACAAAGTGTGAGAGGGACGGAAAAATAGGATTACTCCACGCAGCTTATTGGCAAGGGTTTTGATGTTGACGGATTGATGGATCGAGGATTGTAATAAAATGCTTTACGCAAATATGCGTCCGAATAAAATTGATCATTGCTGAGGGTGCTGCGTGCCAAGATAGGCACGTTCTGGGCTTAACCGCTAAATTTCTTTTATAATGTCGAATTTCTGCTAACGGTATTCCAATTCTGTACGATTTTGCACTGGATTTTTGTCACCCGCTCTCTAGATAACAATATAACTTAGTTAAGATTTAGAAGTGCTTATCAAAGGCAAATCTTTGTCATTTTTTAATGTGTCAGTTTTTGGGTAGATCGTCAAAAATAGATGCCAACTTGTGTATTTTATTACCAGGTGTAATGCGTTCTTTAATCTGGGTACTCAGAATTCTAGAATGATTTACTTAAAAGTAACCAAATTTCATAACATACCAGTCTCCAAGTCGAAAAACTGGTAAATTTGTACCAGTGATGACTTCTTTGAATGGAACGTTGTTTCCTACTCAACTCAAAAAAACGTTTCGAGCTATGGAGAGGGCCATGCTTAGTCCATTTGCAGGATTCATAGGAATTAGGAGATCCGTAAAAAAGCAAATCCGACCGACTAAGCCAACCGAGTTAAAGTGGCAAAGGGCATGGAAGCACGCAGAACCGACGGCCGATAGAGTCGTCAGGTTCTGGAATGGAGACCACGCACGGGCCAGCGTAGGACGTTTACCCACAGGGTGCACAGGCAATCTGATTAAAACTATGGTTCTATTGGAATTGACATAGGAAGCCTATGACAGTGTGTAGACGTCCTATGAATTAAGACGATGAAGGTCAAATACGAACTCTATGTCCAAACAAGAATAAGGAATTATAGTTTATATTTTGAATACTAATTTATTTAGGGTTGCTTCTTAATTAATAACAATAACTATAGTATTGCTTAGAGGAATATGAAAGGAATTGTGATGCAAAATTTTAATGAATGATTTTATTTGTTTGAGTTTATTTGAATAAAAAATAATATTAAAACTGAACTTGTTTTTTATTGAAGCGAACAGTGTATTGCTGCAGGTCGGATAAGGTTCAGAATAAACAGATTTTTCTTGTTGAAACCGAGTATTAAACATTACATAATTCAGAAACATATTATTTCGTTCAGGTACTTTCTGCCATCTCAGATGTTACTGTTATCGATAAATAATCAACAAATCCCTACATTATTTTAAAAATTGTGTCAACTATCGAAGAAGTGTTATCGGCGAGTAGTTCTCAAAGAAACTCCGAACTCAATTCAAAAACATTTTTTTTTATTCTTTACTAGCTGTGCCCGCGACTTCGTCTGCGTGGAATAGTTTTTTTGGGTACCATACTTCTTTACCTTAACTTATATGAACTTTAAATGTCATGTTTATTTATATCGAATCAATGGCTTGAAAAATAAGTTTTAAGTTTCTAGCTCCAAAAATAGCGATACTTCCATACAACTTTTCATCCCCCCTTTCGACCCCTCACAACCTTTTTTCGAATTAGAAATAGCCTATGTCCTTTCTTAGGGTCTAAATATTCTCTGTGCCAAATTTCATCAAAATCCGTTACAAGACATACAGAGTTACTTTCGCATTTATAATATTAGTAGGGAAGTAGCGATAGTAGGGATTTCATTTTCACAAAAAAACAAACATTATCCACTGGTTTCCACATTCCTAAAAGATTCCTGAAATACTAATATAAATTGCGTTTAGATCGGCTTGACTATTCCGCGACGCTATGCAACGTGATCGAAGTCGCAGGCAACATCTAGTTTGACATAATCGTGTGTGCATAGAAACGTCTTCTGTTAAAGGCACGGCGAGATTGTGGAGGTTACGATATTTGCGGGCGGCGAGTGCGGGCTCCGATAAAAATATTCTATTTATTACGGCTACAGACGCATTCAGAGCGCGTCACCGGTTGACATCCGACATCGCGGTAACCAAACACGCGGGTGCGTAGGGCTTACACTAGTGAAAAGTTTAAAAACACAATTATTTCAAATCCAACGTATTGTATGAAGTGTAATTATTGTGCATTCAGTAGTTTAACGTGAACGAGTAGTAACATCTATACATCTTCTCAAATATCTGGGACAGTAATTTTACTAGTTTCCACTTGTGATTTCGTCTGCGTGCATAATTTTAGAAATTACCTATAGCCTGGGCGTCGAAGTGATGTATGAGATACTTGTTGCTGTGAAGTTTGTTTTAAATCTATTTTGTAGTTATGGCTTGAAATTAAAGTACTGAAAAAATCCATAAATCTTTACTTTCGCGTTTACTATCGTGACGTTTGGAAAAGTGGGATGATTATAAAAAAACCATAATGATTGTGATAAAAGTCTTCAAAGTGTAGATACAACTAATGATGAAAATGATGAAGATGTGGATTTTAATATAGGAATAAGTCCACTCGGCGTTTCATCAGAAATGGCTACGTTAAGAAACGATATACAAACTGAGGATATCGCAATGAATGACAAAAAACAATTATATTACAAAGATTATTTTTGTATATTTTTTAATAAAAAAAAATTTACTCTTAAATAAAAAAATCCTCTTATTATATATCATGGATATGCCTATGGAGGAAACATGTAAAATAAAACGCGCCTTGCATTCTTCCTCGAAGGTGGTGGGGAAACGAGTGCATTGTCGTGATATAGTCGCATTCTCAGCGCTCTACTTCGAAAACGGTTTATTGTACAGAAAAATAAAAAAAAAAAGTTTTTTATAGATAATTTGACGACCTACAATTTTGATTATGACCTCTATTGGCCTCCGAGCAATAGGTCGCGAGATATTTGCGAGAAACTGATTTTCATGACTTTTTGACCTTTATAACTGTTTTTAGACGGCACGATATCAATGTCGATTTTTCACAACTTCATTAAAACGCCGTACTAAAAGTGTATACAAAAATTCTAGCTCACTAGTGATTTTTCCGCAGATTGGTGTTTAAAATCCCAAAAATGACTGAACTTAAGAGGTGTATGAACAAAAATATTAAATCAGCCGTTACTTTCAAAATAAAAGTTAACTGTAAAGTTACTTTCAGCTAACTTTTATTTTAAAAGTGATATTATATATATACTTTATTGATTTTCAGCTAATAAAACAAGCGTGCCAACCCTACATCGATCCGGCGGCCTCACGCACCCTGTCAATGCGTGTAAAGTCAATACGCAGGAGTGTGAATAATTTTTCATCTATTCCCATAATATGACGCCAGCCGCCGCAGCTTTCTTTGCCCTATCAGCTTAAGTACATGCAAGGGATATTTTTAGCTTATAGATATAAGATTATAATATAATTTATAGAAGGCCGTTTTTTCATTTCCACTACTTATACAACATATAAATCTACGTGATTGTTTGCATGCATTTGACACTTTACTGCGTGTCTTCTGGATAAAAAAAGATAGAATTTAACACACTACCTTTGTACCAAAGGTAAAACCCACATTGTTTCCCAGCGGTCCAGTACAAAGCATAAAAGAAAACTGAGGGACGCGTGAAAAGTCTGCTACGGGATATTTTAGGCTACGGGCGACATGAAAAAACACCTTTGTAACTAAAAAATCTAGGGTGTCGACCACTATTCACGGGAAAGTATCATTCATTCGTGCGGTCAGCACCCGAGCCGCGCAGAATCAAAAGAGGCTTTGAGTTCAAAGCGTTCGTGAACACTGGTACAACCAACACTAAGGGAAGAGTGCAAAATAAATGCAGCAACACCGGATTACATAGCCACTGAATCAAAAGACAGACTGAGCGTGAAGTGATGAAAACTGGAAAAAATAATAAAGGTGCCCTTTGCGAGTGGGGTACGACTATTCTGGGATCTAAGATCTCGGCTGGAGGTGCGAGGACGCTTGGAGAATATATTACGAGTTCTTAAGGCGGGATAGTGATTAATCACAATGCAAAACTTTTAAATATAAAAAATAAGTGAATAGTTAACATCTTTTTTATCTGTATTCTTATCATCTTTTTATAAGGTGATAAGAATATAGATAAAAGACTGATTTAAATTAATCTACGAGAACAAAATATGGAAGGTTTCGAAATCAGCAATTTCTAAAATCTACTCTCAGTTTGGAGTGTCGTATGTCAGTTTTTAGTATTCTTTATAGTGTTCCAATTGTGCCGAACAGAATAAGACTGGAGGCGGTCAATAAATGATTCCGATGGAGTGGCATGGCACTCAGCTCTATTCACGTGTACAAAGGTAGAAATGAATGAACTAATGCAAGCATTTCGTTTATTAAAAGTTTCCCGTTAGCCATGAGATTTCATCATGTAAGCCGCAACCTTCCACTGCTGGACATAGCCTGCCCTAAGAAAG
Organism: Heortia vitessoides; assembly: GCA_020976665.1. Classification (NCBI taxonomy): domain Eukaryota; kingdom Metazoa; phylum Arthropoda; class Insecta; order Lepidoptera; family Crambidae; genus Heortia; species Heortia vitessoides. The sequence goes on from JACJUM010002543.1 coordinate 10,979,203, forward strand.
GGAGAATTTTGCCAATAATTGCCGCGCTGCGTAAGCGTAGTGGCAATTGCAGAGCGTAGCTTCACCACGAAAATGCTGCTGCCAACCCCCTCTCCCGATATTCCGGTATATTATATTACGGTTTTGATACCTCAGTCGTCTTTACGGTACAGATACACCAGGTACAGGAAGTACGTACTATTCTACTCAACGGGCAGTATATCCATCCGAATACCGTGAGGTAGAGACATCCGAAACAGCATAGCTCATATGCTATAGGGCTAGGGTAAGAAGCGTAGAAATTGTATTTAAAGTAATGTTGCTTATTTAAAAAAATTACACGAATTTTGAGCGGTTTCTCAACGAACCAAATTTTAAGTACACTATGATAAAGTTATTTCAATACTTTATAGTACGGTAGATGGATAAGGGCTGTTGATGTACTGAAAAATATCAATACAAGTAATAGAAACCTGTTTTGAAACGTGTGTACGTTTAATCATGTTTTTTTCTAACTGTAAAATAGCTTACACAAGCTAAGCGCAGAAAAAAACATAATTCTTGTCTTACTAGTCTATTTAAAAAAAAACTAAAATTTAAATATAGAAGCGATTCATTTGTTCTGCCATTTGTTGCTTTACCACAAGTCGTTCCACTTTATACCGCTGTTGCATGTTATTTGATCCCCCCCGGGGATCAACTGTCGATTGGATTGGATCAATCGAACTTAATAGTTCCCCCAGGAGAGTCCGATTTGATACAGCTTTCCATAGAAAACACAAGCACACTTCTATAATTATTTTTCAATATTAGAATAAGATGTTTTTATTTTTAGAGTTTTTTGATAATAAAATATAATGCATATATTTTGTGTTTATAAACTTTTCAATCCAGTTTTGCAAACTCTAAGTTATACTCTAGCTTTAGCATCTGCATTTAGACCATATTTGATCTAATTGTGTTCATCCATACCGGTGTGAAAGAGTAGCAAACATTCGCTTCTTCTTAAACTTTCACGTTTATAATATTCCTCAATATGGAGTTAATATTTACCTGAGAGCTGGTACAAATAATTGATATTTTATAGAGCTATAAAAATGTACAGTTAATATTGTTAAGTATAATTGTAAATCACATTGAGGGTAAAAAAGACTCCGTTTCAACCAGAATACGGTCTCATCATAAAGCATGTCAATATTAGGCCCCCGTTGACTCCTGGCATGACTTTTACATCAAAGCGGCGCCTCGTCAAAGACGAGTGCAACTTGAATCGCACATCGCAAACACCCTGTAAATTAATTGCGGTGAATTCCAGTTCTTTACGACACGACTGAAGTTTGAAGTAGAGGTGCTGGTAGTCTACGGTAAAAAAGGTCTCAGGCATCTGTTTCGCAAAGTTAAAGCAAACATATTGAAGCGTTTAAAGGCATACAATGTATTGCAAAAAACAATTACTTAGTTAACATTAACTTAGGTACATTTTGTTTAAGTAATTAATCGTCGAAAATTCTATCTCCAATACCCTAATAAAAATATTTATTTAATTAATACATTCCATTTCCTTTATTGGTTACTTTAGTAAAAAGGTTATCAATAATTAGAAATGGCAGCAAGACTTAGAATTAGTTTCAGTTGAATTGATCAATCAACCCCACCATTATTCATAATTGTTGATGATGGTGGGGTTACACAGAAAAGTTTAATAACACTCACTGTAATGTACTAACCTACATGCATATATGCAGGAGTTTCGCATTTGCGGATGCGGAAACCAATATCTGCGATCTTTGTCGGCAAGCCGAAAACACAAGCGAGACTGGCCATTTATAATTAAACATAGTTTATGACATTCCCGTGCACCACAGTCGAGTCTAACAACGTAAACTAACGTGTTATTCAAAGCTACCACAAATTTTGTCAATGATGTTATAAATTACTGAAAGCTGCGTGCCTTGTATTGTGCACAAATTTAATTTCATAGTCCACCAGCGCTAAATGTATGAAACGCGCGCTGTTACAGGGAGGATAGGCTTGGGGGTAGGGAGAGGGGGATCGTTTCATTGCTGCATTATTTACTGCACTTGGGCTGGGACCCGAATAGCAATCTAATTCGGTTACTGGACGCAGACTGTGTAGATTTAAGTGCTAATGCATTTAGGATTATTTAAATGTTCACCCTAATTTAATTTGAAATGAAGAAAAAACATAAAGCTGGAAAAATAAAAACGCTTGCTCGCAATTCTATTATTTTTAATCTTATTCTTTGTTTAATTAAAACCTGCTTGGAGTACAATGTTCTTATACCAAGGGTTTCAACACTAGTGGCGTATACTTCTTAGACGATCGACACAACGGGCTATATTATCTCATAATGTGTTCAAAAAAGGAATCCCAAAAAGTGCCACATGAGCGAGCGTTTTGTTCACCAAATAGTGTTTTCAGGTTGATTTAAAAACTTATATTTAATACAATTAAGCTACCTACACAATGTAACGTGAAATTTTAGTGAGGATTACTGCAGTGTCCGGCCGATAGCGCCCAAAGTTACGGCTTTAATATAAAAATAAAGTTTAACGAGTCTCGCAGTTGCTGCAAACGAAATGTTGAGCCCGATTTATTACCTCCGGAAATCATTTGTTTTCCGTGTTTTTTTTAGGAATACCATTTTCGAATATCTTTTTAATAAATAAAATGGGGCTAAATCTATGATAGGCTTCGAATTTTTTCTAATCTGCAATAACATGTATCGAAAAACAATTGATAGATGCCGGTACAACTAAATAGTTTTTTTTTTATATGCGTATGATTTCAAAGAACATCTCATACGTTTACCTGTCCTGACTCTGAAGAAAGTAGTTAAGAAATTAAAAACAAAAGGACACATTACTTTAAAAAATAAAGCTAATATAGCAGACTGTGACACTATGGATTTGACTTTGAATCTGCACCAAATACTCTATTTTTGCTATTTTATTTATTTACTATTTTAACAATAATAATGTAACGGTGACAAAGTAGAGTAAAACATTTAACATTGTTTGCAAACCTAGCGCCTATACATAATTCAGAGGCAATTTCACAAAACGACATCAATGCAACAATATCGCAATGGTTGAGTAATATATTTTAAATAATGTTGTTATGATAAAGTCTTAGTAATCTTTACTATATTCCGTTGGTTCTGTATTGATTTAAAACTATGAATATAGAAACAGTTTAAAATTCTATACATTTACAAATGGGGTATTTTTTGATTGATTTTATTACATGTTTATATGTTAAACACTAATATTGTTCTCTTTTTTGTTAGTATATCTTAGTAATGTGTAATCTTATCTAAAATAATTAAATCCTGTATTCAACACTATTACGACTAGTTGACTAGTGTCAATTCAAACTATGTTATTTATAAGTATGCTTAATACGAAAGTATGTCTTGGGCTTGCAAATCTTTCACTATGCAGGTCTTTGTTATTTTGCTTAGATAGCTAAATTTGGTGTTGTTGTTAAAATAAAGTAGGTAAAAAGAATGTGGACTAGATCAATTTCAAATTTATCCTTTGTCATAATGTAAGTATGGTAAGATCTATTGTTGCAATTTTTAACCGCTAAGCCTGATAACTCCATAAATCTGTAGAAGAAACAGTTCAATCTTAGTACTAAAAACATAAATAATCATGAAGGTTTAAAGTGTAGGTATTCATAATTTGTGATTTGTAAATATTGACATAAATATAAAGATTGTTACGAGGATTGTTTACAAGTTTATATAACATACCAGGTACAATTTATGAGTTAAACATATGTTTCACGTTTTCCCAAAATATGACAGAGTCGTTTCGCTGATGTCCAATAAATCTATCGACAAAATATTCCAAATCCGAAATCGTAAGTCTAAGTCAATTTCAAAAACATTTGGAATATAGAAAAAGAAAAGTGGTGGTGATAAAACAGAGGATTATTGCCGTAGTGCGCATAATCTGCTTGAAGTTATTATTTATGGTGAGTAAATATATACTTTATTTTCTTTATCATCTACCAGAATTAAGACAGCGTTTTATATAGTACGTGGGACTTACCGGTTGCAGAAGCCCTGAATCGCAAGAGCTGATAACGTGTGAGTAAGTACGGCTAATTTGTTTGACTGTTGATAATGAGAACTGGAGATTATCTGCTGGTAAAATATTCCGCGCTTTATGACGATGCCTGTTAAGGGGAGAGTCCAACCGGTTAATTTAACACTACTAAAACGATATTGTGCCTTTGGTAATATGGTAAGGGAGACTTTTACAATAGTCATCTGTATGGGACCAAGCTCAGATATATACCAGTTTATATTCGGACAAATTGCATGAGCATTGAAATTACTTGATGTAGGCTATAGAGAGGGAACGCTTAGCGCGGTCGAATTAGTAATGAAGAGAAACGTGAGTACCGAAGGGCAGGACACTTAGCACGCAGAACTTGCGGCCGATGAAGCGGTTATGTTCTGGAATGGAGACAACGCACCGGCAAGGGCAGCGTAGGACGTCCATCCGTAAAGTGGGCAAATTTTCTGACATACCAGGTTTTATTGAAAATTACTGGGGGAGACCTAAGTCTAGCAGTGGACTCAAACTCCTGATTTGACGAAGTGACGTAAGCAGTATACCGGTTGCAATAACTCAGGATGCAAGTTGCAATAATACGGACGTGTTGGCGTGTGCTGCCATTCATTTTCATCTCCCTTTACCAGGTACTAAAACATAATTCTTAAACTCGCCCGGTCACAATGAAGCGATCAGCTGTTCGATCAGCGCTTCATATGTATAAGGATTTTATTCTCCAATTGTTTTTTTAGATACTCATATGACAAAAAGTTTCAAAATATTTTGTATTTTTCATGTAGCTTTAAAGAATTAAAATATTTTGTGCAAACATTTTAATAGTTCTCTTACATGTTCATCATATGGATTATTATTTTTAATCTACGTAAAAAATTATAATACAATGTTTCAGTATACCTCTTAAATTAATATTAAACATTTTAATACTTACTTGAAAACGTTTTCAAGATGTTATGAATTAGTGTTCCAGTAAATAAAGATAAGAATGATCTTTGTTCTTAACTCCAAAAGTGTCCGTGTTGACACTCGACTATCTACGGAATATGATTGATAATGATTGCCGGGAGAGGATTTTCACTCATTAAAGCTGGTACTTATACCACAATCTCATACATACAGATACATTATTGTCTTACTTAAAATAAATAACTATATAATATATAATAAATAAATAAATCATTCTAAGGCATTTGTGTAATATTTAACAATAAATTCCCATTTCAGCCTTACCTTTGAATAAATTCAGGAAATATGTCAAAAATAGCTTATCTTGAAAGCTTAGTATTGTATTAAATATTATGATAACCCTGAAACTGTTAGGTATTGATTTGTTTTAACCACTAGCTTTAGGACAATGGTTTGTTAGCGTCGACACGCGTGGGGTTTAGCGCCAAGTACAACATGGTGGTTCTGGCGTTTACCTTTATAACCACCAGTTTTTCTTGTAGGTTCTTTTTAGTGGGTTGCGTAATAAACTTGCTGTAAACTAGATTTTTGCACCCATTTGGTGCCGGTAGATTAGTTTTTGGCGGACCTAATTAAATGGTCTATATGTAAGATGAATCTTATGATTCAGGGTTGCCTTTTTTTACCTATAAATTATTTATAATTATGCATTTCATCACTTGCTTATTAGTAGTACTAATGATACTACTAATATTATTTTATATTATTATTGAATAAAATATGTTTGAGTATGCAGACTTGCATCTGATGCGAAATTAGTGATAGATTTACAATAATGTAGTCATAAATATTGGTAGCACTGACCCCTAAGCCTCGGTAGACTCAGGGTTCCATACCAATACCAACAATAAGGAAATGGACTTTTCTAACTTCCTTTCGAATGGTCCCGGAAGATACCATTTTCTTGTTACGGAGAAAATATTGTTAGTAATTTATTTAATGAATCACTAATCGCTACTATTGTCCTCGTCTGCGTTTATAATTAGAAATTATTAATAAATAATTAATGTAATTCCCGGAAAAGATTTTCTGATTGACTGATACGTACAGATACATTATTATCAAACCAAAGGTTTAATGAAGCCAAGACCGATCTTGTGAGCCATGGGTAGTGCTCTTAGCCTGCAAGATAGGATCATTAACATTTGCGCCATGGGGCTCGTCAAAAATTATTGTCTTATTCAGACTTGCTTCAGTTTTGTGTAATGGTTGACTGGGAGATAATGCCATCTAGCATTAAGTCCGCCATTTGTACATTTTGTAACATTTTGTGCAATAAAGTTAAATAAATAAATTAAAAAAAAATGTAAATTAATTTAAAGTTTAAGGAAAGGTCCTATTCTATTCTATTCGTTTATTGATTAGTATCTCTTAATCCAATATACATAAATTAAACTTAAATACTAACTTAAAAACTATAAATATAACTTAATCCAATACTCCTTTCATCTGTGTTCATTATTCGATATAATATAGGATTCTTAAACAAAATCAGGGATGGCTGAGAGTATTTATCCACAATATTATATGCGTTGTTCTGCTATATAAGCTATATTATTGTAAAGTTTCATTTAATTATATTCAGTTTTCCCGAGAAGGTGCTACAAACATCCTTAAACATTTGCAAATTTTCTATTTTGTATTATAGGTACGGGTATCTATATATATATAAATAAAAAAGCATATTTCCATAAAAACAGAGAGTTAAAACACACTTTAACTCTGATCGAACCAGTTATCAAGAAAATATCATGTTCATGAAATGGTTGAACTATTCTTTGAATGAAATACAAGATAATTTCATATTAAGTTCAAACAATTATTTACATTTTAACATTGAAGTAGCACCATTATAATTAGAGTAAGTACCATTGTTTTCTTTGTAACACAATTTCAATTCACTCACAAGCAGTCTTATAACATCTCAAGACAAAATATTGACAATGGAACACAATAAGGTTTGTCGTGTAGTGTTCCTTTGTAACATTTAAAATAGCTTGCACAATATCATGCAGACGGTAGGTTCCTAATAAACAAATTTATGTTTTAAAATTACAGCAATAAGATAAAATTTCAAAGTAGCGACGTTGTGAGCGAGCATTAAGTTGATTAAGGTGGGGGCTTCGAGTAGCTTTCACGTGGTCGAATGCTTGAGCTGTATTGTTTCTGCACTAGAAACCCTTTATTGTGACGGGTGACGCGCGGACGGGATATTCAAGTATTTTTTAGAACAGTTGTCTCAGACGATAGGTTTGTATTTTGTAGTATTAGAACTCAAAATGTAAATATCTACGCGGTTACAATAAAAAATTTGTTATTTTATTTGAAAAACTATCATCTTCTTTATGAACCAGGTAAAAGGCAAATGCGTATCTCAAATTCCACAGGATGGGCATTTATCTGCCACCTTTGTATCTGCTTGTGTACCAATTCTGAATCTCTTATTTATTCTTATGCCCTGGTATCTTTACTATTTACAGTGACAGGTACTGGAAAAGTAAAACAATACTTTTCTCTATACTATGATTCGAGAACGCATCTGCGGTACCGGAATTATCATCATCATTATAACAGTCTCGGAACATCCAATAACAGGAGAAATATTGCCCATAATTGCCGCACTGGGCAGGGGTTGTGACAGTGACAGGGCGTAGTTTCGTGACGGGAATGCTGCTGCCCATCCCTGATCTGTCGCATTGGGGCTACGCTGCTTTGGATGGATTTGTCGTCATATATCGGTTCTGTTATCTTAGTCGCTTCTTAAGGCACCTAGTACGGGGGGAGGTACTGTTCTTCTTTGCCTACTTGGTAACAAACGGCCAATTTTCTTCATCCTTATGTGCTGGTATACATATTAACTATTTACAACGCCAGATACCGGCAAAGTACCTATCTGTCTGGTCATCGAAAGACGCGGTTGTGATCCCAGAATCAACAGATGGCGGTATATTTATCCAAAACAGCGTAACTTACAACGCTGTAAGAAGTCACTTACAGGAATTGCCTATACTCCTACCAATTGTGGTAATCATATGCAAAAATCCCCAAAATGTAACCGCAGGATTATGTTTCTAACGAATATCACTTAAAGTAAATATGGTTTAACTAAGATATACGGAAAATAAATAATTTGTACCTGAGATATACGGAAAAGACTAAAATATACGGAGGAAAAGATCTACTGTTTCCCCAAAACATACTGACCGAAAGCAGAGACGGTATTAGATCGTAACTAGGTCTCCGTGTCCCTCAGTCATCGAGGCGCTCAGACTACGCAAGCATGTGTATACAATCGACAGAATATGGACAACTTTTGGGGTATATTTTTGTTCGATGTGTTGGTAAATGACTATTTTTTTTTTGTTAATGCTATTAGATATTAAAATAGATATTATTTCCACATGTTTTACATAAATACACTACTTATTATTTTAATATGTACTTATTTAGTGTAATAAGCTATGTTAACATTGTTGAACTCGCTTATATTTGACAATTTTTTATTGCTCTATGTACTTATTGTCGTAATGTTGAGCTTGATTTAAAAAATAAATAAATCTCATAGTCGTTTTTAAATGTCGTAGTAATGTAGGTACCATTTCCTATAACAATGTGGTAGAAGCCTTTTATTGGAGTACCTATTTGCATAATTTATATACCTAGTCTTAATAAAATATACGCGAAGCGACAATTTTGTATTAATTCACAAAGAAAAAGAATTTTCATTAGTTATGAGCGAATGATTAAATATGAAATTTGACACAGTTAATGTAAAGAGGTAGTGCATAAAGCTATTTACCTATATTATACAAAATGCACTAAAAACTCATGAAATTTATTTAAATGACAATTGTGCACACGACTGTTTATTTGATTTATTGACAGCTCTTAATGGAGTAAACACTAATTGTCTATTGGATGTTAAGCAAATTATAAAAGAGTTTTTACAAAATTTTATAAGTGGGCGACCTCTAGGTTGTAATGATAAATTCACCAGACATCTCATACGTACACCTGTCCCTAAAACAGTAGCTTAAATCACTTGTGGATATCAGACAACAGAGGAATTTTAAATATAGTACTTAAATATGTAACGCTTGAGACAGAACAAACACAAGTGTTAACATAAATCTTTGTCCTGGTCGAGGATGGCATTCACGACCTTTGGCATACGAGATAGGGATAATTTTAGCAAGTATGCTACAAGAAACACTCGATAAAATAACATTATTCTCTTTTTGTCTATGTAGATACATTCAAATATACCACACTATATTCTTCTTGTTTCTTTGTTATTAATACTTTAGCAGTGCGCGCGGTTTCGCCCGCGTTAAATTGTAGAACAAACCTAGCGTCATTTATTCTACGTTATTATTGGTTCTAGCGTGATGTTATAGTACCTATAAAGCCTTCCTCGATAATTGGGCTATCTAACACTGATAGAATTTTTCAAATTGGATCAGCGGTTTCTGAGTTTAATGCGTTTAAACAAACCAACAAACACTTCAGCTTTAAAAAGTTATAGTATAGATTTAAATTCAGATTATTTTTAACATAGATGTTGGTGGCAGAATAATTTAAGCTATCTCTTACCAAAGTTAACACATTTAATTGCTTGCTATGGCATCGAGACACAAAATGGGGAATAAAGAGATTTGATTTTATTATAAGTTGCTAAAATTTTGTTTAGTTGTCATCTATACCTAATTTGTTCCTGCGTCTGTGTGTTGTTATAATCTCTAGACTGTCTCTAGTAACTTGTGATACGAAGTTACACATTAAATCAAATGATGTACGGGACTGGATTAATGAACGATAGAAAAAGAAAAATACTCTATGTTATTATTCTATACCGTGTCCCTTCCATGCAAGAGCTTTCTTAAATGGTATTATAAAACTGTAAAATCTTTCATTCCGTATTTCATTTTATAATTAAATAAAGCATCCCTCTGAACCAGAGTATAATTGTTTAAAATATATTACTTGCCATCATGCTCAACTTGTTCGGGCGCTTATATTTGTACATTTTACATAGCTATTATAACACATGAACAATATTATTGCTGTTTCATTAAAATCCTTTCAATCGTATTTGTATGACAGATCAACAAACAAACATCTCTTCAAAATTAAAAATTCGACATTTAAAATGATACTTGGTAGAGTTTATGATTTCCCCCGAACCTATAGTTTCCTTGAATTATTTTTTTTTGGAATTTAAATAACGTATATCGAAACACTACAATAGCTAATTACGTAATATTAACGGAATTATAACAAAATATAATATATCCATACTAATAAATATAACTAATGCTAAAGAATCTGTCTGTGTGTCACACTTTCACTGCTTATCCGGTGAATTAATTTAAGGGAGTTTGGCATTTGGATAGCCTAATGAACCTTAAGGAAGAACATAGATGGATATGGATACATTGGAAATTGCAGACGGAATGCTAACTGCCTAAGGGCATACATTTCCGAGGGAAAATAAGTTTATTTTTAAATGTAGGTCAACACTTTAACTTTACAACGAAGTTTTCATAATTCTACGCAGTATTAATAACACTCATATTTGAAATCAATTGCTTATAAACGTTTCGACATTAATTCCTCAATATTACGACAGATTATAAAACTTTATGAAGTGAAACGTTGTTGTGCGAGCAATTAAAATAGATAACCCAGTGTTATAATATATTTTAAACAATTTACAAATGCTTTTTCTGTACTCGCAAGAGACAATTATGGCACCTATGCAGCCAGGGTCTGAATGCGTGCCAAATTAATAATTTCAATAGACCATGAATTCAATTGTTCTTTCAAATCTGCATTATTATGATGCTTTATGTACTGTAACATTAATGTGTTCGCAATCAAGTGCGCGATCTGTAAATCCATGTTAAAGTTAATATTTTATTTGATTTCTAAACGATTTTAATTTTATAGAGACTATTATTGTGTTTGTATGTACCGAGAGAATACACAATCAATAAGAAGTGTATCAGTAGACCATTGATAAACATGTTTAAAAATTATAGATATTTATCGTAAAATTTGTTTTACTAAAATAGACCGGTATCCAACTTAATTCAACGTCCCATTTGATATTTGTAATAAAAAGCATATAGTTTGAAGTAAAAACATCAAGAGCCACAATACATTTCATTTACAAACTTTTAAATTAGTTTGCCCACGCGCCCTCGGTTCACAGGCAGAGTACAAACTTAATGAATTAATTGGACTCAGCTGTACGTAGTGGCGGGCGCGTGGCGCGCTGTACGCGAGTGTACCGCGGCCGCGGCGGCGGCGGCATCTAGGCTCATATTGATTGCCGGTGACATTCTTATCAATATACCCCCGGCCGGCGCGGCCGCTCCATACAACACCCAAAAGAAACAGGAACGTTTCTTCGCGCGCTTGGATCGGAACGCAACGAAAAAAGGGCGGAGACTCCGCGACGGCTTCAGCGCCCAATCGGATTGCGGCAAAATCTGCGGCGCACCAATAGGAAGGGAGTGCCGGGGCGGGCGCGCGCACGCGGCCGCGCCCTCGTTTTCCTCCGGCTTTTTATTTATTGTTGCGCGGAAGAGCGCGCGCGACGGGCGTGTGATGCGCGCGTAGTCACTTCTCTCGAGCATGGAGTCCGCCGTGGACTCAGCGTCGACCGCGAGCGAGGTGAGCGGCTCCTCCGGGGGCTCGCCGAGGGTGAAGGCCGCGTCTCCTGCCAGGGCTCTGAGTCCTCCGCAGCTGTTGGCACCGAGGCTGCCACTGCCGCCTCCTGGGCTAGGGTTGCTGGGCTCTTTGCAAATGATGCACCACTCGCCGCTTGAGCTGATGGCAGCCGCGCACCACCACGGTCCACCGCGGTACGGCAGCCCACCGCCTATCTCCACCTCCGATCCATCGGCCAACGAGTGCAAGCTGGTAGACTACCGCGGGCAGAAGGTCGCCGCATTCATCATTCAGGGCGACACGATGTTGTGCCTGCCGCAAGCGTTCGAACTGTTCTTGAAGCACTTGGTCGGTGGACTGCACACGGTGTATACTAAACTTAAGAGACTGGACATAGTGCCACTGGTGTGCAATGTGGAACAGGTGCGCATCCTCCGCGGGCTGGGCGCCATCCAGCCGGGCGTGAACCGCTGCAAGCTGCTTTCCTGCAAGGATTTCGACGTGTTGTACAGGGACTGCACGACAGCAAGGTACGCCAGACAACCATAACAAACGCCTCCACGCGAAAAGCCGACCACTAATATTTTCAGTTTTGTATTTTGTGTTCCGGGCCGGTGAACGTTTCAGTTATGTTTGCTCCACGACCTCCTTTTTGTTGTTGTCAGTGTATCCTCGTATTTCCTTCATTGTAGCTTTAATTACATTTCATTTTATATCGGGAAACAGTGCCTTGACAATTATTTCCGGAAAATTCGGAAATCTATTGCAATTTAAGCTAAAGTAAGCATAATAAGGTTTAACAGTGTTTTAATAGTAATTAAAAGATGGGTATATCGCCAAAGAACAAGGAAGAAGTCCAGCTCATCAAGTAGGACGCGAGTTTAGTGGTCTACTGGGAGAGCAGCGCGCGGCGTTAATTTTTAACGTTTTAATACGCGCCAAATATTTCCACCGGGTTAAATATTAAAGTGGGCTTCGGCGACGGAAGGGTTAAATCTCTGTTAATTAGCGGCAACCGTGTAAATTTTTAAATAGTAATTTTTACAAACGCTAAAGTTAGATTAAAAAATCTTGTTTTGTTGTGGGAGCGCACGAGGTAGATAGGCCTACATCGGCGGAGCACGAATGTGATTTTAAAAATGTAATGTCTGTTGAAAGTGCGCATCGGGGAGGCGTAAAGTTTAATTTTTTGCACATTTTGACGCTTTGTGTGTGTAATATTTAATGTTTGTTTATTGGTGAGCGGAAACGTTCAGCCCAGGACACCGTACGGTGGGCCTGACTCACATTCTGTTTGATTTTATGAAATCACTGTTGATTTATGCTTTAGTTACATACATACGAGCGTGCCTATGATGTCATCATTTTTTGTATGTCAAGAAGATCATGACAGTGTCGCTACTCTTTCAATTATAATAATAACTTTACACATACCTAATAGCAAATATTCAGTGGGTTTACTGTGGACACTTATTTCGTTTTGTTAATCTAAGCTTGTTAATTACTTTTGAATACGAAATGACTTTGTTCAATTTAATTTTTAACACAGAAAAAATATAAGTACCTATCTTAGACGCGTCAACTTATAACTCTATATTTATTTCATTTTACACATTAGTATCTGACACATTTTTGAAAGAGGAATGCCTAAAAGCGTTTTATACAAAAGTAGCATCAACAAACCCAATTTATATTATTTGAAAAAAGAACATTGATTTTGTACGTTGAGCGAACATTTGAAAAAAAGAACGCGCTCTCCGGCGGTGTTCCGATCACACTAATCTGTATTGGCATTTTTCCACCATTGCGATTCTACTAATGCCCTAAACATTTATTCCTTTTGTGCTCTTTTTTAAGATCAAGTAGGTAGATATTTTAGCTGTTATCAAATTTATTATTCTTGGTAAAATGGATTTAAAACTTAAATTATGTTAATTGTAATTGATATTAAAGTAATACTCATATGATTTAATTTATAAAGGAAACTTTTCATGTATTTATTAGTGTGTCTGATACAACAACTACTCATATATATATCTAACAAATAGGTTTCTCATGGGCACTTTAGATATCTTGATCACAGGATTCTTTGTAAGATATAAATTAAATTATCTCATAATTTCTTAAACAAAACAACTGTTTGTTTTATTAATGCCGTGTATTGTCAAGTTTTGATTTATAAAAATGACAATTCATAAACCGTTGCAACGTTGCTTATAACACAACGACTGTGCTAGGAAACGCGATATTTTTAAAAACTGAACGCCCGCATTACAAAATGCTCTGTAAATAATAGGAGGACGTTCCTTTTCACGCTTCAATAATTGCTCGACAGCAGATAAACGAGTGCGGATCGAGTTACAAGGCTGAGAAAGGAACGGGGTGTCCTGACTTTATTTCTCTAACTCTTTTATTAGCGGCCATCGTTTATATCGCGATGGCTTATTATTATTTTGAATCTGGTACACTTTATACATAGCTTGTCCGCTTATAAAAATGTTTTATAGAATTACTTGGGGGGATTAAAATCGCGTTTTGTATTACGCGCCCTTAATCAAAGAAATTAATTGAACTAAATTATTCAATTGTAGTTTTTGTTGCCATAACTGTTTATTGAAGCGTAGAATTAGTAGGTACACACAAGCGGTATAATTTGAATTCAATTTAATCATTATTACATATTATACTTTTCCTCTGATAATTAAATGTTTAGTGGTCGGTTGTGCTGAGCTTGTATCAATGCAGGAGCATTGTCTCTGCTACAAAGAGCACGTTTCAATTACAAAGGTCGTCAACACGACTTTTTATGGAATTTTCAGGTTTACGACTCATTTTGATGGTCCGCCTTCAAACGGAGTGATATTTTGTAAATAAACAAGCACTGAAATAACTGGCTCATTACCTTTGTAGAGCCGGTAGGTGTGGCGGAACACCGACTTTTTTGTTTCCAGTTTGGAACTTAGTCGAAGCGCAGACATTTCAAGCGTCCGTCAGTTATAGCCGTTATCGGCATACTATAACTTACATACCTACTCGTTACACATTTTTTACAAATGTATGTACAAAAAACAAAACACTGTAGTTCTAGGTTATGGATTAAATAACATTCTGTTATGGAAATAATTCTGTTTTTGTCATAAAAAATTCTTAAGGATCTGTCACATCTATTATGAAAATTTTTTTTTTTAAAAAGATAAGACCGGGCAACGGTCATCAACTGGACAACTTTGAACTATTACGTTGACTCGAACAAGCTCAGTTTCATGTGGATCTCGCTTCATTTTCGCATATAATGAAAACATAGCTTAAAGTTACATTTTCATATTTTTCATTTGTCTGAAGTTCAATTGTCTGGGACTAGTGGAAAGTTTGGCTTTTTCCGCTTATGACTATAGGTATTTATAGAAATCATTTAAATCTTACCGTAGTATTTCAAAGTCTCTATGCCACAGAGCGAAACTCGAATCAATATTTAACGGATAAAACGGTAAATAATATAATTAATGATGCCTAATGCAATTCCGACAAATATATCATAAACAATGTTATCGGCAGTTCATTGGCGGGAGTTATGAGAGCCATGGCGTCCACACTCAAACTGGCGCACGGCCAACTGGTGGTCTTCATTGAAATATTAAACCAAGACGCCGCAATGCGGCTGAGACACTATTATCAACTATTAATTCAATTCTACATTTGAATGTATTTTTTAATTGCAAATACACAGTGTTGCCATATGTCTGTTTAAAAGATTTTTTATACGGGGGAGTGAATCGTGTTTTATTCTAATCACGATGCAACGGATTGACGCGATCTATTGCATAGTTCCTTGGTCGCGTATTGTTGTTCATCGTGTTCAGGCAAATGTTCCTGTGAAATAGATCTGAAGACTCGACAATAATGCAGTGCTGACTATGTACATGTATAAAAATACCTTTCTATCTATTTTATAACAAATTTAAGCAAGCATTTATAAAACATTTTAGACTTATATAAGTGAAAACAAGTAAATAATTACAGGCAATAATACTTTTCATTTTTCAAGGGGGTAGACGTGTATTGACGCAAGTTTTAGTATTATACATTAAAGCCTTATAGTTAAGGTCTAATACTTAGGTCCACATTGGCCGTTTTAAAACAAATTACAAACCGTAGTAGATGAAACGAACAAGACGCATTAATAATTATTTATTCAATTGGATTAATTTAGCACATCTTTGTGCAAATGTGTTATTTCAACATATACTACTAAATCCACATTTTGAATTTAACTTTGGTTATGTTACGGTAGAGCAGCAATTGTTGTGAAACATATATTATGTTATAAAATATATGCAATAATTATTTGTCTATGATATGGTAGTTTACATATTTAGTTTTGGTTGTCCTCCTCATCCAGTTTTATATAGATTCAAGTGAATCTTTTTCTTACTTTAGATCATGTAAATCTTTATATATAAAAGATACGTGTCTAGGTGCTTGTCCGGCATGAACATCAGGCAGCAGCATGCCCGTCACTAAAGCTTCGCTCTGCAATTGCCAACATGCTCGCCCAGCGCGACAATTATGGGCTAAATTCCCCCTTTTTTGGGGATGTCTAAGTCCAGCAATGAACTCCCAATGGCTGGTATCATGATGATGATGTCTTAAATCAGTTGGTTTAGCAAGAACAGAAAAACAACTATGGTTATCTTTATGATAGCTAGTAGATATAACTTAATAAGTTAAATGTATCTATAACTTATAATATGAAGGTATAAGGTACATAACTGATTATTTTCAGTATAACCTTTATAGTATCCCTTTCATTTCTTAAATTTATTTATTGAACAATTAGAAGGCTTTATAATTATTTAATACTTACTTCCAGTGTTATCAACGTTGCAATTAAAAGAAAAGAATATTCAGATAAATGATAAAAAGATAAAAGTATCGATAGAAGCGATCACATCACGCGTTTTTCCTTGTTGTTAATAGGTTGCAATAACCTATGCCGGCACTAAATTGGCTATTGTCTTTTTAAGGATTATTTCATGTTACTTTAATGTTTTTAAGCAAAATTTTTACTATTACGTACATCTAACAGAAAAATTAACAAAATTATAGGTAAGAGATAATAGTAAACTAACCTAGTAATATTATGTAACACTTATGTTAGAAGAATTGGTTGTTGGATCAAATATCTTACAGCCGATGTAAATACAATAAACAGCAGCCTAACAACCACTCAAGTGACAAATAAACTCGAGTGTCTCAGGGAAACGCAATTTCCTTAGAGGCAGTAAAGCGACAAACTGTTCCACAATGGGAATATCATGGAGGCAATTTATTACGATTGATCAACAAGTAGCTGGGGAGCACCTCGCCTCGGAAGGAAAGAATGAACGCGACAATCCGAATGTAAGCGACCCTCCAACTCCAGTCTCAACGCACACGGACATTCGAAAACCTCCCGTACAATTCGAAAAACGCACACAAATGACACGAGGGAATCCCTCCGGCTAGACGGAATTATCTCGGCCTCTATTTCCGTTTCGCGTACTATTGAAATTGCGTCTCGCTTGCACCTTCCGGGTAGGGCTGCAGCCGTCTCTTTCGCATTCGGTTCATTCATGACTGTGGATTTGAATGGATTGGAAATGTGCGTTTCCTTTTCACCTACCATTTGGGGGTTGTGGGGGGCGACGGTTGCACGTCGTAGCGTCGAAATTCGTGTTATAAGACGTCTTTTGAGAATTCGTTAAAATGTTGAATTGCCGCGGTTCGAACATAACGGTCAACAAGGCGAGATTATAAAAAAGCGACAATGCAATAATGAGGTTTGTATAATGTTATTCGCTTCCGCGTTACATTATTGAATGGTTGGTAGAAACTATCGCATGGCGTGTGGCGTAGCGCCGGTAGCCGTTCTAACGTCTTATAATTGCATCTCACCATGTGTTGAGCTCTAATCATGTTTAATTATAGTTAGAAGAAGGAGTCATTGCCGTTTATCATGAGATGAACTGTTACAGACGTATAAACGACGAGAAAATGATGGATTAAACTGCGTGCTACTTATAGCTTGATCGACGTCTGAGTCGAAGCACAGGAACAAATATACATGCGATGATATTTGCTTTGCATACGCATCTGTTATCTTAATCTTCAACTGTATATGAACTGATAATCCAATGTTAATAGCATTCACAAATCGCATCCTACTGCTTCCTTTAATGTGTGATACTGTTAAATGACAAAAGAACTTAATTGAATTGAATGTACATTTGCACTTGAAACATTTATCATTAGCTTTTTCCCCGCAGTATAAATACTTTCTAATGCTAAGTATGATTCAACATTTACGTTTTTTTATAGTTTTTGCCTGACCGTATAAGTATAAGTCGCATCTATTAATCCAATGCAGATTGAAGCCGAGACAATGGTAGGCGGAAATAGGCGAATGAGTTTTTGTATCGAGCTCCATCACTTGTGGGAATGAGATATGAAATGATTGCGGAGAAATTATGTTATCGTGTTAACAATCATAGCCGATAGAGTTTATAGGTTTGTTTAATTATAAATATCTATTGACAGTGGGAACGGAACGTCGTGCAACACGGGCAACACATAACACGTTATTGTTAGACAATTTTCCTACAATTTATTGTTTTTTTATTATGTACTAGCGGTCGCTTTCCTTTACTTAAATGTCTTTAGACATTATAGTTTATTCACTACACAAAAAACATACAGGCGGCCACATCTATATAAATAAAAATGAATTGTCGGATTGTATACAAGCGCATAACTTTTTAACTCCACTAATTTAGATATTTCTTGTTTTATTAAGTGTGTAATGAGAATTAGATTTGTAAGGTTCGGCTCGAGAAAACTTTATAAAATATTAGACATCTAAGAACGGTATTAGGCTATCAAGGTAACTTTAATCAGAAGAAGTCGGAGCGGTCCGCTTTAAAATATAGGTAATATTAGTAATTATTTTGTATTGCACATGCAGTGTCAATTTGATTCATACCATATAGTGATAATACTAGCAATCCAAAATTGTAGATAACATTTTAGTAAATGACAGACTAGACTGAATCTTACTAGTTTGTTAGCTAGTAAGATAAAGTCTAGGCTGTTATGTTACTTTTTTATAAGATAGTCTTCCTTTCCTTTACATAATAGTAATAAATTATAAAATTCTAAGATACTCCTAAGATCTAGTCTCTAACATTTAGTATCAGTTATCAATTTTTCAGGTTTTGGATCCTAACAGTGATCTGTTAACATGTTCTATTATTACCTAAATAGACCAATAGAGTTATTAATTAAATCGCACAGTCCTACAAGAAAATGTTCGCACAATTAGCTAATTCACAAACTGATACCATTCACGTAAGTTTTCCCATGATCCCGTATCGATTCGCTACAAACAAATTTAATTGTCTCAACTTTGTTGATAGCTCGGCGTCTTCACATCACTTAACAGTTGTTTTAGGAATAATTGTTCTCTATAATCTCTTCACAGTCCTTATGCCCTGGTACTTTGACGTATTGCGCTATTTTTTTGCTAGTCACACACTGTATATTCATAACTCAGTGGTTTTAATTTCTCAGTGACTGTTTGTTTGAGACAATACGTCTTTTAATTTGCATTTAAAGAATGGCCCATAAAGTTTGGCGTTGCAGTTACTAAAAGCACGTTCGATATTGAATTATACTACTCGATAGTTAAAGATACCAAGAGTTACGTATAACACAGGGCCGGTCAACGACACAACCACAACATTTTTACATCTCTTCGCAGTCCTATGATCCTAGTACTATATAATACTAACTTACTATATAATACTAACTTACTATATAATATACTAACTGCTATATATACTAACATATAAAACTTGACTTCTTTACTACTCACTAGACCGCTCCGTTTGCTTTATTTTCCAAGATAATAAAGTCACTTATTTAACCTCTTTTGTAGGTTAAATTTCACAATAACTTTACAACGAAAAAACTTCGGTATTTGACGCATTTCGTATTTTACGTTAAGATTTTTTAAAGAACACCTCATATCAGTTTTAGTTACATTTAGCATTTCTATTCAATTGCGTGTAGGTCAGATATCTCATTTTCTGAAGTACTCGGTTTAGACACATAATTTAGGATATGAGACTCCGATTTAATATATAGCAGATAATAATAGATAGACATAGAGACTAAGAAAGACATACACAAAGTTTTTATGTATTTTATAGTCGTGATATTATACTCGTATGTCCATACTATAAGCCAATGCTTTCTTGCAGATGGTTGGATGTTATCTCTAATAGATTCGATGTGGTCCGGGTTTCGGTAGTTACAACCTTTATATAGGAGGTACTAGTAGTATAACATAAACGTATAATCTTCCAGCTAAGGCAATCTTCTCAGGGCCAACACTCACAAGCAAATAAATACGGACCGTTTACAACAAAGCAACAGAATGAGATAAAGGCTACTTAGGCCCGGCCGACGGCTCGTTAAACCTTGATATACGGTTTATAATAAAACGTAATAAAACATTTGCAACAATTTAAAAGGGAATCAATAAAAGCCTTAGTGAGAATATCAAATGTGGAGGTTGAATGTTAAAAGATAGTAAATTGCGTTTTACAGCCTTCCGTTTATTTTTAATCAAATTGTTCTATAAATTACCGCTTTTACAAAGTCCGATGGTCCGTTTGTGGATGCTTCATCTTAAATTGGAGTTGTATGTTTAGAGGCTGTTCTCTATACTAATACTGGGAAAATAAATTAGGAACCTATTCCGTATAGGTTGTTCCATTATTGTTTGGAAATTATATGATTCCAGATATATGTAAACTACGCGTATATACTAATATAAAAGAATAAATGTGTACAAGTACGTCTATCTGTCGTTTGTACTGTTTCCATGGCTTAAGCGGCTGAACCGATGCTTATAAAATTTGACATGTGTATAGCATGAGCCCCCGAAGGAAGAAATAGGTCACTTTTGTTACATGAAATGTTTTCGCAGTACGGATAAGTGATATATACATACATGGACCAAAATTTTGGGGCTGGAAGGTAGTTATCTATGTATATGTACATATATGTATTATTTATAGTTTAAATCAGCCAAAGTTAGATGGAATAGCGAAGTTCAGAATAAATTGTTAGGATTTTTTTTTATTTGGATTAGATAAATTTGCTGTAATGAATTCAGCAAATCCATTAATCATAGAATGTATACAAACATACACAGACAAATATAATAATATTATGTATTGGTAGATTATTTGTTTTTTAGTTTTCAGTTTCGAACTTTGAATAGCTAATACGATTTTAATTGGGCAAAAAATATTACTTGAATATTATTTGAGAAGAATATTATTTTACAAAAAATATTATTTGAAATCATTTTTTTCAAATAAATATCCATAGCATAAATTCAACTTGTTTCAACTTTTCATCAACTCAACTTCAAGGACACTAGATACGTTGTTTTCTAGTGTCCTTTTTTCACTGAGATTTATCGCCTATTCAATATTGTTGTAGGTAATTGTAGGCACTCACTTAAAAGTTAACATCTAGCATCATTAAAAGCCGTATATAAGCAGTGAGGTACCGGCAGAGTAGAATAGTACCACCCACTACACCAGGTGACGTAAGAGGCGACTAAGGTACGAGAGCCGACTGATGGCGGTATATCCATCCAGAATAGTGCAGCTTAAATGCACAGTGCGGGGATGGGCAGCAGCTGCCCCGTCGCGAAAGCTGCACTCTGCGATTGCCAATATGCTTGCTTTGCTTTTTGGAGAGGCCAATGTCCTGAAATGGACCATCAATGGCTGGTATGATGATTATTAAATGCATAAACCTATCAAATTTGATCTTTAGATGTTATAAAAAAACACCTGTCTCTTATATTTTAAATACTGAGTGTGTGAGTAAATCACATATATCTACTTTCTCTATAACACCGCATAAAAGGAATTACAAAGTGGTATTCATATTAAAGCTATTTTGATGGGCTATTAAAGCTTAATATCTATATCAGTCAATAAAAAGTGTTTAAGTAAAATAATATAAACTTAATACTTAAAATGTCATCAAAGGTAGATATGTAAGCTGCGGCTGGATTCTGATAAAGATTAAATTTACAACGCATATAAAACTATTGCAATTCGACGGGGAACACATTCAGAATAATTATCGCACACGCCATTAAATTACTTTGTGTACGTTATAAAGTGCCACAGAGTAAATACTAGTTTATATTGCCATTTATTATTTTAGGATTTTAATAAGTTTAGCGCGATACGGTGGGGACAGTGGTATTGCCATATTAATCATATCAGTCATCTAAAGTCCACTGTTGGATATAGGCCTCACTAAGATTGGAAGATTTTTGGCCATATTGCCGCGCTGGGCAGCCGTGGTGGCAATTACAGAGCGCAACTTCGAGACGAGGATGCTGCTGCCCCTCCCCTGCCTTGCAGTATTTAAGCTGCGCTTTTTATATACCGTCATCTATTGGTTCCGATACTTCACTCGCCTCTTACTATTCTACTCCGCCGGTACATTACGGCCTAATTAATCTCCATACCTAAATGAGCAGGTGAACGGTGAAAAGATGTGCGCGTTTTCAAGCTTGTTAGCGTCAATTCCATTGGTATCCAGACTCCAGGCTAATCATTATAATAAAAAAATATTTTCTAATATTTACGTGTTCAGATACAAATAAAATTACTTTTGAAATAGGTTCAAAACACGGTTTATTTATATTTTCACATTTTCTATTGGTTACGTTGTCGACCAATCTTACAATTAATTAACCGCGTTTTAAAGTCTTTTAGTGCAATAATGCTATATTTAAAAATCCAGTTACGTTATGATAGTAGTTGATTTATTGTAGTAAAAAACAGATATAATATGTATATGTATACGTAAAGTACCGGAATAGTATTTCCCTGTACACTAAGTATTGTAAGAGGTGGTTGAGGTACTGGAGCCGACAGATGGCGGTATATACTCGTACATTCGAAACGGCGCAGTTCAGGTACAACAGGATGGGGATAAAATCGAGCAGCATCTCCGTCGCTAAGCTATGCTCTGCGATTGCCACCACCTACCCAGCGTGGCAATTAAAATAATAAAATACTTAGCTAATTACAAATGTATAACTTTTATTCCTATAGCGTATTTTTCAATGTTGCGCTATTTGAACAATTATAGCATCACATATCATTCCATACCTTTTCTTCTGCTGCTGAAAAGAACCCTGCATCCATCCCTACAGTTCAAGTTTACGTATAACTAAAAGGCAGACCGATTTACTCTCACATTTAAAACTCTATAACAAAAATATATAGAATAATAAAAAACAACATAAAAAAACAGTCCGTGTGTGTGGCAAAAGGACGTTGTTTTATCGATTTCCCGCGGCTCCACGCGAGAATCGATACTGGTCCAGATGTACAAAAATGGGGCAGAGGAATCGATTTGCCCCACATTTTGGCGGTCTACCGGCCGGCGAGGGTAACGCTCGCGATAAGGGATAGTGCCCCCGAAGGCGGGGGCCTCCCCGACCCCCGATAATATTTGCCGCCCCCCGGCAGTACTTACGCCCCTCAGTATTTACGGGTTAGAGAAAAACAAGGGTACTCGAGCTTCGGAAGGTGCAACGTAGATTTTAATCCTTTCTGATGGTTATGATTGATGGCGGATTTCGTGATCGGTGTTGCGTTGATGTTGATGGATTCTTTATGATTCCCCGTTGTTGAGTGTTGCTCGCGTCGGCCGTGCCGGCGACTTCGTTCTAATGATTACCACTATCGTTTCATACTAGACGTTTTTGCAGTACTTCAATTTATTCTATTCTGTGTTATTTTAAAAATGACAGTCTACCAAAATGAAGTTAAGCAATATACTATTTTTAAACTGAAATGACTTCATATGATCCACTGAACTGACACTTCACTTATTTTATTATTAAATTAAAATATAAATCTTTTTATAATTTCAATCATAGATCAAAACATTCAACACTGCGAGACTTCAGCTGTCACGTATAATCTCGTTGAAACTATTAAAAACTAAACTTTCACAAAACACTGTCGATATTATAAGCAAAAACATTAAATGTATAGTAATCAATAATCTTATTCTAAATAACTTATCCATTCCGAGTCGCCGCTAGCGCCATCTGTCAATCAATAATAAATTTCTATAACGTAAAAAAAACTTAATTAGGCTGCTTTCAATGAGTAACATTCATAGTTGTCAGTCATCTATTATTGATGTGTATAAAATAGTCTTTATTGTATGCGCTGTAAAGTTCAGATTATTATATAGTCGATTTGTAGGGTGAGTTTCAAAAGTTGTCGTGATATAATGTGATGATGATGATGTGAAGATGTCAGTCACATATTGACACGTGCCCGATGGCCCAGTGTCCACGCCATGTCAGGGCCAGAAACTAATTATTATTTTTAGCGGATCAACCACCATGGCTATATTAAATTTTGCTTTGCTTGTTGAGTTGTTTGAGACAATTCGCTACGGAAGTTATAGATGTCGCTGAAGTTCCGTTTACTATTATGAAGTAATAAACCTAACGAGGTGTGTGGAAAATAAATATTTATACGCACTGTCATTTCTTGATCTGTCCAGTTGGAAATAAATGAATTGATTTGAAGAAGGTACCAATAAGCAATTTTAAACAAGTTTTTGTGGAAGTTATTTCTACATACATACTTATATTATTAATTCGAGAGTGTGTCTTTCTGTCTGTTGCATTTTCACGACTAAACGGACTTTATGCAATCTTGCATGTGTGTAGCTTGACTTGAAGCGTAGGGGAGGATATAGGCTACTATTAAAATTAGGAAAAAGAATTTCACTCAGACTAAGTCAAAGAGCTAGTTTTATGTTTGTTTTGGATAAGATTGAACGACGACTTTTGGAGCACTCGATAGTGACGCTACCGAACGGGCCCAACATCAGGCCCAACATCTTCTGGAATCAGCATCAAACTCCACATATTATTATAACTCTACATATTATGTTACTACTATCCATATTTACGTGGTATTAAAGTTTATATATAAGCTATTCATAAATGTTCGTATACAAGAATAATATAAATAGGAAAGAGCTATCCAAGTTAATTTATTTATAAAAGCGTTATATTGTCGGTTAGTTACACGTTTGCTCGTCGGAAATTAAGTTTGGGGAATTGAAACTAGTCATTGTTCTTTTGATTGCGGTCAATTAGAGGCGTTCTAGACGAAATATGCCAATCATTGTATATTGAGGTGAACAGTCCCTCCAAAGGTTTCGGCGGATTGGCCCGGTGTCGATTGAGGTGTACATTTTACTATAACCAGTATAAACTTGTTCAATTTCATCTTCATTTTTTTATACTGATACTAAGCGTCACAGCAGCCTATAGATGCTCGTAATATCACTAGCGCGTTGCCAATATTGTCACTTAAAGATATAATATCACATTTACCCAGTAATTTTACTATCTCTCTCACCCTTCAAACTGACATTAATGCGAACTCTGCGGCAGAAATAGGCCTATATATGATATTTACTTCAAGTAGTTATTAATGGTGCATTTGTAATGCTTATAAATCTTAGATAGCGGTGTTCATTTTACGATAATCAATATAAACTTGTTAAATTTCATTAAATAAATAACATTTTCTTTAGTACTCTAATAACGTTATTAATGGCGCATTTGTAACGGTTATAAATCGTACTTCAATCCAAACTATTGAGTTGCACGTCATCGATACACGCGACCCCATCACTAGCAGTGCATTTATTAAAGTGTTTTAATAAATCCATTCGAAATATCATTATAGATATCAAAGAAAGGGTTGCACAGTGGGCCGACTGTTCGCTGACTCGCACAAACGCTCTATCTGCATATGCCTCCTGATTGATGTGCCCTGTAATTATTTGGACACGTTAATAACACCGCTGACGACGCCCGCACTCTGTTTCTGACGACTTAAGACGAATGAAATGAGAAATTCTATCGGACTCTTATAGACCTTATCGCTTTCTGATGTTTTGTTGATTAAATGAACAAGTATTGTTATTATGTTCCGAACGTTTTTGCATATCCTTTTGGGATGCACAACGCTTACTTAATTAAAACACGATTGTTGGTGGAATGATGCAGGGTAATATAATCTTTAATAATAATAATAATAACTCAAAAATACAGACAGTGTTATGGGTGGCATTTTATAGAGCGGTTTCTTCCAGGTAATTATTAAATACAGAAGAAGATAGTACCTAAATATAGTATTATAAATAGCAATCTTCTTTGCATAAATTTACCTGTAATTAGTTTATGATGTTTTAGATAATTCCCTAGCTTTTAGATTTAATATTTGTTGAAATCAATTATTTAATAATACAAAATGGAAGGCCTGTTGATCTGAAATACAAACAGTTCTCTGCTTACCTTAGACTCCAGTCATCCACAACAGCTGTCAATGTTCAATGTTCTAAAATATAAATGAATTTGACAGGCGCGATAGCTCGGTTTTGATTCAGACCAAAGATAACAATTCTATGATGATTTTTGCATTTGTTTTGTGTTTAAGTGTATGTAGTTGAATATAATATTTGTGATTCTTTCATTGTCCGTAACATTTATATCAGAGTCAGGTCAATGTATGAGATGTATGAATTTATAAATAATTCAATAGTGATGCATTAGAATATCGACAATGCATGGTTTAGAAAATAGAACACAAATGGTAATCATCATTATATCAGCTATTAGAAGTCCACTACTGCCTATGTATAGGCCTCGCCAAGAAAGGGGTGTTTTGCCCATAATTGCCGCGCCAGGCAAGCGTATTGGTAATCGCAGAGCGCAGCTTTCGCGGTAGGAATGCTGTTGCCCATTCTCACCCTAAGCATTTGAGCTACATTGATTCGGATGGTTATACCGCCATCTGTCGGTTCTGGTACGTTAGTCGCTTCTTACGACACCTGATGCAGAGGGAGGTACTATTCTACTCTGCCGGTACCTCACGGCAATGATAATAATACATTAATTATAATCATTATTATGTATATGTATAATACAGATACAATAAATAATTATATGTGTTTAATTAGAATACATTTGCATTATTTTGTAATATACTAGAACTATAGCTGTGACTGCTACGCCCATACAAAAATGTTAATAAAGAACCACTCCCGTTTGTACAATTTTCATAATAGTACAGTATCGTGGATTTATTTACATAAATGGCCACCACACACAGATTGTCTTTATGCTTTATGTGCGTGCGAGCCCGGGGTCGGTACGAACGAATCAGAATATTAACGTAAATAGTAAGTAATGGCGGGAAAAAAAAGCTATTATGCAAATGAAACATTTCGAGGTAAATAGAAACTGACGTAACGCGATGTAAGAAAGGAATAATAAATCGTTTTTGTAACTGGATTTTATTAGATTATATTTTTTACTTGTGCGTGACTCGAACTGTTGGTGTACATTAACTACTTATTACCTTTTTTGTCATCGTTTGATTGCGCAGATATATTCTATTTATATATAAACAACTTTAAGCTATGTATTTGATTAATGAGAACACTTTAAAAGTAGTTTAAACTTATTGAAATTTGAAATGGTAGGTGGTGTCTATATGATTAAACATTTATTTAGCTGTAATCTGAATCAACGATACATAGATTTGTATAATATTTAAGTTCACTACCCAAAATAAAACTATTTTTTACGGCGCTAAGACGCAATTTACTTTACTTTTTAATTTTTTTGTTTGACGTTTTGGTTAGGTTGTGGCACCCGATTCAAAATCTTGAGAGTTAGTTTAATAAAGATACATAAGTTTCTAAAGAATAAATCAAAATAAGCCCTTGAAACACAACAACAGGAGGGTAGAAGAAAACATATGGTATGAAAATTATTACACAGTGGACAGAAAATAATGAAATTGCATTCAGATCGTAGATATGAATACGTTATGATACACATTATTACATTTAACAACAAACGCTATTGAGTGCCGAATATGCTTACGTCACAAGCGAACGGGAACCGAATAATAGAGTTCGCTCCGAACGTTTACCGAACCCTCCAAAATTGAAATAAAAAAGGAACCATTCGAGATGTAACAGCGATATGATTTTGCACTTTTATTTTTTTCTATTTTTGTGCGTGTTTTTAGCACTGGGCGGGAAGTAGAGCTACAAATCGATTGGACACGACCAAAATGCTTGTTAAACTGTAACGCGATGTTTACAGACTACACCAGCTTTTTAATAATTACAACGAATAGTGTTACCGGACATTTTCAATATTGTTATATTATTCTTATATGCATTTTTTGCAAAATAATTGCTAACGGTACATCCAAAGAAATGATATAACTGGTAATATTTAGGTAGGAAATGTATTTATTTATTTATTATTTTAGTATAGGTACACTTACAGATTACTGTCATACATACTAATATTGATAACTAAATATAATATTATCTAGACGGTAACCTAGGCTATGTGTACACTACATAATTTATTTAATTAATTTTGTCTACTTTATTTTTAATTACCTACTTAAAGAATAAAAAATGAAATAATATTATGAATTTGTTACGGTGCCGTGTCTTAGAGCTTCAATATACGCTAACCACCCCTATTTTTGTGAGACTAACATAATTACAAGCGAAATTGTTGCGAAGTGACTCGTAATACGACCCCTTCCGAAATACACTTTTTAATTTCAGTTATTTGTAAATATATGGATGGTTTAAATGAGAAGCTGCACGCTTTAACAATGTTTGGCATAATCATATAGAAAAGATTCAGTAGTCTCGTACAAAAGGACATGTCAAAAACGAATGTTGAAGAAGCAATGAATGCGAGAGCAGAGAAAAGGTTGATTTTGCTTTAAGATATAAAAACTCATTAATTTTTAGGATACATAACTTATTAACATATATTTTTTAGAGATCGATATATTTTGAGAGAAAAATCAACTATTTTAAATATAACCGGTCGATTATTTCAGTTTAGACGTCAAATCTAATCTGTATATATGCTATTACTTGTGATATCATTGTAACGGTTGTTTACAAACTTAACGGATGGGAAATAATAGTATTATTTAGTCTATATATGCTTTATATGTACACGTATTTGATTCGGATTTGAATCCAAAAAAAAAATAAAAATATTTTTGATCAAATGGTAGCATAAAATGTCAGGAACACAATTGTGTTGTGTTTTGTTTTCAAATAAAAAATATTATATTGACCGGACAGAACCGGTATTCATTGGAAGTATTCTGAAGTATTCGGCCATTCGGACGCGCCCCCCCCCCCCCCCTCCCAAAACGTAAGAATGTGATTAATTAAATAAATGTACGGACCCGGAAAGAAATTCGCCAACCCTTGGCTCGAATTTTTTATATCAGACATAGCTCATTTTGTTTCGGCAGTGTAATTGACTCGTTGTTAATTTTATTTTAATTTTCTCCTCCTGACAGAATGTTTTTCTCTCCGGCTAGGGGAGAGATTTCAGAATGCGCTTTCATTTCTTTTTAAATACCTTAGTTAATTCGGTTCTCCGTTCTTGTTCTAAATTTAATATTAATAAGATCATCAAATCTTATATATGAAAGGTGGAGAATTTGTATCATGTACTGATAATACTCTTCTGTACCCATTTTGTACCCATTCTGTTCTGGCGTGGTGCAAGCTATTACAACTTATTCAAGTTGAATAAGTAATCAGCGCAGTACATATTTTTTTCAAGTATCACTGCTCGTTAAGTATGCAAAACAGAGTCTATAAAGCAAACATATCTACGTAGAAATCTAAAGACAGGCTAGAAACTGTTCTAAATCACAACAAAGCAACATTCACCACTCATATTTCCAATTAAAATTCCTATACATATGCATCGGTGGAATCAGATATGTCTATTGTCCAGTGAGCGGTGAATACGACTGCATTACGCGATTCTAGCAATGGCTATGCAAGCGCTGTCAATAACGGTCATGTTTCATATTGCGTTTTGTGTGTTCCGAGTTTGATGGTGTTTGACAGTGACAGGTTGACAAAACCTTTTCAGTTATGTTTGGGTTGTTGTTTCCAATGTAATGTTTTGTTATTGGCAATTAAATATTACTGCGGACTATAAAGTGTTGATTGATTGAAACTACAATTAATTGTTCGGAGCTTCATCATCATCATCATCATCATTATCATCATACCAGCCATTAAAAGTCCACTGATAGACGTAGGCCTCCCCAAGTAAGAGAGATTATTGCTCATAATTGCCGCGCTGGGCAAGCGTGTTGGCAATCGCGTGACCTACGTGATGGGGATGTTGCTGCCCATCCCCGCCCTGTACATTTGAGCTTAACTAATTCGGATGGATATAACCATCATCTGTCGGTTCTAGTACCTTAGTCGCCTCTTACGACACTTGTTACAGAGGGAGTTATTAATTGACTCTGCCGGTACCTCACGGCACCAATTAACTTATTCATCAATATCAATATTTCTCAACCAATTTCACACTTGTCCTAATGCTCAGAGTTAGATTTGATTGAATTAATATTAACATTGCCGTATATATTAGAATAGTACTCCCTCCTGTACCAGGTGTCCTAAGAGGGTACTAAGGTACCAGAACCGACAGATAGCGGTATATATTCAAATCATTGCAATTGAAATGCGCAGGGCGGGGAATGGGCAGCAGCATCCCCATCGCGAAAGCTGCGTTCTGCGATTGCCAACACGCTTGCCCAGCGCGCAATTATGGGTAATATTCCCCCTTTCTTCGGAAGGCCTATAACCAGCAGTGGACTTTCAATGGCTGGCATGAGGAATGTTAACAAAACATCACAAACCAAATATCGTGCTAGGATTACATTCGAGTATACACTAACTCTATGTGTATGCTTCCAAACAGTTTAATTATGTAGACAGCTGCAGCAAAGTCTGGCGAGGTGTACTTTAAACGTAAGTATTACACGTGCTGTAATAAGGTACAAACACATCCTCATGATCTGAGCAAACAAGATTACAGGTGCATCCTGCACTGCCGGTGGGCTGATCCGTGTGCTCTCCGCCTTATCATTTGAACGGGAAAATTTATGAATAGGACCACTGTTACTGTAATCACACTGTTGGAAACAAAAGAGCCGCTCTATGTTCTAATTCTGACGATTTACAACCTCCTATATATTTATTGGCCAACGCACTTATGGACCTGTGGGGTAAAGTAGTAAAAAACTATCATTTCGACTGGGATATTTTACTCCTCTACGATATTAGATACTTTGAGATATTTTTAATTAAAATCACTATAAGAAGCTACATTTCTATGTCAAAATAAGTAACACGAAAGCTATGGGATGTTTCACAGATCTTAGACCGATGAGCACAAATTACATTGCTGAAACCTTTATAGCAGTTTCATTTCAATGAATGTCCTCATTCATAATTTCATAGATAAGCATTACAAACATAAAACACAGAACTAAGTACTGGAGACGAATGCACCAACGATGCTTGTTCAAGATTTAAAGTAGATAACTTAATACGGTAATTCAACTTCCTGAACGTACGATAGTGCCGGGGAGTCGTATTGTCTGCGACAGCTATGTGCAGTCTAACACAAAATACTTTTATCCAAGTAAACCTAAAAAAGTTCCACTTGGGTAATTCGTACTCAAATGACCAAATGGCCTTGATACCTAAGTAGGATTATTAAAGTCACTAGACAAATAGGTCTTTGGATTCAAGTATGAATTTTATATCGAACTATCGATATAACTATATTAATATATATATTAATCGGTCATGAATATCGTTTTTATTACACACATCAGTAAAGTAAAAAGTCGTACCGAGTCGTTTTTACTATTTCTTTTCATGTATTTTGTAATGGTTACGTTAAAGCTAATAGCTGTACAGGAAAAAACAAGAAAATAAATTTTTATTAAACCGTTTAGTGTTACTAATTCTTTGTCATGAAAACGAACTATGACCAATCCAGAGAAACAGTAGAAAGCGGATAAGTTCCGGGGCATATCAGCGATCGATAGATTGTTTCCAATAATCTCGGTTCAATAGTTTTTGCTCTTATACATTAGTAATAAATTATTGAAATAAAATTTGGCTTAGGTATTGAAAAGAAACGTCCGGTATTTGAATCTATGAAAAAATTTAACGATCCGTAATGTCGGCAATAGCGCACTAGGTATGCGCTAATGTAGTAACGTAGTAGGAAATGCAATTACGTGGTGCTCGGCGGCGATGCCGTCGACTCGCTCAACCGAGTAACGCCTTATCTCTGTTGCATGTTTTTTCAATATGCAACTCGAGACAATCGTGCTACTTTATCTGGCAATCAGAATTCTCAGGTATTTTTTCATTCGTTAACAGTTTTAATTATTGCGGTTTTGTAACTAGCCACTAGCTAGCTCTTCGTGTCAATTCAACAGTGAATAATTCTTGGTACATACTGCATTCTTGTGCAGCGAACCTATTAACTACCACTTTACATTTTTCATTATCAGAGTCGTAAAAATTTTTATTTATTGTTTCTTGCACATCTACAATTCGAGTCACTATGGAGGAAATACTTATGCTTTTTTTTAATATCTTTAACGAGATCTTTTATTGGACAAGGACTCTGAGTTCAACTGTCTCTTAACAATATCGATCTCCTTTTATTGTTTGGTTTGTTTGGAGATGAAAGTGTCAGCAATAGACAAGAATGGTAGTGATGTTTGAAAATTGATTATTAATACCGGCGTAAATCTAACAGCTGACTCATAGCTGCATTAAAGCGCTATTTTTTGCGGTCTTCTACAATCTTGACTTTCAATCGACTGTGGCAGTTGAAATGCTCTTGTCGTCATACCAACATAATTGGTAATTACGCTTGATAGAAACGTCTCTTGTGACTTATTAATCTGCTAGAATTTATTGGCAGTAATTTTAAAAGTTGTACATGATAATACTTGGCAATGGTAAACACCGAAGTTTCGTTTGCCAAGTAAAACCTTTTACTAAAATAATAGCGTACGATTTCCGGAATTATACAAATTGAGGCGTGTTCTCCCCTCACAATGTTTTGATGTCTTAATAATATCGTCCGAATGATGTATGCACTCGCGTCAGTGGCAGGAAAATGTATAGAACTATTCGTAATAATGGAAATGAATTCATTTTGTTTTCAAATCAAAACTAAGATAAATAATGTATTTTTTAAAAGTTATTTCAACTCTTTAAGTTTTAAGGAATAGACATATTCTATAATTTAAGCTATATTGTTTACTTAAATACATTGACATTTTAACAGAAACTTCTTCTTCTTTCCTTCTTTCTTTTCAGAGAATATTTTATCCACAAATATGATGTCATTTTCTCTGAAATGAAGCTTATTATACAAACTAAGTACCTTGCAAAGTTCTACTATTTTTATCAGGTTGAGTAGAGTGTTTAAGAGAACTTTTCTTTCATAATATTGATAGATTGATAGACTTTAAGGGAAAAGCCATATTTATAATAAATGAATAAATAATAAGTAGATTTTACCGAGAAAATCTTTTTTAAACTACTAGTGGTGGTGCAGGTTATACCGCAGTCTATCGCCGGCCGTGTTTTGATCTACTAGATTTTCAAATTACCATATTCTTTGGTGAAGATTTAAAAATAGAGTTAGTGTAAAAACTAAATTGACTTTTATAGCTTGTTTGTTTATTGATCGGATGGAACCAAATATATCATTAAAGCTTATATGCAATGTGTTTATATGAGAATTGACATTATCATAATGTGTCGAGTCCAGGGCGCACTCGAGGCTCGCGTGATGCGACCAGCTTAGTCAAAAAATTGTTGCCTGCTATTCTACGTGTAACAACGTAGTTCTTTTTACGGTCGGCATGAAGTCCGTTTAGACAGTATCTGCTAAGTGCTTCCACTGAAGCATTGCCTGTCTTGTTATCATACTGATGTTACGATTGTATTTTGGTAATTGAGATTTAGAAGTTAGGTAGCTCCAGAAACCTTTGTAAGTAAAATGATTGCAATTGTATTATATATTTTTACTTGTTTTCTGCATGTATAATAGTATCAATTATTATAGTAATTTGCACTTATCTTTTGTATGTATTTTCTTGTTTAGACATAGATACGAAAGTAGTAGTTACACTGTGTTTCCAATCATTTTCGATACAACTGGTTCTATGTTCTAGACAAGCATCTTCCTTAAACAGTGCGGACTATGCTGTGTTGAGGGCTCTACTGACAACTTTGAGATTTGCACGCGGTATCGTTTGCCAGACAATAGTAGACTTTAACTAGTTCATTTTAAAGTTTAGAACGTGTGAGGTAAAGTTCCGTGACAGCAAATTTAATTAGGTTTCTGTACAATAAATCGTGACCACGCACTCGATGCCTAGGGCTAATCGCTCCTGTTGCCTTTTATTCCGACTTCGCTGTCTAAAGCTGGATCTTTGTATATTTTGCGTTGCGTTGATATCTGGATCGGATTTAATTCATATTAGAAATTGTGATGTTCTATTGAAGGAGTAATTTTATTTTATACTCGTTTTTATGTTTTCCATTGTTCATTTTATGTGTTGTATTCTTTATGGTAATACGAATTATTCTAGGTATGACTGAACTTGCACTCTGGAGGCTATAAAAGGGCGTGTTTATGACATAATTCACGATGCACTCTCCATAAGTAGGTATTGCATTTACCAATTAAAAATGATTTACGTAGTTAGATAAACAAACTTAACATATTACAATGTAACCATGGTTATCGGCGGTTTGAATACATAAATGCATTTATCTTGATAGGGTTTTTTTTCCAAATTCTTCAATGAACGCTATTTTATTAATGTTTATTTAGCACAGTCTTATAAAAATAATATTAATTCGTCCTGTGGAGCAGGTGCCGTCTAAAAGGCACTGGTTCGAGTCTCCACGCAGATTGTTTACTCGCACAAAACAAAAGTTTTAAAAATTATGCTAAACAATTTAATGTCCCGTAATAAAGTACGAACATAACTGTTTCGATTAATCATTAAGACTTTAAAAAAAGTTACCCTTTTAATTAGCGGTGGGAGAACGTTTTAATCTCAGCTCTCGGGATTACGAGCACTGCGCAAGGACTTAAACGATTCAAAAGTAATAATTCTTTGAGTGTTATAAATAAGAAAATTAAGGAATGGTGTCCACCGCGAGCTGTGGCTGCAAGAGGGGAGGTTTTATAATGTGTAGAGACACGGCATCGCAAGTCGACGCGTGTTTGGACCGGCTAACCAACGTAAATGATTAACTACGGACGATTTAAAAATGTCATCGGCGTTTTGTATCTATGAGCACGGCAATTAACTTAATGCCGGCAAATTTGTTGCATATGTAAAAAATGCATTTTTTTCTTTTAAATTATACATGGAGTTTCCACACGTACTGACATTATTAAATTACACTGTAATTTTGCGGCGAACACTTGGCTGTATAGCTACACGCACCTATGAAAGATCCGACTCAATATTACCATAGTAAACACCATAATTACTGCGTAATGGTCACGGCTGCTAGATACTTCTTTTATTGTTATCTTAATTCACCGGCACTTAGCCGATGTGTTAGGTTGACTTTATACGCTTTTAAGCTTTAAAAATCATTAACATAATTTACTTCATGCGTGGGATAGTTAAGATAATTTCCTCCATTTAAATTGTAATTATTGTTTCTAGGGCTCATAAATGATACTAGGCCACGTCCTATCTATGCCTATGTATGGACAAACTCCGCGTTTGAGCAAAATCTTTTAGAGTAAGAAATAATGTACTAATTGGGTTGTTTTCTTGGCGAATCGCAGGTGAAGGGAAATGAATGCCCGCAGGAGGATAAATTCGCAATTATTTTTCGGAAAAATGTTTCATGGATCCTTTCAAAGTTTGTTTAGAGGGCAGGTGTGGTGGAAGGGTTGCTGTAATTTAATTAATTGTATATCGCATGCTGAAGTATTAATCATTATCTATTAACCAACAGCAGTTCCACGATCAAGATCAATTATTGGTATGCTTGTTACATGTTTCCATTATTCTGATGCCTATACAATTGCCGTAACGAGGAGTTCTATTTATATCACTTGGTAATTTGATTCACAAGTGGGGTGCACGTTGGCGAATAATATCTTAACGTTTTAATTGAGCGCTATGAAATTTCTAGACACTTGAGCAAATCATTTTATCCGAGTGAAGATTGGAATTATTTGACTTGTGAAGTATTTATTTTTTATTTTATAAAAATGCTAGCTTTGTACATAATATTAATAAACTTGTGTTTTGTTGTAGGCATCAATTAAAATAATTACTTAGATACAGTGATAACTAAAGTGGAAATAATAAAGTTTTTGATATAAGTCCACGATTACACACGATCTACATTAAGGTATAGCACAGTGCTGACAAATACAAATTATAATAGACAATAATGCGGTACTTACCTCGTAAGCTTCAAATAGGTTGGTAGACCCCCACTTCCTGGCGCACCGTGATCAATTGAATGTTTTGCCTAGGACGTTTCAATTTAATTCTAGGACCTGTTAGATATAATTTATGTCCCGACTTCTACTACCAATACTGTTACTGAACCTCACAAATCTATGCATACGTCTGTATGCGTAGATTTGTGAGGTTCAGTAAAATTACAGTAAGGCGCCGGTAGCGTCTAGGGCTTCCTGCATATGCCATGTATGCCATCGGAGTCACAAATCATTATATCACCATCTTGGTATTTGTAATGGAAAAAAGTAAATTTCAAAACATGGAATGTCGGTTTACAAAACCGTAGGAATCCAGTCAGTGAGCAAAACCGCAGATATTTGACGCCATAAATAAATTAATATCGCAGTTCTTTCGACGTTGCATCAAAAGAAATGGACCGAAATGTTTGTGGTCAATTTATTTACTAGTGATTTGTTATGGTTTGGGCGGATACTTGGTCCGATGATAAATTGTATGCAGTCACTCATTTTCTCCAACCCATGATAAGGAACAGAAACAAATTTGAAACGTAAAACCAACACAATAAAGATTCATTTCTACATTGCATTCCGGAGAAAAGTTTTTACTGATAGACTTACAGAATTTCTATTTTGAACCTTATAGCGTTAAAAAGTGAAGTCGCTTCTCAGTAAATGGCACTCGTCGCCTTGCTGTGGGATTCCGAATGACACAAGGATTGACAAATGATTGCAAGTCACAGTTCAACAGTTAATTTGTATGTAAATATGTTATTTATTATTTGTTTTTGATGAATTTCTTTAGTTCCACCGTTAACACAGACAACAGAAGAAATAACGTGATCTTATTCTGTCTAATAAAACTATTTTCTGTATTATAATACTTAGTGATATTAGGGACATTTTTTGTGTCGTTAACAATAACAAATATTAAATAGAAGGGAAAATAAACGCTAAATTGCACTCATTTACCGGATCGCGACGATCAATCATGGCCGCCAAGTCATCAGCCAGTTCAAATGTCAAACGTACCTAGGGTGGCAATAAAAAAGAAAAACCGAGTTGCTATTATTAAAAAAGTGACTGTGACTTTATTTCCATTGTCGATTGCCGATTCGGGATTATTAACTGACTTGCATATTTTTTGTGTTCTAATATTGATAGATTGGTTTTTTCGAGGAGGTGACTCGATTTAGTTGCGTGTGTTCGGGGACCATAAGTGCCGCCGATTATAATATCTACAAGGAATATATTTGTGTCAAAATAGTATAAAACGATAGTCATCATTAAGTGTTCACACGCGAAGTGAATTGTATTATCCGAACCGTTAAAGTAGCCCAGTTTGTTCGTTGCATGGTCGACGTTTGGTTGTAATCCAACATATTAATATTAGCATTTCGATGATTGCTTTATGGAGCAACGTAATTTCGGTAAATGTTCCTATCGTGTGCATACCAGGAAATATCTGTAAGCGCCTCGTTATTGAAGAAAGATATTATGGGGATTGAATTCAATTTGACGAAATTGATTTTCGTTATTTTACGATTTCGTTTGCGTGACCCCTACCTAACCTTAATAACCTGATAAATTCATCCACTGGGAAGAGGGGTTTACTAAATACTAATCATATTTATTGAGTGGTCGGTCGATACAATCCCGATATGGCTCTTTATACAAATGAATAGGTTATAACATGATTTCGTCCACTAAAGTTCTTATATCATTTATATTATAAAGAATAATTGTAGTACATTTGGCAGGATTTCAAATGCTATCCAGTCTCACTGCTGTTGTCCAGTCAATGTGTAATGTAAATTGAAACTGATATATTAATTTTGTGATTTTTATTATATGGTAATAAAAATGTTGTTATGAATTTGATATATGGAGAGATGAACCGTTGTAGCGCACCAGTGTGTGAATGCAAACACGGGAGAGATAGCGTGCGCGCGCACAATATCTGCGCATGCGCCCGCCGCACCCGCCGCGCCCGCGCCGCCTATCCCGCCGCACTACGCTACCCCGTATTTTAACAACTGTCCTAATACATCTTGCAATGTTGTTTTTAACTGTTTTTGCCATACTACTGTTTATTCTCTTTCAATGTTTGCTTTTAATTTTTGTATTGAGTTTTGTTGACTCTATAGACTTTAGGGTACTAGTTTTTGCGTTTTATGATCGAATATCATTGTTTTATTTAGGTATTTTATCGAACGTTTTCTATACAACATGCTACATGTGCAATAGTGTATATGACCCCATTGCATGTAAATTTATCTGTGTGAGACTTATAATGGCCAGCATTTTGCAAAAATTTAAAATATTCAACGAATTGGATCGATTTTTTTCTTCATTTCAGGTGCCTGTCAATGAAAGCGCCAGACAGGTATGTCGCTAAGTCGATCGCGCCGCGAGTTCGGTTTCGTTCGGCCGGGTTCGGTTACGTTCGGAAACGTTCGGGCGAGCTCGGCCGCTCGTCCGGGCACTCGAGGCTAAGGGGGTAGCCTGGAAGACCACACGACACACCCGCAACGCAGGATAATTACAGTATTATTTTTCCATCAAAATTTTGCTTATTGGTGTGTTTTATTTTATTATTTTCTGAATTATTTTTTATTCAGCAAAATTCCATGAAAAAGTTCAAAGGTAGGTCTCATTTCATTCCTCATGAGATTCCGCCCTATTACAAGATTCGTTTATTTTATTTTGAATGCTTGATTGGTCCGTACATTATTCTGAACGTTCTGCCTTTGTTAAGTGGTGTGATTATTTCACTGTATTCTTGTGGGTGAAATGTTAGTTGTCGTTGTTTTGGTTCCAGGTTACACCCTAGCTCTTTAATAAATGATCCCAATTTAATCACAGATAAATTTACAGAGTAATGCGTAGTAGATATTTGAATGCGTTAGTTGTTTATGTTTAGTTTTATAAGCATGGTTGTGTGGTTTATTTACTACTTCATTAGGTGGGCGTCGTCAGAACTGTGGTAAGTAATAGTATTTGTAGTATACCGTTGATGACAAAACATGATTGGAACGCTTAATAAAATTATCCTGATGTTGCCGTGACTATTGACCATCATCCGATAAAGTACTAATGGAGAGCTTAACATCTTTAACGGCACACATTCTGCATCTGTCCTGCAGCGACCACGCATGACCGATAACGAGACCCAAATCACTACAGTGACAAACGCGTGATCATCATCATCAAATCGTAAAGGATTTAACGCCTCCGTTGGCACGCTTCTTTTGTTGGCGTCATAAAGCCGGCCATTAAAATGTTTGATAAAACGTTGGCCCAACAAAAAGAGACTCGAAGCTACCGTGGGCTCCCCACCGCGCGATCATTGAAGAATGGTGCCATGCTGTGGTACTACAAAGGGAACACAAAACTGAATATACCGGTCGTCTGTTTTCGATGATATTGCCAATTTTGAGTGGCCTCACTTGCATAAGTTGTGTTCAATAAGTAGTTTCTGCATCTGTCGAAATATTTAAGCTATATCTTGGTGAGGTAGCATGACTTGAACAATTTTTAATAATTTATATATTTGGCAAATGGTCTTCCGTTTTTGTTCAAACCTCGAAGCTTTTTTTTACTGTTTATTTAATATTGTAAAATATAATTTAAATATTAGAAAAATCTTACGTCTATTCAAAATTGTTTCTATGAAGTGAGGTGCACTTGGAATTATTAGAGTTTATATTCGTTTTTTAATCATTCCAGATCCATAATCTATAAGCGCATTAAGATAAAATGTAAATGTAGTTTCATTTTTTATTTAAATTCTTTCGAGTGTTTTACTAATAAGAAGAAATTACTTAAACAACTATGTATGATTAAACTGAAGGCTATTAAAGTATTTTTAATGACAAAAAGGGTAAAACAAACCTTCATTGTACCGTTCGGTAAAACGAAGGTTTGTTGAAGTACGGTAGGTAATTATCTGTCAACAAACAAAACAATCCCAAAAGGTAATGCCTTAGCAAACCGTACTGCAATCACAACAAAGGATCAGTTTACATTCTAACGCCTTTTAAACTAACAAAGGCGGAATTCAAATAAACACTAAATTGTTAACCCTTTGACCGTCGGTGGGCAATTTTCACTTCGGAAAATGGAATAGAAATGATTTGGCAAAGGGTTCCGGGCTTGGTGCCACCAGCATAACCTTCCACCTATGGACAGGTTTATTTTAAAATCACTCGCATTTCGAATGATGACTTTATTTATATGGCTAAGTCGACAATCGCGACGTTTCCGCGTAAGCGTCGCATACGACCTGCCTAAGGTCCACCTCTAGTGAATTTTACAGTTAAACCACAAACAAACAGTTGTTGTTGTACAAAACAATAATAAATTCTCATAAACAATTTGTGAAATTACCTAATAAAATTATTAAAAATAAAAGATATTTCGCTTGTTTGTTTATGATTTTAATATTATTTTGATCATAAAAAATAATTTTTAATGGGCCTTCAAGATAATTTTGAGACGGTAATTTTGAGGAAATAATAATAAGCCATAACGTTGGAATCGAACGGGTCATGCATTTCACCCCGGGAAGGGTGTTTGTTGTGAAATCACGGGAGGTGTCCATCTGTTTCGTTTCACTTTGCACAGTCCCTTTGTGTCAAATTGCGCTGTGGACTGTGTGCGTTTTTACACACACAGATTTAGGAATACATTAATACAGTATCGCGACTCGTTAGTTAGACTGTTGGAGATGTGACTAAGTATATAGTACATGTTTTTTTAACAGACTGCGTATTGCACTTAATGTACAAAAAAATATGGATAGAAAGTGAAATTTGAAGTCTAAATCGTGTATTCGATTTTGGTCTATAATATATCCTCTGACATATGTATGTCACTCTTGAGAAGGATTGTCGATATAAAATGTAAATACGAGATATATGGCGTTTAAAAGTGTGTTTCTTAAATTTTAATCTTATTTTAATAGTTTGATGTTGGGAAGTAGTATATACGTAAATTATTAAATATAAATAAATACTCATAAATATATATATATTGTTTATTCTTTTATTTTAGGTTAAAATAAACTTATGCGTTGCTTCTGAAAACG
This sequence comes from Heortia vitessoides, assembly GCA_020976665.1. Classification (NCBI taxonomy): domain Eukaryota; kingdom Metazoa; phylum Arthropoda; class Insecta; order Lepidoptera; family Crambidae; genus Heortia; species Heortia vitessoides. The sequence goes on from JACJUM010002543.1 coordinate 11,020,580, forward strand.
AAGATTTATTTCGTTAATTTCTTACAAATATTATTATATAATTTTACAAATAACTTATTTAACTACCCTATTATTATAACTTTACCTGAAAACGAAGAAACGACAATTAAAGTCTATTCTTCCACCAATTATTCTTATTTATCTATCTTAAATCACAATAA
>JACJUM010002543.1:11020750-11372831 GCA_020976665.1 Heortia vitessoides
TATTCTTCCACCAATTATTCTTATTTATCTATCTTAAATCACAATAATCTAATACAATAATAACCTCTCAACTGACCATTGACCTCAGACTTTAGCGCTTGTCAGTTGTCAATGTCATTCAATGTCGTTCAAAAATTAAAGAAATATTATTTCTTTACATATATTAGGAAACTATACACAAATATGGATTGTATGCGGCTCGTTTCAGTGCAAAAAACTCAATGGTTTTAAAATCGGATCGACTATACGGATACTTTGTGATTTCGATCCATCCCCAAACTCAATAATTGAATCGAAGGTGTGGCCGCATCTCAATGTCAATCGGCGCTGCGCTTTGATCTCCCGCCCCCGCGCGCCCTCCGCGCTCACGCCGATTTGAACAATAGGTATTCTCTTAACGCCTTGCTTGACCACTCATTGTTTTTTTGTCTATGGTTGTTGTGGTTGAAATTCGAGGTAAAATTTTACTTTAAATAAATCTAGTTAATGTGTTTTCTTTAATATAAATATGGGACTTCAAAGAGGACAACCCAAAATTCAGTGTCAATTTTGATAATAAGTAAATTAGAACGACAAGTCACCACTTTTTAAAGAATTTTAACTCAAGTCGTATCTCCTTAACATCACACACCATCCCACTTAATGGTGACATATATTTTTATGACAAATTATAATCTTCGTACTACGAAGATAATAATTTGTTATAAAAATATTAATATAACAAACTTAAAAATTTATAAAACATTATTTTATTATTAGCATTTACTTATGCTAGAAACTTAATAATCATACTGTAATTTATTTACATCATAAATTTGGTTTGATATGACAACCCTAAACTTACCATAGAACTGATCTATTCTATTTAATTCTTCTATTGTAGTAACTAAAGCTCAATTTACAATAATAAGTCTACTATTTCATTCAGTTAGAGTCATCCGCTAGAATCAACGTGCGATACGGAGAAGAGTGTTTTATATTTATGCCTATGTTAGTAAGGTCTTAAATACCTTGACAACAAAACAACTTGTTTGGCAGCGAATAAAATAATCGGACACACTATTGTGGTATTCAAATGCGATTGGTCGAAACGATGTAGACAATTAAATTGATTCATTATGGTTACGTTAAAAGTGATTGAAGGTTGGCATAGCAATACGTACTTATTGAATTCACTACCGTCTCTATTGAGGCCTAATAGGTTGGCCATAGAGGTATAAAGTTTTCGGCCGGACGAGGAAATTAAAAAAAAACGCAGGCGCTTTAATAATTTGTGGTAACTATTTTTCTGTTGATATTAAAATGCATATGGCAAAAGGTGTTCACGTGTGCATGATGTGAAAAGTCTTGTGTTTAATGAAGCCCCTTGCCAATTACGACATGACTGGCCGGTACATTGGCCAGCCAGTAACCGCACTCACCCACTTGCGCAAGCAGGCGTGATGACAAACGGAACGGAACTTTCCCTCTCATCACAATACCCTAACTTCCATCCCCGATCACCTGTTCCACTCCCTCATACGACCACAATCACGAGTGCATATGAGAGCGCAATAACTACAATCAATCAGTTCACTTGGGGCTAACGCAATGAAACGTGCGTCAAAGTATGCATTTCAATAATAATAATAATTATAATTCACCCGACATTTCATAAGTTGACCTAATATGAGACAACAGAGGAATTACAAATATAATACTTAAATTAGGTGCATATAAATAACACCCAGACACAGAATAAACTCAAAAATCATCTTATAAATGTTTGTCCAGGGTGTGGGTCGAACCCACAACCTTCGGCACCCAAGATAGGATCGGGCTCATCAAATTACAATTGATTTTGACGTAATATATACCAGAAGCAGCTCGGTTGGATACAAAGACGCTCAATATTCAAAAGGCAAATATTTCAAAGCTTCTAAGACAAATGAATCTATAAAATTAATTGGACAAGTAATCGAAAACTCAGAAAGAATTTCTTCATCTCTGCTGTGGGGGAGCGGGAAACAAATGAGGGGCGGACATTGAATTATTCGATTTCCTTATTTGCGCCAATCAATATCTTATAAGACAGTTCGATATAATGCCGGGTGGAAGTTATTTGGCTATCGAATATGAATATTAGTGTTATTATTGAATACGAATGCATCGATTACGAAAAATTCGGCCTCGCGTTCGAATTGTGTACGTGATAGAGCCTAGAAACTGAAAGGATTGAACCTCTGATGAATTTAGCTTTTCCTAATCTTTTTTTGTAAATATGCATGAAGTATGTTGTTACTTGTGGTTCGGTCCTTGTAGTTTATTATTTAATAATGTTTATTGTCAATCACGACTATTTAATTATAAAACTCAAATTGTTCATATTGAAAACTAATCTTTTACTAAATAAATAGCGAGTTATTAATATAAGATGCGTTACCATATCCAAAGTTGTTTTCAAATTAATTTCGAGACGTTGGCCATCAAACTGAGGTGCAAGAATAAATAAGTGAATTCCAGTGAACCCTTGGAAAGAGTTAAAGGGTGGAATGGCTGAAGCGCGCGGTGGCGGTCGCAGACGGCATATTAGCTGATTTAATTGCATTTGCTACCGAGCTCGCTGACGTTTCCGCAGGCGGATCTGCACCTCAATCTTATACACAATCGAGTTACTAACACAAACCACCCTCGGAAATAAGTCGACGCTGATGAGAATATTCCGCCATGATTAGTCTCCCGACTTCTTCGTGCTGCCTTAACAGGAATTAGTATGAAACAGTAATAAACATCCAAATGGAACGGCCGTATCCCATTAATTAACAAAGACACTCGTCTGAAAATAAGCCCATATTAAATTTTGTCCGTAATACACTCGGGTACTTATTTAATTCCGGATATAAAATTTCTGTGATTGAGCCCTGCCGGGAGGGGAAGAGGGGCGTGAATTCCAACAAAATTAGCACCAGGGGTCGAAATAAAAAAGCGAAGGAAAAATTTAATGAACAGGAAAATGCTCCTTTTTGCAGCTATTCCATCTATTTATCTACATCGGGATGCCCATTACCTTGCTAAGAGAAAAGTTTACATTTTTAATTTAATGATTCCACTTTGTGGAAGTTGGGCGGGTTTCGGCAAGATCTTAATTTGGGGATTTCTGAGGCGTCTCGTTTTGTAAATATTATTCCTTTAATAAGACCTCACGTTGAGGGGGTGCCTACTGAACTCCGTGATTACGACTCTCTTTGCGAGCTTCATTTTAGACCTCGTCATTTTGATTGGCGCTAATGAAATTTTTCTTACTCCCGTGTGCTATTTTGTTGTTCTTGACAGTATAATTTTCATGGAACATGAATCGTTTTTCGTCGTCACTGACACACCCCAGGAGCATTTGCTGAAGTAATTCGGGACATCTGAGAAGTTTTTGTCGTGTTCATTTATGTTTTTCACTTTTGCTAATACAATTTCTTATCTTTCCTCTTGGAGCGTGCGTCCCATCTGTAGCGAAATTTCTAATAGTCAAGTCCCAGCTGGTGTTGCGTAGACGATGACATTTCGCTTTTAGCGGGTGTTTTAAAATTGAATATTTGATGGCGCATTCCCTTATGACGAATCCGTGGCGGGTGGAAAGTACCCGATTCCGTGGCGGATAATTTTTTGAATGTCTTTGTTAACGACCGCAACCATTACCCTTAATCCCCGTGCCACACTCCGCACTGCTCATTTATTTTTCAACAATTTATGTTATGGATTGTTGTCGTGAGTGCTTCTTTACATTTGCTCTGATGTTAAATTCGCGCGCTTACTTGAGCTAACACACGCCGGGACGTTTGGATGTTGTTTCATCATCGTATCACGTGGTGATATTATTATTATTTGAGGTGGAGTGCATCTGACGAAAACCGCAATATTGCGTTGAGTACAATAGTCTTTAAAAAAATCTCTTAAGAAGACCTATGCCCACCAGTGTACTTCCTACATCTGATATGTTGTCAAGTGCTTGAATACCTAAAGCGGAAAATTGTTATGAATTGTATAATATATAAAGTACTAGCTATGCCCGCGACTATGTCCGCGTGGATTTTTTTTTTGGGTACCATACCTCTTTACCTTAACTGATATAAACTATGAATGTCATGTTTATTTATATCGAATCAATGGCCTGAAAAATAAATTTCAAGTTTCTAGCTCTTAAAATAGCGATACTTCCATACAACTTTTCATCCCCCCTTTCGACCTCTTACAACCCTTATTTTGAATTAAACAATAGCATATGTCCTTTCTCAGGGTCTAACAATTGTCTGTGCCAAATTTCATCAAAATCGGTTAAGAGGTATAAGCGGGAAAACGTAACAGACAGAGTTACTTTCGCATTTATAATATGAAGTGGGGTTTGAATATTTTTAAAATTTTGAATAATAATACATTGAAAGTGCAGTTAGAATTTATGAAATATAAAGTGCATGCCAATAAAGCGTCGATACTTCCTGATCTCAAGCGTGTGTGACACACAAGACAATAACCGAATAGATTCTCATCAAAATCAGCAATACTTACATCAGCTTTTAATCGTTATCTGCCAGTTGATTGTACACCACTTGTAGTTTCCCATTATAAATACAAATGGTTACAGCTTAGTTCCTTTCTAATTACATAGATAAGCAACTTCAATAACTGTTATCACATTCATATGTTCTGAATCTAATTGGAATTTCGCATGTTGATATGTTCACTCTTTATTAGTCGATATTATGTTTGCATTCTGATAATATTGGTTGTGTTTCATATGTATCGATTTGAGACGATAAAATGTATGTTTTCATAATGCTCGTGTATTTGTTCTGTTCTTGTTCTGTATGGTGATGGCAAATCAATTATTTACTTTTTTTTAAATAAAAATAGCAGATAGAGGGCGATGCACCGGTCTTTAATAATTATTTAAACACCCGTCAAACGCTGGAGATCTATTTTACAACAATATTAATTTTGTTACGTGGCTGCACCAATTTGTCAAAACTATAACCACATTAATACATCAGAACGCCAAATTTGCATTTAAATGTCTGCGATATAGAGATAATTTAGTAAATTACAGTTATTTTAATAGAAATTATGGCTGTCGCTTCGTAGGCCGGCTACGATGGGGTCGGTTTTTTACGAAAACATCTGTTGTGTGGATCGTATGAGTTTTTTGTTATTTTAAAAGGAGACATGATGGATCAGTTTCAACACGTATTCGGTGCCTTTGTTGCTTGCTTTACGGCGTTGTAATGTGTTTCTTTGTTTGTTTAGTACGTGTTACAGTCGCTTTCACGGTTTGGGGAAATGCTAAGATCTAGTCTGGTGCTTTCATGAAACCTAATAAAAGTAATGATAATGTGCAAGTCATAATCGTGTTTAATATTATATTAATTATAGCAGAATTTAAAAGCAAAATATTTAAAAGTAAAATAAATACGTAGAAAAATAGTTACGCTATCTTACAAAAAGAAAGATAATATAATACTTAAATGTACACAAAAAGAAGATAAATCTTTACACAAATTCAAAATGATATATTTCCAAAGTTACATTTGTTGAGGTTTTTTAAATAAACATAATAGCATAATGCAACTATCACAATGACTTGTTTGCAAGTATCACATTCCGCGGTTTGTGTCCAAATCACATGAACTTTTTGTCCGCAAAAAGCCTCTTACAAAAGCTTTACATCCGAAATTCAATTACTTACAGATTAGAGGATAATGCGTTTTTGCATTAATGTCTACTTTTGAAGGCGACATTGCACAAAAAGTTGAAAAAAATCGTATCACAAGAAACTTTTGTGTGGGCAAGTGCGAGTCTGGGTATCTCAAGAGCGGTCTTTTAAAACCAGCGTTGCGTGTTTTTGGAACAGGATCTAGTGCAGATCGCGCTAATCTTATCTCTCAAGTGAAAAAAAATATGTCGCCGGCATTTCTTTCAAATGCTATTAAAAAACATGTGGCTTTGTACCGTCTCAAAAGAATTTCAACTATAAAAAGAGTTTAAGTAAAATTTTTGTTCGTTAATCGCTTCGTGAATTATACTTTTTATCTGTGAATGGTTTCGGTCTTTAGCCGGGCGCACGACTGTGCTGATAAGGTGTAAAAAAGCTTTTCGGTTATATTCAAGACCTTACTACATCACTAATCTCGTAGTCCTTAAATAAATCTCAAATTATTGCTAACATTTATTATTATTTCATTTACTAAAAAAAAATAAGGGTCATGCTAATTTTAATATTTCAAAGTAGAGTCTTTTAAATCGTTAATTATTAAAGACCCTTTACTAATAACTTTTAGTTAATCTGCATAACGCAAACTTAGACTCCAAATTACTTTTCTTTAAATACTCATGTACAAGAGTGCGATATGCCAGTTTTAAATCTATGAAAATATATAAATACACTCATTTGTAAAAAAAACGGGCACCTATGAACCCTTTCAAATGTTACTATTGGTTACTAATGTTACTACTTTCACAATTTTGTAAAATAATAAGCAAATAATCGTTTCCGTCAGTATTATCATAAAATTCTAATAAAGTTTATAGGTTTTAATGCTAAAGTTCACTAGTAGTGTATGCTCGCTAGTAGTGCATATGCTCGTGAAGTAAAAGTTAACAAAGATTTTTGTTTGTTTTTTCTTTAACAAAGTAAAAGCAGATAAATGTTTAGTATCGAGTGTGATTCCCTCTAGCTGAAATCACAGCTTGAATTTGTCTCGGTATGCTAGCGAGGATATCTCGGATACTTGCTTGCGGAATACGTTCTCACTCCGCGGTAATCACATTCTTCAGCTCTCTGATGGTCTGCGGAGCCGGCTGTACTGATCGCACGCGTCATTTCATAACGTCCCAGACATGCTTTATAGGATTGAGGTCAGGACTTCAAGCTAGCCAATCCAAACGACGAATGCCGACCTCTTGCACATACGCTTCTATATCGCCAGACAGGTGGGCGCGAGTGTTGTCGTCCATAAAAATTTAGTCTTCGTCTAAGGCGGCCAATGTGGGTTGTGCATGAGGAATTAGAACTTCCATTATGTATCGATGTGCAGTCGGTGAGCCTTTTTCAATAAAGACTAACTCTGTACGATCCATTGAATTTATTACTGCCCAAAACATAACAAAGCCCCCACAATAAGGTGTGATTTCTTCAAAACAAGCCTTTATAAAGCGTTCTCCTCGTCTTCGTAGCACTCGCCGACGTCGATCTTCACCGAACAGAGATATCCTGGCTTCATCGGAGAACAATACCCTATTCCAGTCTTCTTGAGTCCATGACTCACAATTTCGAGCAATTTTAAGCCTGGCAACTTTGTGCTCACGGAGTAACTTAGGGCCGCGGGCCGGGCGATGACTGCGTATATTGGCCGCGAGAAGCCTCCTCCTGATCGTCCATAGACTAATATGCACAGTTTTACTTCTTCGGGGTTGTTCTTAAGGCCCACATACGTAGACTTGCGATTTCTCAATGCGCGACTCACAAGAAAACGATCATCCCGTGGTTGGGTACATGGTTTTCTTCTAGAACCAAGCCTTTTCTCGACGGAACCGGTGTCTTGATACCGCTGCCAAGTCCTTTGAACCGTCAAGTGATTCACACTTAGCCTCTGAGCCATGAAGCATTGGCTGCAACCCTTTTCGAGCAGCGCAATAATTTTGGTAGCTTTTACAATCTCTAACATTATTGAGACAGCTAAACAGTAATAAATGAAGCTTTGACAATTAAGAATATGAAATAAATTCATAAAAATTTACTATAAGTAATGAAAACCGATATTATCTTTTGGAATCTCGCACCAAAAATGTAGGTTAAAAAGTGGTTTTCTTCGAGCATTATCGAGCAAGGATTAAAATCAAAACCGCCCTTTTTTATGCAAATAAGTGAATTGTATTCTTTACCCAAATTGGTAGTTTTACATCTGAAATGACCGGTGCCCCTGATAACCTGATTACATAAACATTGTTTAATAATCAGAATACACGTACAAATATTTGGTGTTTTGTTGTGAGCTGACAATCAATATGAGATGAATCAACAAGTGCCAATTACAAGACACAAGGGATGTGGCGCCAACACATCATTACCTACAAGATATTATGTTTATTTACATGACAGAGAGCTCCAATGATACAATGTACTCAAGATTGGACATAGAGCTACAAATGGGCACGACATTCGGTTATTATATAAACATTAAAATTTGTCATTCATAAGGAAATACAAATAAGATTATGTTAAATCCTCATTGAAATTGTGTTTTTTTTCCGTTTGATACATCGTAATTACGTTGTATCAAACTTTATTTGATACAACGTAAATGTTGTTTAGTTTGAAATTTAGATAGCCCAAACAGAGCCCAGAGAAAGTACAAACTTTCTTTCGATCCTGGAAATTTAATTTGGAAAGCGATGCAGGTGAAATCGAAAATCTAGTAGTGCCTAATCAGAAAGTTGATCAACGGCAAACCGAAGTGAAAATGATGAGATACAAAAATAATGTCTTAGTGTATAATTGTAATCTGGTTGAGTATCATTTTGTTTTTATTTGTTTTTATATAAATTTATTGATTCTATAAATCAATAAATTTATATAATCTATGCGTGAATTTATATAATTCAACCGCACACGAATATTAAGCATAATATACTTTCTTTAATTACTTGACTGTTAATAGTTGAATTTAGAATAACTAATTAAATTTCCCAGGCGTATATCACTAATAAATTACGGACTTGCTGAAACTACTGCCTAATTGTCCATGATAAATCACTACGGTCTCATAACTGTAATTAAAAAATGTCGCGAACGAAATCCATCAAAGTAATTTAATTCAAAACGTATCCATTTCCTTTTTGCAAACAAAATAATAAAGGCACATTTATAGCGGTTACAGTGAGGCGAAAGTGTATTGCAATGAAGTGTAGAAAAAAAAGACTCTGTGGAGTTTTGATTGATCACCGACTCGGGCGTTTTTGTATGAAATTAAAATACAGGCATGGGTTGGATTAAACAGGAATTTGGCCAAGTGTATTCCGGCCTAAGTTGTATGAGAATTTTAAATTAATTTATTTTTCGTGCTATGATCTTTTGGTGCTTAAATTGATGGTTATTATGTGATTGCTTATCAACTTTATACCACATAATTTGCGATATGGTTACGGTATTTTTTCTTTTCAAGAATACTATTGGCACGTATTACATCTTTCTAGCTAGCCAGATAGATATAGTCCTGTGTTACCTATACTTATATTGCAATTATATACAGAGATGAAAACTATCCTGTCTCTCAAGTTGAAGCAAACTGTACACAATAAGCAATTTGAATTGATTAAAATCTGTTCAGTAGTTACGAAATTTATCGCGGACAAACACCCTGACGCGTTTTAAATTTAGAATTTTTAAAAGAAAGAAGCTGGCTGACTGATACATCAACGCTTAAACAATAAGGATTAAAAACTTGAAATCTTGCACAAAGGTTTCTTTTTCGTTATAGATGGAATCTTTGTGATGACCACTAAGAAAAGGTTTTTGAAAATTCACCCCATAGGGGTGGTAAAACGATGGCATATATTTAGTATGAAGTTTGTCAAATGAAATATAATTTAAAAGTTTATAATAAAAAGGAAAAATATTTTTTCGAAATTTTTTTTCGAAGATCATCCCAATGTTTTACAACTAAACTCGGGTGGATTATTATTTTTGTATACTGTGTCATCTTTTTTATGTGTCTATCGGATGCTTAACGTATATTTAACTGGAGGTGTTTTTAAAACAAACCAGACAGGCTGATCTCCTTTACAAAAAGGTTAGATTAGAACCTGGAGCTAGTATCGATATATACATAAAACATATATATAACAACACGCTAACTAAGACTGTAACATTGTACGATACCCTTACATTTATATGTGAAGGAACAGACGCACATCAGCTTGGCAACCTCAAGTGTACCACAAACGAGTAATTAAGGCATCTATAATTTAACATTATGCATAGTATATCGCGCCGGTATTAGTCCTAATGTCGGTAGGGAGATGTAACACCCAATACCGCAAAGGTAAAGCGTAATAATAGAAGCTATTTGAAGGTTTATGAACGATCAAAATTGTACGAGCACGTGTATAAAATACACTTTGCAAAGTAGATTTAAATTTTAATACAAAGCTTTCAGTCGAGGGTTGTTATGTCTTGCCGTTGGAATACTATGGAATTGGCTCTCTTTTTTGTCGGAACAACAAAATTAGCAAAGGAGCAATTACAAATTTAGATTTTTTTATCATTTTCGTTTTCACGATATTTATTTTTTAATTACTTAATTGGTATCGGAATAAACCAATAAGGTATTATTGTTAATAAAAATAAAATTGGTATGTTGGTGAAATTAGAATGAAAGGTACGTTTAATATTGTCACTAATTACTTTTTAGAATACTAATCATATTACGCACGCATCAGTTTAAAACTAACGAGCTTGCTCCATAGCTTTATAAAACGTATGAGGAGTTGAGTCACATTCGAAAAGGCTTATCCACGCTAAATATCCGAGCATCGAGACACAGGTGTCGACCGCGGCCGATTCCATAAGACAATGCTTAATAATTTCATTTCGCCATTAGGTCGGCCATCTTTGCGAGTCGCACAGTTAGAGGGCATCGGCGCACCCCTCCGCGGCAATTTGCATTGTAACTCGGACCACGTAGAGGCCCTAACTGCCATACCACCACCTCCTAACTCTTGAATATATAATTTTGTTGCTTTTATTAACAGCAACTTTGCGTGGGAATTGGCGATAGCCTTCCGCGGCGACTGTTTATTGTAGACGATAACTTGCTAGATTTATTTTATAGTGCAAGAGACTTTGTCCCGCCCGTAAGGGTTGGTTCACGTTTTACGCGGGTTTTATACCTCCAATAAAGAGGGCCGATGCATGTAGCCATTAAAATATTTGCTGGATTTATTTGACAGCGTGCTTGTTTTGTTGAAATGTTTATTGGATACCATAATTACATTGTTGCGAAAATTAACCACTGAATCATATGTGGAGGTTGATTGCGATCTAAATATACCACATGCGGTCAAGGTTTTATGGTTGTCCTAAATTGTACATAATATAATATTAATATTTTTTTTTAATAAAGGAGATAGAGTTTCTCTCCTATTTTGTCAAATTATTAGAGGAATTAAAGTACACATCTGCGAAAATTCACAACCACGTTTAACTCTATTTTATAAGAATTGTAACGTTTAATATCGATTATGAAATTTTTTGTAAAGTTAAATCCGGCGCTTTTTGTGCCTTATTTTGACATGCATGTTATGTTTGCATTTTTAAAGCTATCGCCGTTATGATGTGAGCCCAGTTGAGTACCTACGCTACATCCAAGTGTAGGAATCATAAAAACAAATATGTAACATGGGTGCAACACAACACAATTAAAGCAAACAAATGTTTCGAAAGAATTAAATAAAAGTTTTAAAAGCAGTCCAAAACCATTTTACCCATTACGTTTTAGCTGAAATCACAACAAATGTAACGGAAATAAAGGGGAAGCAATCAAACAAGGAACAGGTCGATGTAATAAATGTTACGGTAATTGCTCGCTCGGCCCGAGTCGGCCTTAATGCAAAAGTTGTTCAACTTTGGGAGACTTAAAAGTTTCTTGGTGTCTATAAATTAATGTGTTTGTATGTCTCCGCAGTTAAGATCGTTCTACAAGTTTTAGGAGTTTAAGGATCTAGGAAGAGTAATTGAATTTTTTTTTGGTTTAATTGAAAGATGATCCTTTTATTTTTACCTGAAAACAGCAAATGGCTGTTTTCATTTAACCTAGCAAGCTTGATTAAGGAGCGTATAATCTGTATACAAAATAATAATTAGTCATCATTTATTTTACACTATTACGGAACGGATAGAGCACCTTTGTAACTACTGATATGGTATAGTAAAAACTTGTTATAACAATGTATAATAAACTGAGAGACAATTAATCTCGCGTAGTGTATCAACAAGCAAGTTTTGAATTGGAAATGTAAATAAGGAAATATCGCTTAGAAATAAATTGTGCCTCTAATTCTAATGGCAACTTTTAGGGGAATGCATAATTCCATTTCGTGTTGCCAACTCTTTAGGGGTCGGAATATCGACATTAATAAGTTTTGAAAGGTTTCTTCCAAGGGTGTATTTTGGGACTGTCTTAAGTCCTTTGTCTGGTAAAGTTCTGCCGTGAGTTTGACTCTGTGACAAATGTATTTAAGGTTTTATTACATTTATTGACTCTGAAATCTCAATATTACTATACTTACTAGGCTGCTTATTACTGGTTCATCCTTGGATAAAAGTTATTTTAAAAATAACTTCTTGATAGATATGTGTTATCTCTTAAATAGTCCAATAGAATTAGGTTTGATTGCTAATTATAACAAAATTTATTGTCTTTAAAGAAATAGTGGAAATCCTATTAGTTCACAGCTACTGATTAGTATAGTAAGGAAACGAACAAATTTCTCCTGATTGTTTCGCGGCCAAGCCAATAATCTCGCATTCCCACACAACGTGTGGAGGGCCATTATTCGCCGTGAATTGAGTGCAAGCCTCATAGGGGCGTCTTATGCCCTCACTGCGTCCATGCTCTCACCATCGAGGATATTGACACTTGCCCGTTGTCATCAGCTTTTGTTCTACCACGTGTGGATTTACACCCTCACACAATCACACACGTGTTCGAGCTTCTCCATTTTTTTGTACGATCACAAATTTGTTCATACTATAGAGGTATGAAGTAATGTTATGTAAGGTTAAAGAACGAGTTACTTTAAATAGATTGTCGTTTAAATTACATTTCGGTTTGGATCTTAAAGTTTTAATGATGGGAATTGTGAAGGAAACTAAGAATGAAGCGAAACAGTAAAGATTGATCGTGAAGTAACACTAATTAATAGGAAAATTCTTGTTTGTCAGCGAAAAGAAACGGCCCGATCGCAGAGCGCCGTGAACCCGTTCGGATTGAGTGGAAAGCTAATCGTGTCGCTTCGTTCGCGCGTTATAATTAGTACAAATTGTCTACTTGATCCGCTTTTTGTAGACCTACCAAGATGCAGACATGAACCGTCTATTGAGTTCAATACTAATGATAATTGATATGAAAAATATGCACATAAATCTCAGGGTACAAGTGATATAAAAGAACGATAAACTAAGGTGACATACACCTTTGTACCACGGAAAGACTTATATAATACAATAAGAAAATTGCTATTTAAGTATATAATATTACATAAATGCTAATAAATCACTCCATTCATTTATCATTTTCCAATACGAGTGTTAGAAATAAGCATCTTACACTAAACTTAATCAATGTAGCAAAAAATTACATTATTGCTAATTTATCAGGTGCCGTCAGGTGGTATTCAAGTAAACTCATCACGATGCGGAAAAGTCTTATTCAAATTGTGTGGAATATTTAATTTAAGAAGGACTAATTTCCTGGTAATTTTAAAACAGCTTACACTCTAGATTAGGACTGTTCAGTGACTCTTTGCAATACTTGGTTAGCGCTGTATTGTAAAAAATATAGGGGTATGTTAATGGATGATTATGACAGTTGTAAGTGATGGTGATTTGCATACGTCGATATGCTCTGTAAACACATGATTATTTTTTAATTATTGATCAATGTTCGTGGCGTTGCCGTTTTGTCATTTAATGCGGGTAATATAACATTATAATTGGTAGGTTTCTGTTTTAATTAAGTACGCAGAAATCATAATTCAATTAAGGAAGTCAGTCTTTAATAAATTCGTTTTTATTAATCACAGATATTGATTTTTATAGTATATCATCATCATCATTAAAGCCATTGGAAGTCCGCTGCTGGACATAGACCTCCCCAAGAAAGGAAAAATTTTGCCTATAGATGCCACGCTGGGCAAGAATGTTGGCAGCAATCACAGTGCGCAGCTTTCACGACGGGGATGCTGCTGCTCTTCCCCACTCAATGCATTTGAACTAAACTGTCTCCGATGATATACTGCCATTTGTCGGTTTTGGATCCTTAGTCACCTCTTATGACACCTGGTACAGAGGGAGGTATTCTACTCTGCCATAAACTATTTTCATATTCCCATAATTTGATCAACCCTTATTATCATTTCCGTAAAATACATTCCATTAAAATTGTAGAGCACAATTTGAGCATTTTTTAGAGCAAATAAAATCGCAAAATCAAGATTGGACAGTCTAAAGATTGTTACGTCTGCAGGCTAAGCGCGGAATCCAGTAATCTCGCGAGCTAATAGATTCGATAATTCATCGCGGCGCCGCGCCCGATACTCACGATTGATGGCGTTCCGACGCCTGGCACATTCTCGCTTTTATTGTTTCCTATACCGGCCTCACGCACATTTTTTTTAATATTACTACAGCTGCACAATTACGGGTATAACCAATTGCACGGGCAAATATTATCTTTCAACATTCAATTGTTTTATATTGTTTATTAAAGATATCTTAAAGAGGAGTGCTGTATAATACTTGTGCTTGTCTATATATTCTTAAATCGCTTCTTCTGTAGACAGATTTGTACAAAAATCTATTAGCAGTTAACTATTGTGATTCACGGTGTCAATGTACACATAATTGACGGTGTTTTTCCAACCATTCCGTAAGATCAGAAATCTTCCAGACTAATAGATCAGAGTGTTACTGAATCGATACCGATTTACTATTTTTTATCATTACCTTAAAGAGTGTTTAAAAATCTATTATGTAGTCCCGCTTTTTGCGCCGCTTTCCCATCGCACTGAAGTACAAGTACCTAATTTGAGTTGTGTCACTAAGCGATTGGTCTCGGCTCCGAATTCTGAAGATACAAATTTTTGTAGGCATCACCCGTTTCGTTGTGGTCACATTCCAATAGCTGTTACATCTTCTGAACAGTTATCCGGCAAAAAGAGTGAGGTTCGTTTATCTTATGGTCACGCGATATTATTTTCTTCGCGTTCTAAAGATTGTGTAAAAATAAGAGTACATTAGTAGGTATATACATCTCATCTGTATTTGTGTTTGTTTATTAGTGTTATTAGAAATGAGTACGTAAGAATACAGTCTTTAGTTAGAATTCTTATTCGTAGTTAATCATTCAAGTAGGTACTACTTGAATATCCGTGAAAAGATCTAGGAAACATTTTGCTCATTTATAACAGAAATGTAACGCCAAATCGTTTCGGTTACACGGTAGAATTATTTGCGTCCAACTTAATCGTTGATCCTAAACGATAGGAAAATCTAACAATAAAACCAAATTAGACTGAAAAAATGAGTTGGCTACCGCAGGTCGCTACCGAATGCGGAATAACCTACCGTTACTAATTAGCGTCGAAAAAACTGTTAGAATTGAATTCAAACATTTGTCTCTTAACGAATCGTGTCGCGTCGGCTTCGAGTCAAAGCGGCGTGATTCGGCAGTTCTGTTCCATTTTCGAATGGTCGCTGCCCATTCGTTCCCTCGGCTACGCCTACCTAATAAATTAGATGCCTCGCACAACATACCGCATAGTTACAAACTAATGAAATCCCGAAAAGATCTCAACCCATTTTCTTAACAACTTTTCCGAAAGAGCAAACGCCTTCAAAGATTTTACCCCGAGAAATAATTCCGCTAATAACGCTCGAACCTCGCACGGGTATGTTATGCAACCATAGGAATTTCATTAGATACACACGCGTTTGTTTGTTAAGGCGCTTTCCATTGCTAAAAGTTTCTTGAGGCGGGTATAATTCCTTTGTTTGCCTTCGGGGGTGGCGCGCCCGCCTCACCCACTACGTTTTCTAAGTCATCGGGTCCAATTATGCCCCTTTGTAGGTTTTGATATGTAAATTCGCGATTTTATTAAACAAACCGTGATGCCATTCGGGGGCAGCGAGCCGGATTAATAGCTTCTTCAGATTTGTGTAATCGCTTACTCTTAAGACAATATCGGTAGCACCGCATCTGAGAAATCTACCACGGATAGTCATCTGTCGTTTTGCTCATTGAAAATCAGTCGGTGTGAATATGATAGAGGCGCGTATTCATATACCAATTTCTTTAGTGGGCTGAAACTAATTGCCTTATTATATTTACTGGAGCATTAAGCACGTACTAAACGTGCACTTTATCATTTTATTACATAGCGATGTAATCAACATTAACAGGCCCATAACGGCGCAACATTTACATTTGCTATAAAAGAGATTCGGCGAATTGTCACAGCGCACCGCGCACAAATTAATCTGCACATAGAAACATAAAACGAACGTTACGACCCAAACTACCCATTCGATTTAAGCTTAATTTTTACCCCAGCACTATTAATAATTTACACGGGATAACGCCAACGTTTGCGCCATATTACAACGCATAAATTAATAATGTCGCTCGCTTGTTTAACTGCGAATCAGATGAGTTTTATTGACAATTTTGTTGGGGAAGAGCAATTTGCGGGATGACCGTCCAGTGACGCCAAGTGGTCACCAAATAGGGGGAATGCTTCGTGCTCATTTGTGGAAGGGGTTATTGGCTCGCAATTGCAAAACTTAACGCATTTTTGGTACTGTCAATATTTACTGTTCTACCAAAATCATAACATGCGAACCTGCTTGCTCGTATTATGCATTGGATAGTATTGCTGTTATTTTACAGAAAATATTATTTGAAAACAAGTGAATCCAATACTTTCATAGTTCTTGGTTTTAATTTTTATTGTTAACGCAAATTAATATTTCGTCATCGTATTTTATTTAGCTCTCACGTTAAGTTAATGCAACATGTTTGTTTCCGTGCAACTATTAAAACTTATTGATTATTATTAACAAATATAATTATTAATTATAACGTTGTGTAGTAAATCAATCCAGTAGTGCTTTCATAAAATTAACTGGTTGGTTAATGCGGTACAATTATTCTGGTACATTGCGCAATAATTACATGTTTGATTGGAACACCATATCTCTGTATACTATAAGTTGTACCAATTAAGGTTCAAAGCTAATCCCACCGATAATAGGCCATACGTTGGTAGATGCAAATGTTTCCATCGAATTTACTATAACTCAATCGCGCCCGAATGTACACAATTGCATTTAGGGTTGCATTGAGTAGACACACCGGCACATTACGGCGCCATCAGTCTGTGCATATGTTGTACGTTTGTGGGAACAACTAACCTAATTAGCCGCCAATTAATTGATGGGATAGGAATATGGATGCGTAATTGGTATTTGTTACTTGTTCGTCGTGAAAGTATGCTGGGAAATTTTTACTCAACGTTTTTATAGTGTAGATGACGCTCATCGAATTTATTCAATAATTAACATTATAATAATATTTACATGGTTATTTATCATTAAACTGAAAAGTACTTTGCGTAAATTTGATATACGATTGTTATTTTTGAAAATACATCATCAGAAATTTGTACAAATAAGTCATCGTCTATAAATGATTAATTTAAGATCTTTCTTCACTACGCTTAGCTTACAGTGATGGACACTGGAAAAGTTTCAATCATTAATATGACATCTATTATTTTATAAGTAATATTGCTTATAAATTACTGACGCTAGTTCCCGCAGTGTGATTGCTTTTGATGGTAATAGCGGTATCTAGAGAGTGCAAGTAGGACATAGATTGATTACAACCATCTACTTACAGTTTCTCTTATCGTGGCAAAACTGCGATTGCAAAATAACATGAGCTTTTGTTATCATTCAATTTGATTCCGCCGTCGGGTGTTTTATTATTTTAATGAGCAGCAATTTGGAGGGATAATTGAATGGACGTTGCCACTCCGATATTATTTCACTCGATACTGCGGGTAGCTGCTACTGTGGCGCCGCTAGCGGAATGCACTATCAACTTATTACAATTATTTTTAGAATTAGAATTATAAAACGCCAATTATGTTCACTTTGTAAACAGTAGTTGAATTCAAAAAGTCTCTCTATTTTAATTGAGTATTTAATTCGCACTTTTACTACGTTAATATGATTATGTGATTGACTCAAATGACTAAATAACAAATCAACAGTAAGTTTGAGGATAATTCATGATGTTTTACTGCAACTCAAGAGTTAAGTTGTTTGTGGACTAAATACGTCAGTAAAATGTTTTTCTTCAAATCACAGGCAAACACAATAACATGTTGTAATACGGTTTTTTATATAAATTTACCGTCAAATAGTTTGTAAAAATAGTGACAAGCGGTAAGCACGCCACTCAGTCCACATGCCGTCACTTATTTGCCGTTACGTACTGGCAACCCCAGCGCAAACAACGGACAATCATACGAGTAAATTATACGTGCCTTTATTTCGTATCAGCTAGTTTACTATATCCAGAGTTGACTTAGTGCTACCATTTTAATTAAAGGGGTGCGTGTTGATTTGTAGTTGGCAATATAAAAGGTCTTTCATAATGCAATTGTAAATAGTTGTTATTAATCACTACTATAAACAAGCGCGAGTTTGTGTCCTGATTTTTATGTGATTTCATCTAGATAACTTTATATTCATTAATTTTATCAGGTCGTTGCTATTATCATATACTGTTAATTTACAATTGAACATTAAATGTAGTCTTATACATCTCATATAACTATTACGTCCGAAATAACTACATTTGGTATTCAACTCTTGTGTTTCATGAGATGTGTTAATCCAATACTACACAGAATCTAATGGCAGCTATAACTGTTGTTTCCACGGATTTATAACCGGTATTATAATTGCAAAGCCATGCAATGCGTAAGTCGCATAAATCATGGTAAGAGTACACTGGCGAGCTTGAGAGGTGCGACGTGGCTGACCACAGACCGCGGCACGCGTCGGCTCGTTGTTATTTTGTTACTGACTTAGCCAAGCTGACTTTACCATGCTTACTTAGTATTATATGTAAGTATAGATAGCTTTGGACGATATAGATTATATAGACAGCTATATATATATAATGAAAGTCTATTTCGATACTATGCAATTAGTAGGCTATAATTAAAGAGATATACTAATTAGAATAAGAATATCTTATTTCTGACAACCCCCGTCTTGCATTATAATTAGAAATCACGTAGTTAATTCAATCTTCTAATTGTAGGTACAGAAATTATTATTAAAGTAGATATATTTTTTTTAATAAAAAATTAACTAAATATATATATTGTTTATTCTTTTATTTTAGGTTAAAATAAACTTATGCGTTGCTTCTGAAAACGAAGATTTATTTCGTTAATTTCTTACAAATATTATTATATAATTTTACAAATAACTTATTTAACTACCCTATTATTATAACTTTACCTGAAAACGAAGAAACGACAATTAAAGTCTATTCTTCCACCAATTATTCTTATTTATCTATCTTAAATCACAATAATCTAATACAATTAAAGTCTATTCTTCCACCAATTATTCTTATTTATCTATCTTAAATCACAATAATCTAATACAATAATAACCTCTCAACTGACCATTGACCTCAGACTTTAGCGCTTGTCAGTTGTCAATGTCATTCAATGTCGTTCAAAAATTAAAGAAATATTATTTCTTTACATATATGTAAAAATATAATAAAAATCCTTCATATATATATTAAAATATTTATATAACAAACAAACAAATACATCCGTATTTGTTTGTACAGAAAATTCAATACATAGATTGCATAATTCTTATACAGATTTATATAATACTAGCTGTGCCCGCGACTTCGTCCGCGTGGAATAGTTTTTTGGGTACCATACCTATTTACTTCAAATTATATAAACTTTGAATGTCACGTTTATTTATATCGAATCAATGGCCTGAAAAATAAGTTTTAAGTTTCTAGCTCTAAAAATAGCGATCCATGCAAACAACTTTTCATCCCCCCTTGCAACCCCTTACAACCCTTATTTCGAGTTCAAAAATAGCCTATGTCCTTTCTTAAGGTCTAAAGATTGTCTATGCCAGATTTCATCAAAATCGGTTGAGAGGTTTAACCGGGAAAGCGTAACAGACAGACAGACAGACAGACAGACAGACAGACAGAGTTACTTTCGCATTTATAATATTAGTAGGGATAGATATTCTAACTTTTTTCTTACGTTTATGTCCCGACATTTACTTGTTACATTGCGTGTTATTTAAATGTTCGACAGACAGCTGTTATCGAAGCCTTTGTCTATTGTTCAGTATCTAGTAGTCCTGATGTCTCGTCACCATAATTGACTATTTATTTCTCTTTGCAATAAAGTTTTGATATTGTGAGCGTAAAAAAGGTGAGTGTATTAAAAATAAATTAAATGTGCGGAAGAACATTAAATTGTAGGCTTTGTGTCTGATGCAGTCTGTTATATATCTGATTAAGTTTCGGCCCGACACTAAATTAAAACAGTTCTGGAAGTTTTTTTTATATTTGTATTTTTATCGTCCCGCCTTACTAGTTAAATCGGTTAGCGCGTTTTGTTTTAGGTCGACAACATTGCGACATTAGGAATGGGGTGCATTGAGCAGCAATATAATATTTAAGCGCCAATTACAAAGCAAATGTTCAAAGAAATTAGACATTTCACAAACGTATTTGCCCGACTCTTGTTAGCGGTCACTGTGTAAAGAGGGTTCAGTTTTGACGGCCCAGCTCGCGTGACCGGTCGGCTTAATAAGTTTTTTTTCTCATACACAGTTTCGGACAAATTGATTAGGTCTATTAACTTGTTCCTCCAAAGTGACAGCCCTGGCTATTAAAGATGGCCACGGATTGATATCATTATTTTTTCTATCCGTTCCTGTACTGCAAATTCTTTCTTCAGAACGGTGAACTTTACAAATGATAGGTTTGTTTAATTAATTACGCAAGTAAGCGGGCGGCCTTAATTAAATGAGTAGTTTTTAATCGCCGGCGTATAAGTAGCCATGTTTGTATAACAATTGTATAACGTACAAGTGAAATATGTTGTTTGTTAACTAGAGTTGGGTTTGATTTGTAATATTTGTACAAGATAAGCCGAGACGTCGCTGGGAACGGAAGTTAGTAGCAGCACACGTCATGATAGCGGACTCGGTTACTATTGAAAAAAAATTATATTCACTTCATAAAAAAAGTATGATATACAAAGAAATATTATAAGACTCAGTTCAATACAAGTAACTCTCCGTAAGGTTTTGGATTGGAGACCACGCACGCAATCGCACCGTAAGACGTCCAACCACGAGTTGGACAGATGATAGAAATTGAACTGCTGGATTCCGTTGAATACAGACCTGTCCTATTGGAAATCTGGAAACAAAGAGGTCTTTACCCAGCAGTGGACATTCTACGGGTTATATGAAAATGGCATTTAGAACAGACTGCTTAAATTATCTATCTGACTATGTGAATTTGTCTGTTAGTACCTATGTCTGAGATATGTCATATACCTCTTACTGCAGTCGTGTCTAATCTTTCAGTGTATTGGTGCTTACAAATACAGAAACGACAGTTGTTAGTGATTAGTGATCTGATCTTATGCTCTTATAGTCATGGGTTTGATCTCAATCTAGGACAGGTATCTGTATGATCAAAATTTGTGTTAGTTCTGTATCTGTCATTCTCCTGTCCGATCTCCGCAACAAAAGTGCTTAAAACGACTTATCACGGAGCCATGTCAATGTATGAGATGCTGTGTGAATTTACAGACTAAATCAGAAGCCAAGACGTGCTCCAATAAATGGCCAATCAGTCTAAAATTACAACCGAAAGAGCCAATCATAACCCGGATGTGGAATACAATAGAATGATTCCCACATGCCTCCGACAAAACAAAACAAGCTTTAAACTTCGTCTAAACGCTGAAATAACAAACGATTACGCCACGTAACTTGTACTAGTAGGTCCAAGTGATAAGCTGATTCTTCTCCTTGCGTATGAAGACAGGAACTTCGAGACAACTGTATTTTCTTTAGCGTGTATCTTTGTATAAGATCTCTATTATAGACAAAAAATATATCTTTTGCGAAAGGAAATAATAAATGTATATTAAGAAAACTACATTTTTACTAGGTTACAAAATACCTATGCATTTTCCAGACAGTAATCACGCGAAATTTCATCCAGTTCCGTTCTGCGGTTCTGACGTGTATGAATAATAAATAAGGTGCATCGTTTGCATATGCTGCGAGGTACCGGCAGAATGGAATAAATAGTACCTACAACTGCACCAGGTGTCGTAAGAGGCGGCTAAGGTACCAGAACCGACAGGTGGCGGTATATCAGTGCAGCTCAAATGCTCTGGGCAGGGATGGGCAGCAGCATTCCCGTCCCGATAGCTGCGCTCTGTGATTACCAACACGCCTGCCCAGCGCGGCAATTATGGGCTAAAAACTCCTTATTTGGAGAGGTTTGTGTCCAGCAGTGGACTTCCAATGACTGATATGATGATGATGATGCAGGGTTTATCAATTTCCTTTATCTTTTTAAATTTTAACCTGAGACTTTAAATAGACAGGAATGAGTATTTATGGCAAATAAAGTATCTTATGTATACCGATTAAATCACATTACAATTAATTATGATTTTTTACCTTATGTAGTAAGGTACCGGCAAAGAAGAATACTACCTTCTACTGTACCAAGTGTCGTAAAAGGTGACTGAGGTACCGGAACCGATAGGGCGAGAATGGCAGCATGCCGACCACCATGTCTTCCCAGTGAGGTAATTATGGGCAAAAATACCTTTATTCGGGAGGGCAACATCCAGCAGTTGACTTTCAGTGGCCGATGGTGATGATAATGTTGATGACTTTACTCATCTGTCATACCGTTGAAAATGAAGTCACAATGAAGTCGCCCTACATTACAGTTTGTACCAAACGGTGAAAACAGTAGCGTTGCTAGTCTCACTCAGCGATACAATATTTAATAGTTTTATGATGTATTATCAAAACAAATCCCAGTGAGTTACTATGAACCAATACGGTGCGTTTCTGCTCCAATGTATTTCACAACTAAACCATTTTGATATTTGTGTGACACTCACATAAAATTTTACCTTATATCTTCAAATTGTGAAATACGATCTAGTCTATATTCATCACTATAGCAACCGTAGAACGTCCAATGCTGGTCATTGGCCTTCTCAAGAAAGTGGGGAATTTTCGCAGAGCGCATCTTTGCGATAGGAATACTGTTGCCCTAATACTTCTACTTAATACTAATTTCCACCTTGATGCATTTAAACTCCACTGTTATCTGTCGGTTCCGGTACCTCAGTCGCTTCTTACGACACCTAGTACTAGGGAAGGTACTATTTTGCACAGCGTTCTTATTATAACAATATAAAATTGTAATAATACGTAATTAAACAAATAGACTGACACAATGAAACATTGTAGTATGCGATGTCAGCACTTTGAAGGAACACATTGACATAAATGTCTAGCGTTAAAACTGGTAAAAAACCGGTAGACACGTTTGGCATTTAGAGTAGCGTGGCCTAGACGCGGCCATTATTCATGTCGGCTAATTGTATTTCTTCGTGCTGAATATAATAAAAGTAATTAGCGTATTATCATCGGCCGTACCCTGAAGGCGACTTCTATTTATCCCTACGGCACATTTAACGCTAGCCATTGATTGGTATAGATCGTACCATGAAGATTAGCCCACATTAATTACATACGCAATTGTTTCTCATTTACTACTATAATTTCTGTATACTATTAATAGTAAGTATCAAAATCGTTTCGTCCCACTATTGCGCAGACAGCGGTCGATACAAAAGGACTTAACACATTTTTTCTTCATATTTTATTATGAACTTCTGTTCAACATCCAGATGTTTGAGTTTGATCAAACAAAAGATTTTTCAGATATACTTGCAAACCAGAATATAACTATTACGCTTATGAGTTATGGTAGAACTAGATGTAGTTTATTTTAAAATTCTCTGTGGTTTTGTAATTCAAACATCCTCGATTGTAAATCCACATTTCCGTCGTTGGTTGATAATGTCGATATAAAGTTTAATGTTCACTGGTCTATTCCTGCAGTGTCCCCTCATGTGAGGTCTGTGCCGTAACAACAGTTTTTATAACCGATTATTTCCTCACCGTAACTATCTATAACAATTCAAATAAAAACTTCAACAGGTTTACCTGTCACTATAAATATGACGACATCGGTCATATGTGTAATTATTAATTCAGTAACGTCGGTTTGTTAGTTGGCTGTTCAACTGGAATAATGTGTTTGTGAAGGCTCTATATGCACTGAATAAATTGCGGACTTTGAAGTTGCTTCCTAATTCACCACATTTTGTGGTTAAAGAAATTTGTTTACCTTATAAGAAATAATAATACCTAATAAACAACTCCCACAACATATAGTCATAAGTCGCATAGAGCACTTGTGTTACGGACGCCAGGCAACAGAGGAATCACAAATATACTACTTAAATGCATATATTTAACACCCAAACACAGTACAAACACAAATATCATCATATAAATATTTTCTCCGGGTGGAAATCGAAGTTACGACCCCTAGCCCACAAGATAGGATCCCTACCATATGCACCATCGGGCCCGTCAAGAATGTACATTTCATTTACTGAGCAAAAGCATGCACTAAATCTTGTTGAAACGTATGCAACGCGCGTGCAAATTTCTATATAATAAGGAAACAGAATTTGTGCAAGTATTTTTTATGTCGTGTTTTCGTTCAAAATCTAATAGGTTTTGAACGTGCGTGCTATAATTTATAAAAGAGGAAGAGTATTAATTTAGTTAACAAATGTTTAAATTATATTATATTTATTTTAGATTTATTTAACGCATGAGGTAAATATAATTCATTTAGCTTTTTGCTAGAACATATTATCGAATCTTTTGAATACAATAAACACGAACAAATATTTGACATAAAACAGAACAAAAAAATAACAGTTACTTCAACAATGCATGGCCAGCTCACACTTGGCTGGACTTTAATAGTTTATTTTTTAACTACATGTCGACAGGTCCGATGTTTTTCTAATAACCTGTTTTAACAAATCATAACGTTTATTTTCGTTCGGCACTGAGCGATCACACGTCCGGGACTCCATTCTGTTTCAAATCTCCAACGTGTTTGTTATGATTATTTTAATTTTTCATTGAACGCGTGAAAACTATGCCGGGACAAGAATAGCCGGCGTACATCGAATTAAACGCGCGTGTACAATTATCAAGTGAAGACTGGGGCTAATTAATTTCTCCAACTGCCGTGTAAAAGGGTAACGTCTAACAGACTAAGCTATATTTTTTAAATAACTAAATTAATAATTATATTCTTATTAATATTTTTTTGCCGTGATATGTACCGGTAGAGTAAAATAGTACCTCCCACTGTTCCAGACACGTCGTAAGAGGCGACTAAAGTACCAGAACCGACTGATGGCGGTATATTTATCCGGGACAGTGCAGCTTAAATGCACAGGGCGGAGATGGGCAGCAGAATCCGCTTTTGCCCAGCGCGGCAATTATGGGGAAAAACCTCCTTTCTTTGAGAGGTCTATGTCAAGTAGTGGACTTCAAAGGCTGGTATGATGATGACGAATATGTATTTTGTGAGTGCAACAGCGTTATTTAATAAAAAGTTCTAAAATTACATACGAAATCCTAACCGTACGAAACAACGTTTGTGGGTTTAATGCTTCTAAATTTATCTTTCAAGTGTCTTTCTAATGGCGGTTGATGAAAAACGAACCACCCAAGTTTTTTGCTTACAAAATTGTGTTTAGTTAAAAGCCGCCGATGGCATATGTACGATGTATGACTCGACACTATTAGCATCCCAAATTAGATGAAATTAATTTAGGAACTAACTGTGTGTGGAAGCGGCCAGGTAGCAAGTCTTAAAAAAGGACCGTTTAGACGCGAGGAACGGTAGCAAAACTTTTCGATTATTTTGTAAATACCGTAACGATATAAATAGAAAACTATTATATATATGAAATAGTGAGGATTGTGCTACATCCGATGTGGGTCGAAATTTCAATTTGTTCTAATGATTTCCTTGGGGGTAACCGGAGATGCCGCCAGTAGCGACTTTTTTGTGGGGACGCGAAAAAACGTCATTGTTGTTTAAATTGGCTGGCGCTTACTTTGGCTTTTAACATGTAATAAAGAATAAGTCGAGATGTACAAAGTTATAATAATCATAACTCGGACATATGTAAAATGTTATGAGCTCGACACACTCCGCATATGACTACAGTACATATATGTAATTTGTAAATAAATAAAAAAAATATCTACCAAAAACGACATATTTTACAGACATTTTTTTTTGCAGATACACTGCCAGTTTCAGTGAAGTAACAATAGACAAGTGAAATTAAGCCCAGCATAAAACGATAAAAATATAAATCCGAGTACACGCACCTATTTCTCTCATTGATTTTTGCCCGATGTAATTATGAGTACAAAGCAACAGTAATAAATTTTTAGCCCTTAAATTTTCGCCGGGCGTGTGTGTCCAGTCCAGAAATTGTACACTTTAACACTAAACAATTGGTGGTTGGTCCTTTGAATGGGACGCGGTCGGTCGGACTCGACTCTAAACAAAATGTGCCAAACGCACGCCCCGCAATTGTTGCGGAATCAATGAAAAATGTTGTCAGCAACAATTTTTCAAGTCGTTATTTGGCGATTGACGGTTGTCAACCACAGCGGTGGACCGTCCAGTTTCTATCATATTTGAAATAATTTAATCGGGTATTTCTGAAGTCTTAGGAGTCGTGATTTAAGCTAATGCGTTCTACTAAAGTAATCGTATCACTGCTATATCAAAATGTCATCGAGATAACCTTATAGGTATGATAATAGACAATGCACCGCATGTTACAAAAAACTTCCTAAAATGTCAATTACACATGTTATTGGAGATATTTGTGTCAGATTCTTTTATGCGGAGGATATTATCAAGCACAGCACACAGAAAAGCCCTATAAACATTAAGTTAAGCAGTGTTTTTAAGTCTAAAAAAATTTAAAACTTAGGCTGTACAACTTAAATTTAAAATATTTAACTTTATATGTATTTGATTTCGGATTCTCATTAATTAATAAAGAAATTATATGAAAATATAGTTTCATTCCATAATGTATTATAGAAACTCCACGAGACAATGTTTATTTTTACTTTACAATATAAAGTGAAAAAAAAACATTGCATTAATATTTATTTTCCTTTTGTTATTTCAAATTGTTTTACTGAAATTTTTGTTTTTTGAAATATTTGTTTCTTTTTAGAATAAAAAGTTATGTAATGTAAATAAATATTTGGGGAGAAAATATGTATTTACAGAACCTCAATTCACCGGTTAGTTTTTCTTTCTTATCATTTTGTTAGGTTATTACAATCATCTACCCTTAAACAGAAGACATTTCGTTCTGTAAGATTTTCGATTGTGTGTTGGATCGTGGGTACAATATTTTCATGACAGATCAGTTTTAGGCAACCCATAAATGTTTAAAACAATTGCCCACCCGTGAAGCAGGGACGTGACGAGATGCGAGATGATTCTGATAATTACAATAAATAATAATTAAAATAATTATATTTGTTGGTGCGATTAAAATTTCGTACAACATTAAAAGATTCTAATTTAGCTGCAACATATTCTATTATATTTTACTATTACATCATCATATCATTATACCAGCCATTGAAAGTCCACAGCGTGACATAGGTATCCTCTAGAAAGAGGGAACTTTGCCCATTATTGCCACGCTGGGCAAGCGTGTTGGCAGTCGCAGAGCGAAGGGGATGCTGCTGCCTATCCCCGCCCTGTACATTTGAGATGCATTATCTCGGATGGATATACCGCCATCTGTCGGTTCTGGTACCTTAGTCGCCTTTTACGACACTTGTTACAGGGGGAGGTACTATTCTACTCTGCCGATACCTCAGGGCTTATATTATGCTTATATACTGTTACTTATATGCGTTTATCATATTATTGGAAACCAAATAATAAAATAATTTCAAAATGGATACGAGAATTTCAATATTTAGTTCCTAATTTAGTGAACGGAATACATTCGCAGATAATTTTCTTATCGGTCTTAAGGTCCCCACATACATACTAGTATTTGTGAAATCAATTCCGCCCGCTGTAAGTGCGCAGATTTTTAAAGAGGGTTTATGTAAAATTCTGTAGACGTTCATAATGAAATCCGCAGACAGGTAATAGTTGAAAAGGGAATGTCGCAGCGGCCGGGATGAAATAAAACGACAATATGTCTCCAACGTCCCGTATCACAATAGAAGTACCAACGACAAAGGAAAATCTTAAGACTTCTCCCCCTTTCCAATATGAAATTACCTACATTGATATTAGACTTTGAGTTCTAGAATAAATTTAAAAAGTGTGAATATCATGTATCCACTTTTGCGTTATAAACGAGTTTACAATTTCCAAAGGAGTTTCAATTAAAGTATCCTTTGAAGTAGACAAAGAAACGATAGCGAAGCCTGTATCAAACGGAGACTTAACGAATTAGAAACAAAACGGATTCGCAAGTCTTTCTGAGGATGACGTCTCTTTCTGTTCGAGCAGTCATTGAGTTTCCTTTGTAATTAAATATTGAAATTAAGAAATGAACAGCCGCTAATTACGGGAGGTTGTCCCTTGGGGGCTGATTATGCCGTGGAAGGGATGCCGGGACGAGTTGCTGTTAATAATTTAAAATTTAATGTTACCGCCGGTTTATTATTACCAATTGGATTCGTTAATGCAGTATGATTTGCTCACGATGTTGAATTTAAGAATTACAATTATAATAATTGAAGAATTCTCAGACTGTATTCAATTACATAAGTTTTTGTAATTAAAAAATCCAATTACAATGTAGAATCTTGCATTTGGAAATAAGATATATTTTTTAAGACAAAAGCAATCATTTTGCTAATGATACATATGTTCATTTCTATCCAACAAGCAATAATTATTCGTTAGGAGGAACATAAACATTGATGTCATATGAAACAGTGTTAGAACACAGGAAACTAGCCGGCTTGGTATAATAAAAAAGAAATAGAGTCGCAGTAGAAACATAAATTCAATGTTTGGACATTTCAATTACCCGGACCACGTGGCGTGCCAACAATCATGTTCGTGCCAACAGCAATGAAAATAATAAAAAAAAACAACTAAAATACTGATGCATCTAACATACTTCGATCTCATGAATATTTTTATGTATCTCATTCCAACGCTAATAAGACGCTTTATTATCATAGATGATTAACAAAGCAAAAGTACAATCGCGCGAAAAAAAGTAAACAAAATAAATCTTGTAATAACATCATCACGGATCGATCAGATCGCAGATGAAATAGGTTCGGATTTTATATAGGATTGGAATGTCTTTATTAACTGTCAACGAATCAAGAGAGCACCGGGAGCTGTTTAATACCCTATCAGACAAACGTAATTAGTTTTGTAAATAAAATGCCTCGGAGAAATTGAAACGTAGCAGCTACCTGGCTATGGCGGTGACTTGCTACAATATCTGACGGCGGTACAGTCGGCTACAATAGTGCTATTGTTTTTAAACATTAACAACTGCCTGTTTTCGATGCCTACTTACAGTTGTATTGTACTTTAATCGTACCTACTGTAAGGAGTTGTGTTATTTGAGGCTTTTTTGTCTATCAAAACGCACCTACATTACCCCTGAGACAGACAACGACATTAGAACAACATCTTTCTTCCTGAATTCGAAATAATTGTAAAGTACGGTCGCCAAACTTCTCCACCCCACAACATTTTTTATTTAATTTTTATTTTTACGACATGATTAAACGCGGCTTTGCTTTCTCTTTTTATTGTTACTGTCCATGTGCCCTCTAATTTTTGGCTTCTATTACGTTTGTTATCCTGTTTTATTAAAACATTGGTTTTAATGACGAAAGTTTGGGTTTTAGCGCGGCCTTTTAGTATTTTTGTTTTTAAATTTAATTCTGCTTTCTTAATAGAATATGCGAAATATGATAAATAAATTTGAAGTGCTAGCCTGTAATTGATAAAAAACAGCAACATGCAAATTTTGCATATTATCTTTCTATTAGAAGTAATTTAGCACAAGATTGATATTTATAAGATATTTTAAATAAAATTTCGTATTGCGTAGTGTTTTTAGTTTTTTTGACCCTAAATTAGTCAATAATGTGAATTTCTCTTCTTCTCCAGGTACTTCTCAAGGTGAATAGGTATTGTCTATCTCGAGACTACGCTCCAACCGGAACTCGTCTAGAAAAATAGACCAACGCTTTTTATAACCAAAATCATTTATCATGTTTACTTTGAACCCAAGACAAACTGCTACTGCGTTTGGGTTTACTATAGATAAGATTATTCCGTTTGTTTTACCTCGTCTACCGATTCTTGAACCATTTTTAAGACAGAGCTTCATTGTTTGAGGCCGCAACCCGGCACACAGTTCCTAGGCGTGAGGGAATTTTGAAAAGGAAATAAGGTACATCGTGACTATGATAAAAATAGACTGATTTTTTTACGGAAGTTGACAACTGTCTTATAGTTCTATTAAAGAAAGAAAAATATACCGTGCATAATAAATAACACCAGTGAAAATAACATGAGAACGTGTTACAAACTATTATTAGGTAGCATATGATATCTAAATAATACTTACGATATGAGCAGGCCATATTAGTTTTGTTACATTCAAGGATCAAGTCACAGATGAATGCAATAAAGCAGTAGTAAAGAGAAAAAATACTTTAGATGATGAAAGTGAAGCACTTACATGATATTACAAAACAAAACCTTTCATAGAAG
Source organism: Heortia vitessoides (assembly GCA_020976665.1). Taxonomy (NCBI): domain Eukaryota; kingdom Metazoa; phylum Arthropoda; class Insecta; order Lepidoptera; family Crambidae; genus Heortia; species Heortia vitessoides. The sequence continues at coordinate 11,051,593 of JACJUM010002543.1, forward strand.
TTATGTAATAAGATTCAATTTTCCATGACAAAAATGACAACCAAAGGGGATATTTTTGGACGATGAAACGGCTTAAAAAGACTTTAATTTAATATGTAAACATTCCCATACGGGTTGTAGTGCTGTAACGTGTAAATAATCGGATGTTCGGGAAACAAAAACAAAAGAGAAATATGTACAGATTATGACTATTAGCTTACGATCGGCTGTCAGCGAGTCGTTTTTGGTGTTTTCAGTTTTTAAACTGTCCCGTAGCAAGAGAGGATGTTTATGCCACGTGAGCGTCATGATTTAGTGTCAGTAATTGAGAGTGAGTGTGAAAACGTCCACTAAGAGAATGGTAATACAAATATAATAACAAAGACTCGGGAGTCTATTCATAGTTTGTCGGCAGTGTTGATGCTGTTTATGTTCTTAATAGCTTCATGTGGCGTTTAAGACCTTGGAGACTTTTTATGTGGCTTGCTGGATCAGGATTGAATGGAGCATAATGCCGATAACGGCTCACTATTTCAAGAATACAATCTTCGGCTGTAGGCACTAAATGCGAGACATAAAACTGCTCTATCTAACTTGTCTTCGTCGATCAGGATTTGGCCGGCGGTGTGTTTGCGAAACTATCTATCAAGGGTATATCTGTCAGAAATATCTGGGGACTCTTTTGTGGATGTTATTTGAACAGTGACAGAGGCGGTGAGTGATGAATATTGCCAGGCAAATATCACACAAAGCGAAACTATCTGCGGTGTTGGTTTCACTGGGGTCGGCTTGCAAGGAGTGTTTTGTGTAGAGAGAAATCGTACTTTGATGTAGTTTATTCTCTATAGTAAAGTTTATTTTTAGTTTCACTTAGTGCATCAATATAATACATTTTATTTGTTGAAATAAACAAAATTGTGTATTTAATAACTGACACAATGAAACCAGAACAAGACAACTGCGAATCTTTCATGAATTTTTGCAATTCTTTGATGCTTTTGAGTTAAAGGCCTTAAATGTATGAACCAATTTGTATGTATGAAGTACATACCAGAGACCCGTACATTCTGTCGCACAACTACTCTATCAAGTTCGCACACCAACATAATATAAATCGTCGGGAATCATTCGGTAATAAATCGAACGCTTTTTAATGGCAGTTTATCGCAGTGAGCATTGCTGTATTCAGATTACGGGTATGGCCTAAGTGGCGGCAAGGGAGCGGCACGTGCGCTCCTTATCTCTATGCTTCGACACTTTCAATATTCGATTTCGTCGCGGGCGCGGTTTTGTTTAGTTTTTTGCCGCCAACTGTACTAGCGGCACTGAATATAAATACGACTTTTGTAAGTTTAGCTTTTTCAAGTTCATTGACGCTATTTATAATATGGTTAGTCATGTAGCTATAAATTTTTATCGGTTGCCGTGTTATTACTGGCGTTGTTGTTTGTCTCTATGCCTGTACACGTTCTACATAAAGAAGTTACAGGCGCCAAGTTATTTATTAAATAACATCAATTTATTATTTGTCCGATACAATACACGAGCATCTTCATAATAATATCTAACTAACTGCACTCGGTCATAACGTTAATTCTTTCGATTGAAACTGTATAGTTTTTTAGCAGTATTATAGTATAGAGGCCACTTTTTTTAAAGATTGTTCTCTAAACCTTAGTGTTCATAGTATAATTTGTTTTTTTTACTATTGAGTATATATATATATATATATTGATAGTAGTAGTGGTAATTATATTTATCAAAACTATCCTTCTTCCACGTATCTACACTACACACTTATCTAACCTATCGAAAGTATTATAACAGGAACCCTTAGCTTCTCGCAGAACATGGCTTCAAAATCTGAAAGTAGACAGATCTAATAATTTCTAGAACTGGAACCCTTTTATAAAGAGTCATGAAAGGAAAAAAGCAACATAACAATCGCACCCCAACGTAACCGAAAACGGGGACTCACCGCAATCCAAGCTAATGGAGTGTCTCATAATGATGGTTGCTGACATAAAAATAAATAGGCGAGAGTCAGTTTCTGCGTAAGCCGATACTATGATAACAGCATCGCTCCCCCAATAATTGCCGAACTTGCCGCTAGTTGTAATGTAGTGCGGATTATGGTACTGTCGTAATTGATCGCCCGTCATGCCAATTACTGTCTGGACTTCTGGTGATACCAGCAGTAACTGGCTATTTGTCTTTATTTGTATCTTAGATGCTTTCTTGACATTTATTTCTGTAACCACTGGCTACTAGAATTAAATTACAGTGAGACAAAGAAATTAATTGCACAACAGATATAAATATATTAAATAAAGTAATCATATCTAAAAATAATCAAAGTATTCCATAATAAATTATATTCTATAACAAACAAACACAATCCTACACACACTTAAACATGTTATTTACTCTAACGACAAATATAAACACACATAAACTCATGATTACTACTTATTACTATATAAAGCAAAATCAAATGGGTGGAGACAGAAACACAGGCTTTGAGCTATTTGAGAAAACTGCTAATTAATATGAATGCGCTTCTGGTGACACCAGAGGTTATCAGTATTTATTCCTATTTTTTTAACAGTTTAACTTTTCATAAAATTCATTGACTTAGACCTGACTCCGAGATAAATCGCTTAATGCATTGGGTTACAGATATCTGATAACTGAGAAATCACAAATGTAATAAACATTTGACATCCATATACAGAACAAACACAAATAAGCATCATATAAGTGTTTGTTCTGGGTAGGGATCCAACTCACGCCTCTCTAGATAGACGATCTAGCTCTACGCTTTAGGTTGGATCACTACAGCCTGCGCCATGGAGCCTAACTAGACTTTTATTTTTGTAATTTTCGCTTCAATACTAAATAAGTTCTAATTTTTATGTTTGCACTTCGATGATTCTAGCACTTCTTAGTTTTCGGTCTCAATTTACATTTTGGATAATATTTTTGCATTTGATTTTCTCATCTTTACTTTGATTGACAAACTTAAGCTAATTATAATAATTGTACTTCTGGTGATACCAGCAATTACTGATATATCCTAATCCATATATTAGACGTTTTTTTATATTTGTTATCTTGATCTTTACTTCGATTTCAAACATGAGTTAGTTAATGTAATTGCACTTCTGGTGACACCGGCACTTACTGTTTATTTATAATAATCGATCTATTAGGTGTTTTTTTATATTTGTATTTATAACCTTTATTTTGATACCAAAAAAGCGCTAATTAATATAATAAGATATGATGCTTGATCCTGTTACTTTGACTATAATCACCTACGGAATACCTAAACACACTTATATGACACTTTTCTGACTGCTATCGTTCAATACTTTGAGCTTTGCGTAGACAATTCACGCAATATCACAAATTTGCATTTTGTATTTGATTGGTTTTCTCATCTTTTATTGGCAGAATTTCAGTTATTTTTCATGGTTTGATTGTATATGCTCATGTGATTTACCGTAAGCATTCAATTTTATTTTATATCAATACTAAGACGGTTAAAAAGCCAGTTTATTAGTAAGTGGTTTAGTGGCATGTGATATATAGTTTAATAGGACATATTTTATAATTGCTGTCGTAAAATTACTCCACTGAAGTAATCACGCAATGCTTGCGAAACAACATTGTTATTATTAGTTTAAATTGCAAATTTTTGTATTGAATTTACATTCAATACATTCTATATTTATAATTAACTAGCTGACCCAACAGTAGTTGTCCAGTCTCAACTATACACATGTTTATCATGAAAGAAATATTGCGAATATTAACTATCCTACTTCGCAAGTTACATGTTTTTTTTTATTTGACCCATAAGCGTTACCGCAGCCTATAGACGCTCGTAATATCACAAGGATATCACTAGCACGTCGCCTACCTTGTGCCAAAGATATTGTCACATTATTCAGTAATTTTACTGCCCCTCTTACCCTTCAAACCGGAACGCAGCAATGCGAACTATGTTTTGCGGTAGAAATAGTTGAGAGTGAGATCCCAATGCAGACGACCTCGAGTAATATGCACAGTAAGCAAAAAAAAAATGGGCTAACACCATGACACGTACTTTTTAAAGGTAATAAATACAATTATGAATTGATTAATGCATTGTAGTTTCAGTATTGGCAAGTACACACACACACAACAGATCAATTACTTAAATCTGTCAAAACTTTGCAATCAATATTAATTGCTATAACTGCAAGAAATTAAGTTCAAACTTGACCGTAAAAATTTGACAGATTTGGGTAGGTTGATCTGTTGCCCACCGTACGATAAGTTGATAATAATTGCGTACAGCGGTAAAGGTACGTTTCCCTAAAGTAACAAGGTAAACATATTCGAGGCGGATAGATTCGCATGCAATAGGCTTAGGGCAAAGATTTAGGTGACAAACTTTATTGCCCCAAGAATATACTGTTGTCTATTACCCGAACATAAATCAGGGATGGGAAAACAATAAGCGTGAAATTGTGGAAACTGCGGACGACGTCTTGCGGTAATAATTCTTGGGGCGCAAATAAATAAAAATAAATCCGGGGGTGCCCGCGCGAGAACTTGATTTATTTGATATCTACGAAGGTACAGAAGCACTGGAACTTTTTTGGGTTTTAATTGAAATTAATTAATAATGAGATTCAATGTTGTTTACTGCAGATTTATGTCTTATTGGCCAGCAAATATGAACTTTTATTTCTGGTTTGTTTTAGACTGGCGTATCTTGTTAATATTTATAATTTTATTGCTAAATGGGCTTGGATCAGCAATAGTATTAAAATACGTAAAGGTTTTAATTACGTTGTTTTTAATTTTAGTTCCCGCATGCTAATACTAGTTAGGTAATCCTTGTTGTATATACTGGGCTTTATTCAGTTTATTATATTGGGTAACTCAAGAAATGTAATAATTGGGTTGTATGGCTGATTAACATCAGTTGGATTGATATTAATCTATTGAAATAAATCTACGTGAAAGAATTTTACGCTATCCGGATTTGGATTAGGTAATTTGATTGTCGGATTATTATTTAGGTCTTTAGTATAAAGAATATTGATATAACACGCTTAGTATGTTAGTATAGTATTAGCTATTATCTGTATATTGCATACGTTAGCGTGAAGTTTAGCGCGATAAATATTAGTAACGTGTATAAAGATCACTATGAAATTATGTTCACCCGTTACAAAATGACCTATCACTAAGAGTTTCCTAATAAAAGACGTTATTCTTTAAGTTCTAGGCACTCTGTCCCGGTTAATTAAAAAAAACTAATTGACACATGTATTAAGTACTAATTGACACAACATTGTCGGCTCTGAGAAATGTGTTTGTGTGGAATAACATGTAAAAAAACAAATGATGATAATGACCAATGTAGTTATTATTTATGTCTGTTAGTATTTACTATTAAAGTCTATACCTAAGTATTATTTAGATTAACGAAAGTCGTAGTCTATGCTTGAATGTAGTAAAAATACCAATAATTATCTTTTCTTTCTCATCTGATTAACGATGTAAATTGTTCTTGATTCGAGTGTCTTTTTTAAGAGTCAGTTATAATTGTAAGAGTTGATAACGATTACATTTGCACCAGTCGTCGTAAGAGGCGATTAAGGTACCAGAACCGACAGATGGCGGTATATCCATCCGAACAAGTGCAGCTCAAATGCACAGGGCGGGTATGGGCAGCAGCATACCCGTCGCGAAAGCTGCGCACTGCCAACACGCTTGCCCAGAGCGTCAATTATGGGTAAAAAATGTCCTTTCTTGGAGAGGCTTATGTCCAGCAGTGGACTTTCAATGGCTGGTACGATGATAATGATGATAGGATTGTAAGACCATGTGTCAGCTAAGTGTCCTGTCCTAAACGGCAGTAACGTGCTACTATGTCCGCAGCTCCAGACCGGGCCGACCACCGAAGCGCGCGTCCGGTGTGGGTCTCTCGCTCGCCGCCACACAGTTTCCGGGTCACCCGTTTAAAAAGCACCGGCTAGAGAACGGCGAGTACTCGCCATACGAAAATGGCCATATGAGTGGTAAGTTTATCACATTTCATTACTATTTATTTGATCAAATCGTCCAGTATATGCCATGGCACAATAAAATTATATAGTCTTTCGAAAGTACCGAAACAAAATGCCTGATACTATACATATAGAAACTTGTACCTCAGTTTTTCGTTACCCGACAGATGTCCATCCAATTAGGCTGCGGATACAAATCGAACAATTTGCGAAATATTGGGAAACTTAGTACTTATCAGTCCTAAAAATCAAACAAATGGAAAATGAAAAAAGGTTAATAAATGAGTTGCTGCGAAGGTTAAACTTTTGACCTATAAAATATAGTACTCGCTTAGTGGTCAAAATTCAACCATACCTAATTCATAAAAAAAATTAGAAACTGTATCATTTGCTTCTTGTGTATATTAATTCAAACAGTTTGTATAAGTTTATTTTAATGATTTAAATGTAATCTTGTGCATTTTGTAAAAAAGAAATAGATATATGCACTTTTCTCCTCATTGATTTACCGGTGACAAGTTTTCGTTTCGTTTACCGTTTATCCGTTCAGGAAATTCCTTTAAAAATATTTATAAATTTCACGTACACATATAGATTGAGAATGGAAATAAAATAAGTGCTGATTTATTGATTTAACTAATATGATGGCTCTTTCGATAGTATTAAGATTAATATAGGAAGACTCCAATCAAGTAATTGTAAGTGTTTTCGTGTTTACCACAGAAATGTTTAGATGAAATCGTATATTGACTGATAAAGTTGTTATTGTCTGATCTCACGCTATATCCGCGTAAATATCAAGCGACTGGGAGCTAATTAAAACGTTTCTGTTAGTAATGTATATTATTTCATGTAATCGGTTTGTTTCGTCGGAAATATTTTGTTTTTCTTCACAACGATTGTGGTTAATTGGTAGAAATGTTTCTCTTCTATTTGTTGCTTAATAAATTGAATGGTACATGTTTTATGTATTCGGTTTTGACAAAGCATTTAAACGAAATGGAATTGTTTATAATGCCTGATGATCACACGAATGTAACTCGTCCTACTAATGAACAAACCGGCACCCCTATGACATGTGATAATATCAAAATCGGGTTTACGCACACCCCAGATTAGCACCGGATATGAACTCCCGTCTTCCCGGGTGGTATGCCTCCTCATTCAGTATACAAATTACACAAATACAAAATTATCCCAACACAAACGAAGAAAAGGGAATAAAGTGATTAAATAGAGCTCAGCGCAAGACGGCTAGCAATCAATCATTTTTGTCGCTTACGGCTTTGTTGATTCTGTTGTGTTTCGTCTCTTTTTGCCGGGTAGGTTCTGTTGGCACCGTCTCGCTCTAGCACGAAGTGTCGTGCCAGACAAGGGAGCAATTACATTCGTGATGTTGCATAAGCGGCACTTGCTTATCGCGCGCTGCCGCATTCGACTTGAGTGTAGTTGGTACTTTTTCCCTAAATTTGCAATTCGAAACGCTCTCGTCGGTGAAAAAGGCGCAGGTTTGTTTTGCAGCCATTGTTTTTTTGTGTAATTGGAATACAAATGTCACGAACGTGTCGCGAGCTTCTAATGTATGTCTAAAAATTATATGCTTTAAAATACACTCATTTGCAAAAAAAAACGGGCACCTAAGCAATGAACCATTTCAAATGTTACAATTGGTTTGATTGATAATTTTATAGGTAGTTTCACTTTCACAATTTTGTAAATAAATAAGCAAATAATCGTTTTCGTCAATATTATCACAAATTTTTGATAAAATTTATGGGTCTTAATGCTAAAGTTCACTAGTAGTGTATGCTCGCTAGTAGTGCATATGCTCGTCAAGTAAACAAAAGTTAACAAAGATTTTTGTTTGTTTTTTCTTTAACAAAGTAAAAGCAGATAAATATTTAGTATCGAGTGTGACCCCCTCTAGCTGAAATCACAGCTTGAATTCGTCTGGGTATGCTAGCGAGGATATCCCGGATACTTGCTTGCGGAATACGTTCCTCCTCCGTGGTAATCACATTCTTCAGCTCTCTGATGGTCTGCGGAGCCGATCGTACTGATCTCACGCGTCTTTTCAGAGCGTTCCAGACATGCTGTATAGGATTGAGGTCGGGACTTCGAGCTGGCCGATCCTAACGACGAATGCCGACCTCTTGCACATACGCTTCCACTTCGCCAGACCGGTGGGCGTGAGCGTTGTCGTCTATAATAATTGAGTCTTCGCCTAAAGCGGCCCATGCGGGTTCTGCATGTGGCATTAGAACTTCCGTTATGTATGTTATCTTCATCGAACAGAGATATCCTGGCTTCATCGGACAACAATACCCTTTTTCAGTCTTCTTGAGTCTATGACTCACAATTTCGAGCAAACCTAAGCCTGGCAACTCTGTGCTCGCGGAGTAACTTAGGGCCGCAGGCCAGGCGATGACTGCGTATATTGGCCGCGAGAAGCCTCCTCCTGATTGTCCATAGACTAATATGCACATTTCTTACTTCTTTGAGATTGTTCTTAAGGCCCACATACGTAGACTTGCGATTTCTCAATGCGTGACTCACAAGAAAACGATCATCCCGTGGTTGGGTACATGGTTTTCTTCCAGAACCAGGCCTTCTCTCGACGGAACCGGTGTTTAGATACCGCTGCCAGGTCTTTTGAACCGTCGAGCGACTCACACTTAGCCTCTGAGCCACGAAGCATTGGCTGCAATCCTCTTCGAGCAGCGCAATAATTTTGGTACCTTTTACTACTTTCTCTAACATTATTGAGACGGCTGAACAGCAATTAATGGAGCTTTGAAATAAATTCATAAAAATTTACTAAGAGTTTGAATACCGATATTATCTTTTGGAACTTTGCACCAAAAATGTAGGATAAAAAGTCGTTTTCTGTAAAAATGAGAATCAAACGAAAATTTGAATTTAGAACGTACTGTTTTTTAAACACCAAGGTATTTTTAAAACAGGCCAGTAACATGTACAAATGATTGAAATCATTTTATTACCGTATTATTTAAAGAAGTGTACTTATTAATTGCATTAATAATTCAAATATTGATATATATTTGTGATCTTCAAGAGAAAACAATTGCCTGTCTTTAATTTACTCAGCTTCCATTACATGAGTATTATCGTAGGTAATCTTTTGAAAATATCTTTAACAATCATTAAGAAGTCATGCCATTAGCTGTCTCGGAGTGAGCATTGGCTGTTATTTGTTATTGTATTAGAACGTCAATGCTTAGTTGGTTTTAATTATTTTACAATTAGGTGGAAGATGGATGGGTCTCGTGAGGGGAACTCAAACTTACGATCGATCTAAGATGATACTCGGCTAGAAATATTCTCACGCAGTCTCCTAAAGTGGGCCTATTTTTTTACTTTTGAAAAGTTTATCTCATACACTGTATCAATTTTATTAGTGTTAATTTTAGATAGTTTATTCTACTACAGGCAGTTTCTTTATAGTCCACGACCGAGATTTATAACTACACCTATTAAAATCGGTTCCCGGGTCAAGCCGTGAAGGCGTAACAAACAATCAGACAATAGACAAACAGACTAGTAAACAAGTTAGTATAGAGGTAGATAACATATAAAATTAACATCTTTTATATATTTATATGACATTGTACCAGCTATTTTAACTTACTTAGTTATTACTTTTAAGAGTTTTATGTGTATATTACTTAACTGGCTTCTTTTTCGTTTTATTTACCGTTTTTAATAAAACGTGAAAACCACTAGAAAATCCGTGGAAAGTGTTTTCTTATGTATTTTTTTTAAAACAATAGATTTCTAAATTAATTTATTGAATAGAAAAAGAGTTTCTACACATTTAATATAAGTTTATTACCTTAAGCATAAACATTTTAAAACGCAATAGAAATTAATTTTATTAAATTTATTGTGTTCGCCATTTACAACAAGATTGTATAGATATATAAAATTTACGAGTTAATTTAATTAACTTGTTAGCAATTAACTTTTTTTGCTCTAATTAATTAAAATTACAAATTGCATGATATGTGATTTTATCGGTTGCGCACGTGTTATTTATTCATTTACATTACTTATTCAGCTTGAGGAGCTCATGGTGCAGGATTTAAAATACTTTCGTGATGTTGATAATCGAATGGGTGACCCACAATTAAAACCCGACTGTTTATGCAGTCTTTGAAAAAATTAAAACCTACTAATCGTCATCAACCTCGTCATAAGTATGAGGTAGAAAAGTATCTCTACAAGTTCTTGTAAGAGGTGGAGGGAACTATTTGAAATAACGTTACTCAAATGCACTGGATGAGGACAGGCAGAAGGCCCCCCATAGCGTGGCTACCCTGCGAGATTACCACCACGCTTACCCAGCGAGTTAATTACGAGCGAAACTTCCTCTTTCTTTAAATGGCCTATATTTAACGGCTAGTCCTAGATACATACAAAAATGTCTAGTTAGTAATGAATTATTCGGATGGTTTTTTAAATGTTGGTACTGGCACAATGTTTCGTACCCGAAATTCCCATTAAAAGCATTCTAATTAAATTTGTGCACGTATCTGGTTGCTCGTCGGCTCCGTGCTAAGCCAATATTATTTTGACGAGTCGTTGACAGTGGTTTACAGTTGATGAAACACTCACACACATTACATTACGCACACACGCGTATTACTAATCTGTATGCCGTAAGTTCTATAAGGGTTGCCTGCTTTAGGTCGCGGCTAGCAAATGAGCGTTGATTCCTGTATTAAGAGAAGATTTAAGTTAAAATAGAAGGAATAGATAGATTTATTTCGGTCAATTATTAGTTCAATGAAATCAATACTGTATTATAGGTATCATAATACAAAATGTTGGTACATTTTTCAAAACAGTTTAAAAGAAAAGAATTTTCGTTATTTTTGTATTTTCCCACTTTGTTATTAAATTCTCATTTTTGTAAGTTCACACAAATGTGAATTGTTAATTGTCATTTTACTTTCTTAAAACATATTAATTCACAATAAAATTAACTTTTTAACGTTCTGATTTGTTTATATTTTTTTTGTTCTGATGAATATTTACCTAATCAAAGGTGCGTAAATCTTAGAAAATACAAAACAATTTAGATTTTAGCAAGATTCCCCATAGATTTATCATAAATAGTTGAGACGAAATCAAACGCTACGAATCAAACCGCAGCCGTATTGTAAGTAAGGCGGCGGGTGGCCTATTTTCACCCCGTGAAATAATAGGATACGAAAACATCGGAGGCAGAATATAATCCTCCTACGAAGGTTGAACGGAATGGAAATACGAAAATGAAATGTGTGTAAGGGACGTCCCGGCCCACGTGGCCGCTGGAAGGGTTACCAATATTTATCTTAAGGCGGTAAATCAAAATGGATGTTCATTATGTGTCACACCTTTGGAACGATTAATCGGATCTGAGTAAGTCCATTATTTATTTCAAAAAATGACTCTTACAAGTAAAAAGTGCAATATTAAAAAAAAATGTTGTCATATGTGTTTAAAAACAACATTTATAAATAAAATGGAATTGAACCTGATGACCTATTAGCAAGAGCAGTTATTTGCAGTTACGCCATGTTCAGAAACCAATTTAACAGAAAGCTCTGTTCCAATGACTCTACCTACTTTTTTCAAAGGTTTGTCGTTTTTGAAACTACGATAGTTTAACCCATTAATCAAATTTTTCTGTTAGTTAAAGTATATGGGAGAATTCGTATACAACGAACCGCATACAGGCGGACTTGTTATAAAACGTTTGAGGAGAACTTTGTCCAGCAGCGGACACCCACCACTGGTCGACAATACATTCAATTTGAGTATTTGGTGATTTTGATGCGAAACATTCATTATCATCATACCAGGCAAAAATACGTGCACCGCTGAACATAGGCCTCCCTCAGTAATAAGTAAGGTTCTGGAATGGAGACCACGTACCAAGAAGCGCACCTTGGGCGTCCACCGTCCATCACGGACGCAAGCCGAATACAATCAGTCCTATAGAAGATTACTTAGGGAGGCCTAGTACAAAAATGATTTAAGATAAACTCAATTTATCTTCCTTCCTTGTTTTCCGTCAATGAGCCTCGTACGACAACCCTAAAATTTGGGCGAATGGTATGAAAATGACGTGTTGAGAAAAAATTAAGGGGCCCGGCCCGGGGTGGCGGGGCCGGGGGGGGGGGGGGGGGGGGCGGTAATGTGAGGCATTATAACATTACCCGCACAAAGCCTTACATTCTGATTGAATTCTGCGACTGAAATTAAGTAAGGATTTGTCTGTTTGTGTTTGGGGTGAGACCCGTCTCTGAGTGAGCAGTCAATTATGCGTTTGCATATCCGTTTGTGACGATTGTTGACGCATTAGCAACTACAGATTTATAATAAACGAAGCTGCTTTATTTGAGGTGTGTAAATTTAAGTGTTTCAGAAATAATATATATGTATAAAAGACAACTAAATACTTTCATCAAACAAAATTTTAATAAAAAAGGTAGTTAAGACTGACTGCCTGCCTGACGTCTGACACCTGTTTTTATTCCCCTAATCATTATTTTTCCGTGGTGTAATAAAAATTTTTTACTTTAGTTTTTAGATAATACACGTTCTTAAGCCGTTAAAACAGTCAATAACATGCCTAACATCATCATCATACCAGCTATTAAGAGTCCACTGCTGGACATATGCCTCTTCAAGAAAGGAGGTTTTTAGCCCATAATTGCCGCGCTGGGCAAGCGTGTTGGCAATCGCAGAGCGCAACATTCGCGACGGGGATGCTGCCGATAGCTTTTTCAAATTTTAACTTATGTATTATGAGGATGTAAACAGATAAAGGTATTTTCTAGTACTTTTCCGATTCGAGCGATTTTTTCAGTTATACTTATCCTGTTATCCTGCCCGTGTCAGTACGAAGTCTAGTTAAACACTTCAATTGAATAAAGTTTTATAAAACAGCTGTTTGATTAGATAGATTGAGCACTTACTTTTACAACATCGATTTGCTCGTGGAATTTAAAAAGAAGTTTATTGAATTAACACAGAATTGCAATACGGCAACTGTCAATGAATCGTAATTGGCGCACGATGCACCTTTTTCGCCCTGTGTTAGCACAACCGATAAGTTCCACATAACACAACGAGCAGATGACACAACGACAACATTCGTCGGTAATCTAAGCTGGCTCTCAGCATAAAATATCGATGTAGAACATTTGTAGTGAAGTAAAAAGCAACGTACGCTGTCCGCAATCAGTGATTCGAAAGTTTAATTGTTTTTATTTTCAGAATACGTAAAAACGTTCGATAAACACCGTTCAAGTCAGCAATCATAGCAATTTCTTGCTAGCTCCGGCCGCGTTTATAATTTTAATGGTTAAAACATCAACTGGCAATTGCTCGCAATCAAACAAATTGGCCGTTACTCTTATAAGGAAATCGCAGTAGTAAACGCGGTGGCAGCAACAATTAAACGCCGAAGCCGCGTGGAACGGCACCAAATCTGTTTTTATGCGGTGGCATGTTACTATCTGTTTTGATTGAGACAGAAGTTGCGCGCCCGACTACCGTTGGCTTTCAATGATTTTCATGGTTGTTTACAACGCTTCGTCTATATATAAAGAGGAAGAAATATGTATGCACGCAGCGCTATGCAAAAAGACTATAAATAGGGTTAAACAATTCTTTTTATTAGAATTTCAAATTTACTTACGGAGATAGATAATAATATAATAATTATATAATTTATTTTCTCCAAAATAACTTAATAAAGCATATTATACGTGTCAATGTACATCATTGTGCGAGACTAATGTCCTAACTAATCAAACTGGAATGTATACAAAAATGGTGGTTGGAAACTTTCAATTTTATTATAATAATCTGCAATATTTTACTACAAGCATTCTTAAGATCTTCACAATTCTATGAAGTTAATAACATTCAACCTGTAGCCATATTTCTTACTTTATTTTAATTGTAAAATCATGTGTGCGTGCTTGTAATCTACATATATTAATTCAAAATTTACTGATATTTCAAATACACATAATAATAACAATAAAGTCACACAATATCTCCTACAGTCACCTGACTCCGAAATACGGAAAGGACAACGGAGAAATAGGAAATATCATTCTTAAATACATATATATAATACCCAGATAGAAAAAACAAATGTCCATCACGTTCATGTTTTACCTTGGTGAACATAGAAAAAACAATTTGGAAAATTTTGAAACAGGTATACCGATTTAATAGGGACCTTTACTGGAAAAAACCTGATATTATAGGTAGTAATTTAGGCTACTTCTGTTATTTATTATTGTCACGGGAACTACGCGGGTAAAATAACAAAGCGCGAATAGTTATATATATGGACACCTCGATGCACGCAAACTGTGTCTACTCTAAATAACACACTAGATCACTACTGTCTGCGATGGCGCAGACGGCAGTGATCTAGTACCCTATGTTATGCGCCAAGGATCATGGGTTCGATCCCCACTCAGAACAAATATTCATATGATGATATTTGAGTTTCCTCTATTGTTAGGCGTCTGTGACACAAGTGCTTTATGCGAGTTACCGTGACGTCAGGTCAAGGTATAAGATGTTGTGAGAATTTATTATTATTATTATTTAATTTATTTCCCACAAGTCTAGAAGCATTGCTATTTATTCTAATGATATGTCGTATTCCTTCAAGAAGATATCAACAAACAACATGTTCAAGAGTTTTCTTTCCGGTTAAATATGCGATGCATGGTCCCAAATGCGATGATTTAAGTCAATTACGAAGGGTCTACGAACATTTGCAGTTATGAATTGATGAAGTGAAAACTAGAGGTGCGATATAGGTACTAAATATCTTATCTATTAAAAACTAAAGGTTTTATGCATTTTCGTAAGGAACCCCATAGAGTAATTAAGTGAATGTAAAAGACTACCACCTGCGCTCCCTTGTTGGTTGACTATCGTTTATTACCATCGATAATAGCGAGATATCGATTATCAATTATGAGACGTCATTTTTGCATCATCAGCCAATCGATAAACTCGTATGACCGTCATTTGTTATGCATTTTCCACCATTTGTTACCGTTACTTTCTTATAGGCAACATATTAAAACTATTTTATTAGATTAAAAGTTCGAGGATAACAATTTTTAAAATGCTGTGTCTATTTGTGTGACACATATGAACTTAAATGGGATTTAACATATATATCTAAAGCTACGAATTGTCTCAGATGTTTGGAAACGGAAGTGTCAAATTACCGCCCAAGATTATATTTTAAACTAGCTGTGTCCAGAAAATCTTTTAAAGTGGAAAAAGCCCTCTGACTTTAATTTTGCGTAACTTCAACCGTTTACGCAGCGCACACAACGGAAGCTTTCAAAACGGAGGTATGTATCAGTCGTAGCGTAATGTTATCTAGCCTAGGTTACTCCTTATTATATCAGCTATTTGTTAGTAAAAGTCTCATCAAAAACGGTCCAGCAGTTTCAGATATTACTTCAAACAAACAGACAAACAAAACAGAAAAATTTAAAAATAAGTTATTTGAAAGTTATGCATTCTAATATTATGCATTTAGTAACAATCAGTTATTTCAATATTACAAAGAGACACTAAAATTTTATTTGCATATTTTGATTACACAATACAATTCAACAAATGTATTATAAGTTAGGGCTAGTCAGGCAATGCCTTACGTGGAGCCAGACGGAGATCTACTGGTGCTCAAAATCGTACGGTTCTCATTGTGGTAAACTTGCTATTCATCGAAATACTATAGTCAACGAATTCTTACAAACGAATTGTTTGGTTTGCATTATTTTGCGTGCGCTAAGAATATTTCTAATCAAAACATCACAAGTCCATGTAATTGTTACAAATAACAGCATTTTCCATTAGATTACATTATGGTGGTGGTAAATTTAAATGTATTCGCACCTGTAATTCTTGATAATAATCCAATGAATGGTAATAAAATTAACGCGACATAATCCGGTGTATATTTATTTTTTTGTCTGTCAACCGAGAGCGACACTTAGCGCAATAAAATTAGTAACAAATTGTATTTCCATTGCTTAATCCGGAATGTAATAACGTGTTTAGCACTGGCCGTCTGTCGGCCTCCAATAATAGTATTAAATAAAGGAGCAATAAGCATGATCGTCTTTTTGTATCGCGTTCACAGCTGGTAATAAACTTTTCTTGTCTGTCACAATAAACATTAACACTGAGGCAGGGCCGGCTTGGGAGTTATACAAAGATAGGGTAAGGTGGGGTACAGTGTTACAAAAAAAATATACTAGAATGTAATGAGAAAAATATTGTTTTAATCAGCTAACTTTTTGGCATGGAAATAAACTTTAACAATTTCTCTTTAATTAATAAAGAAATCGTATTAGGAGGCAGTTCTTGATTGTCTTTTTAAAATAAATAAACACGTTTCGTTAATTAATTCTAATCACCTCAATCAGTAAAAATGAGCCTGAAATATGTATTAATAGGACTTATACATAGGGAAAGTATGTATTGTATTTTTGTGTCAATTTCGTTACATGTTCCAAAAATTACAAACCTAAAGACAGACTTTTCATAAATGTTTTACCAATGTAAATAATTCACAAGATTTACTTAGGTGCATATTTAATTGAATATTATTTCAATTGGCTAAAAAATAACGATCATTCTTAATCATGTCAGAAAAAACCAGGCTTCCCGAAGCGAAGGCTTTAATGCAATTTTAATTGTTTATCTGTTTAACTACACTTATCATAAAATTGAAATAATAAATATTAGTTCTAACCTATTCGAATAACCTCACAACTATGTGTTTTTATAAAGAATTTTCTTCTGTAATCTAGTAAATCTTAGTACGTCTCTGTCTTTTTCTAGTACAGTTGTAACCATACATTAGCTTTGAAGTGTTTAATTCCCATAGTTTTGCATGGCGTGCCTCCATGACGTTTGCGTTATAAATTATTGTTTTGTTTCAAACTTATGACAGAGCTCACACCTTTACTCATCTGTCTATTCATATACTTTTTATAATTGAGAAATGCAAAGGAATTTCTTTAATTGGACCCTGAGCGTTGGTGTGCATTCATTTGTTTTATATGCTACATAAATACTAGTTGACTTTATACCAATGTTGTATTTTAATTAAAAGGCGCCAACGACGATTTTATAATTAGGTAGTTTAGTGATAAAGGAATCTATATTTGTATTTTAGAAATACAGTTATATATAACAGAATAATATTTGACCAGTCTCTTACTGTATTTACCTGTTTTACAAACGATATCAAATGTACGTGACGTAGGCTTATCCTAGTTCTTCTATAAGTATAATACATATAAACTTTTTTGACTTAATTTCAACAATATCGGCCATAGAAAGTCCATTGTTAGATATAGGCCTCCCCAATTAAGGTGGACTTTTGCCTGTAATTGCTGCGATGGGCAAGCGTGGTAGCAATCGCAGAACGCAACTTCGCGACGAAGACGCTGCCGCCCACCCGCACCTTGTAATATTTACATAAGCTGCGCTGTTTTGGATGGATATACAGCCTTCTGTCGGTTTCATAACTCACTCGCCTCTTACGACATTACAACACCTGGTACAGGATTACTAGTACTCTACTCCATCACATATAGTATATCCAAAATATCCACCAGGATTATTAAAAAACGACCGCGAGACTGATGGAGCTTTGCGACTTATTCTGAGTCAGGTCAATGTATGAAATGTTGTGTGAATGTATTTATATATATATATGTATTTTTATTTATTTATTTAACTTTATTGCACAAAATGTTACATTACATTTACAATTATCTCCTAGTCAACCATTACACAAAAGGCAATATATATATATATATATATATATATATGAGAAGCTCTCTGACTGATTGACTGGCAGGGCCTAAACTTAGGTTTATAAACTCGAAATTTTGCCCTAAGGTTCTTTTATAACATAGGGTAGTACTAAGAAATAATTTTTGAACATTCACCTTCTAAAAGGATAAAACGGAGGTGAAAACTTAATAAAAAACATTGCTGTTTTCGAAGTTACTTGAATGAAATTCAGTACAAATATTCTTCATTGAACGTCATGAAACATGTGTAAAATATGTTTTGTAAATCATCCCTTAAAAGGGTAAAAAGGGGTTGCAGAGTTAGTATGAAAGATCTACAACTAGAATAGAACAACTACAACTAGAATACAGTCTAGAACAAAGACAGGTGAAACCGGAGGGTGCTTTCTAGTATATCGTTATGGCTAATAATTAATCAAAAGACGTCTAGAGGGGGCTCGGTGCCACTAAGACAAGACTGCGTCTTAATTATAATTGAATAAAAAACCAACTTTTTCGCTCGTCATCGTGGCCATGCTACGCAGACGTTGAAAGTGCGTGTGTCCGTTTGATTTATCAGCCATTTATCAACAAGCTGATTCGATATCCCTCGAGGCATTTATTACAGAATCGAATATTCGAATTATCGAGTTGAAGCGAAATTACACGTTGCTTCTTTCCGTAACTTTGTACGTTAGTTATCAAACCAACGACAAGTAATAACCCCTATTAGCCCATCGAAGAAACAACCTTCCACAAAGGAAATGATTAATTTGACAATTAAAAATGTCAAGCACTCGTTATTGTTTCAAATAAATATATAGGGTAGTGCGAAATTGTTTTTTCATGATAATAAGTATAATTTATATACCAGTTTTGAAAATGGAACTCTCTACATGGTTTTAAAGACAGGAAAAAATGTGTTTATTGTTATAATAAATTTAACAAGCTGTTGCATTTATTTTTATTTGACTAAGTCTACAAACAAGCATATGGTCCACGTGATAGTAAGCGTCTGCGCAATCTATAAACTCTCGTATTATTACAAGAATATCACTCATACGGTGCCAAACTTTGATTCCAGAAACACATTATCCCAGAAATTCCACTGCCTCCCTTACTCTTGTCTCTCTAACGAACCGGAACACAGCAATGCGAACACTTCTCTTAGGAGTAAAAATAGGGGAGAGTGAGGTACCAATGCAGATGACTTTTGGACGAGGTCTTCCTCTTATATAATTCGACAGATAGAACAATAAGAATAAATTATTATTTAACTAGAAATAAAGTCATACAACATCTAATACATTGACCTGTCTCCAGGAAACTCGCTTAAAGAATTTGTATGACGGATATCAGACAACATTGGAACCACAGATATTAAATCGATTGATAGGTGTCAAGGGACACCCGGATGGAACGCAGTTCCTTTCGATTCATTAGTGAAAGAGTTGCAATAAAATTAATATCTACAACTATAGCAAAACAATTACAACATTTGGTCTTAATGTTTTCCATCTAGCCCCCTTGGGCAATGCGCGATAAGGAATAATGTTCCAAAACTTTGTTCCAATACTTAATCACGTATTTAACACCTAGATACAAATTACACCCAAATATACATGATATTAATATCGAACCTACGACTTTTGGAGCACTATATAGGAACATCATCAAGTTATCAAGTGCGTCATCGGGCCTTTGAAGAAATGCTTCATATTTTAAATCAATCGTTAACGGATCAAGAAAACTTTTTCTCCACACCAATCTGCATATTTTAAATGTATCATTTTATAATGGGTATCATAGAAAACATATTGCATAAAAGGTTGATAGTAGCAGATGTTCCGAAACCACTGGCAGATAATCTCTTCTTTGTGCAAGTTATTAATAAAAATATGCTTCGATATTACTGTATCTTTGGTTGTTAGTTGAACCATGGCAGAGTTCTTTTGTGCATTTTTACACACGACTTGATTTTTATTGAAAGTAACTTTAAATCGACATGATTTCTGTGAATGGTACACTAATGTTTGCTACGGTTCTTATTAAAATAATTTTGTGTATTGGTCATAGAAATGTTTAAATCAGTTCCCATTAAAAGACACATTTAGTTAACACTTTTTTGAAAATAATTTGGTACGGAGATATGATAGGAATCTCAAATCAAATAGAATTTCTAAATAAATGGAATCGATGTAAGTGTTAGTAATAAATAAAGTCACATAACATCTTATATATAGACCAGACCCGAGATAAATCGCTTAAAGCACTTGCGTTACGGGCATTAAACAACAAAGGCATACATAATATACAATAGTTTAATACACATTTAACACCCAAACACAGATCAAACACTAATATTCATATTAATTTTTGACCTGGGCGGGGATCAAACCTTTGACCACAAGATAGGATCGCTACCATCTGCGCCAGCGGGCCTGTCATTAATATTAATCTATTTAACTAGTACTCAGGCTAATTGTCTAGGTCCCCTGTTTATTCTTTATTTTGTACAACTGCTTTATTTAACTTTATTACATACGGAACTATTTTAGAAATATTCGGTTCAGTCTAACATTCTTTATAACTTAGAAAAAAAATATGTTAACTTAGAAACTCTGTTTATCATGGCCGTTAGATGACTTGTATTTTATTTATGTGATACTTTACAACCATAGACAAGTCTAGTCTATGGTTGTAATGTATGGCTGATTGTATTGAGGTGGTCGTATTTTATTAATTAAAAAGTAGAAAGTATTTGTCTATTTGTTTGTAATGATCGGCTCAAAAACTACTGAAATAATTACGAAAACTTTGCTAAACTTACAAATACATTAGAAATCCCGGCCTAAAATTTGATTTGTAATTTTGTTCATTCATAACGAATAAACTCAAAATTTAATGTACCGATTTCAATGACTCTTTTGTTATTTAAGTGACATTATCAACGAGGAACATAAGCTATATTTTATCCTTTATCTATATTTGCATTCTTACGGGGAAAAAAGCAACGCTTGTGAAATGATGTAGCGCTTCCAGTAAACATTCTCGTATATTCATACGATTTATTCCCATTCAACGAATCCATACGACACATTAATATTGGAAGTCATAACATACGACACATCGTACTCGTACAGGCACATATATTTATACGAAACACACCATATCCCGGTCAATTTACGAGTAATTAAGCTTGACCCTCTCGGGGGAACTTTTATTTGGCTCGGAATAGTCTCGCTCCGCTAAACTCATATCCTATTGGGTTAGACTGCGTAAAGATTTGCCAGTTACCACAATCTTGATTAATGTTCTAAATGTTATTACGTACAATGTGTATTCGTTATCATTTACATTTATTTTAATGAAGTTTAAGGGATACGTTGCTCCATTTTAGGGAGTGTAACTGCCAGTAGTAAATAATAAAATTGCTATCGATGAATTAGTAATTTATAAAATTTTTACTGACTACAAAAAAAGGAGGTTCTCTTGTACTATTGTAAGAAAGTTTTTCATAATGGCATTTCATACTGATCAACTGCGGTACCGGCAGAGTAGAATAGAACCTCCCTCTGTTTCAGGAGTCGTAAATGGCGACTTAGGTACTAGAACCGACAGATAGCAGTAAATCCATCCGAAACAATGTAGCTCAAATACACAGGGTTGGGATAGGCAGCAGTATCTCCATCGCGAAGGCTGCGCTCTGCGATTGCCAACACGCTTGCCCAGCGCGGCAATTAAGGGCAAAATTCCCCCTTTCATGGGGAGACCTATGTCCACTACTGAATTTACCATGGCTGTAATGATTAAATTGATTGACTGATCAACTTTAGGAAATTTGATAATTCTTCATAGTGCTGAAATCATCAGACGTAATCACGCATGAAAATATAACTTTCTATCTAACTTACCAGGCTATTTAACGTGTGGACATCTATTCTTATGACTGACTATAACTCTCAAATTGTGCCCGTAAGTAAGGGGGGCGGATTAGCGTGTGCCACGGCAAATATTTTATTACCGTCCAAATCTCCAGCCCTCAACGTTTTATTGTTCATAAGACTCGTCCGAGCCAAATGAAAGAGTTTATGGCGACGCGTAAGTCTGTCGGTGTTGCCACTACGGGGGTATCTCGTTGGGAAACGTGGATTTACGCTTGGGAAAATAACTTGTGCTGAAAGATATAAATAACAGTGTCGTTAGCTTGTGATGTTTATTGCCAAACACACAGTTAGCAGGGCATTATGTATGATATATGTCTTTGGAGAACAAGTCGCTGTTGAATATGTTAATAATATTGATATTTTAGCTAATTAAAACTATGATTACTTAAAATATTCAATATGATGTTGAAATTTAGGAGTTGTATGTCACAATGTCCTGTTAAGAATTCTCATTTGTTAGGGGAAGTATTATGCAAAAAATAAACACAAAATTTCAGAAGTTCGTTTAATTTGCACCTAGGAGAATTACAATGTTTATGTCCCCAATAGCGGCATTTAGGCACCTTTTTCCTTTTACTGGCAACACAATGTCTAAGTCTATCTTGTTGACTCAAGTTATTGACCGTCCAAATTTTGTCGGCTATTGTGTATTACTGTTATTGATTGTACTGCGCGTGACTTGTGTTCTTGATGTACTATCTCATAGACACACAATTTTAGTATATTTGCTGGGCAGTAGGAAATCAGATAAGGGATTACAAGGGATCCCAGAGAGATCTCTCTGGTACACTTACAAGACAAATTAATGCAGGTTCTTATTAGCTTAGAGAGTCATATAAGAAGAAATCTGTCCGTTGACAGAATTATAACAAGATGTTTGTGAAAAGAATATAAAGTCTTGCCACATCATTACCGTAAACGGAATACATTGACTCTGGTTAACTGGTAACATTTAAAGTATTCGAAAGCGACAACTTTAAAAACGATTTATCCTTAAAACTGCAAACCGTTATTTCGGCCAATCGTATATGCCATTGGAATACTGACCATACAATTATGTATTTATTGTAAACGCTACGATTGCCGGCTGGCTGTAATTTGCTTTTAATTCGCCCGCTTTCGTATCATTTTCGAGTTTCTTCGTTTTGCCGGCCGTTGCAGATTTGTTGCACTTCATTCTATCGGCCGGTGGAGTTGATTATGATTCACTATTTTTATGATGATCCCATTTTAAACATTCTTACAATGAACCTGGCGACTACACTACACCATCAGACTTTCTTTGTTCCTTTTTTACACTATGTTTTTATCTTACTATAAATATCAACAGCGATTTTAAATAGAACCTACATTGTAATGCTTTTATTATACTCGTATTAATCCGGGGACTTAATATGTCTAATAATTTATTCCTTGTGATTTACAGACCATTACGGTTCTGGTAAGGTTTCCAGCTAAAACCACCGAGTTATAAAATCTAGGAGGCTGCATTTACGATATTTCCTATTTTACGGCAGCAACACTACTAATAAAAGATACCTTTGATTTTATTTATGAGTCGTACAGTGTTTACTCTAAGTATGTTTCTGTTCGCGAATCACCCGGCCGCTCGCATTTTACAGTCTTGCTAAGTTAAAGATGTTCAAGTTGAATGCTGCGATAAATTTATTGTAATAACAATTCGGTGTTACAAAGCAAACTCAAATCGTTCCAACAATTACTTACAACTTTTATGTAGGTATTATTTTGTTCCGTTCCTAAACTTTTTGTTGATGTGAAAATAGTACTTGTAGCAATTATTGTTGTTATTTGTTCCCGACGTCACTTGTCCGACTCGTGTGGCGGGTTGTAATTGAAGCCTGTATAGCAAGTACCCAGTGATGTACGCGATAAGGAAATATACATTGTCAATCACGACGCGCGTCCTTTTGACTTAATAGCCAATCATTTATGCTTTGGTCGTTTCTTCATTATGCAATTTGCCTATAATAAAACTCGATGGTTATTATGCCTGTGCATTATATATGCCGTTATCTTTGTATTTGCAGACACAATTAATTCGTTGATATGATTCGATTTGATAAAAATAAACTCGCCCCCGGCGCGTTTGAAGAGATTAAACAAATAGGTTGTTTAATACAACTGCGGACACCTTTTTTTGTTAAAGGTCCTTTGCGGTTATGATTGCTTTTATCCCAACCTCCTTTAAACACATAAGTGATATAATTGGGGTCCCGATTCTATCGATTCTAATTCGAAATAATGGCCGGTAATTTGGTACGATCATTTGCCGAGGACAGTCGATATTCGATCAATAAATCGATGAAAATCGATATAATGGCGGTCCGGAATCGACGTTTCATTTCTTTAAATGCCTGATCAGTGGATTCGCCTAATAATAGTCATAATGTTAAACGATAAACATTTTTATCCGTTTTGAACCCGCATTTTGTGAGGCATGTCTGTTGCTTTGTTTTTTATATCTTAAAGCGTTTGCTGGTTCTAAACATGTATAGTATTTTCTCGGCAGATAACTGCTTCAAATCAATATTGGCAATGAAACTAATTTCAATCGCAGATTAAAATATACTGGATTCTGTTAATATAAATATCATTAAAAATGGGAGCTTTATTTGAGCGATAAAATGATGTCTAACATGTTGACCACCATCCCAATTAGAAAGGGACGGAGCGCACTGATTAACCTTAAAGAAAGAGATGGACTGTAAGGGTTGTTTAACCGCAGGTTATTACGAGATTTAACACGTATTTAGTTAATTAGTAAGTGCGGTTGACCGGTGCGGTTGTAGGGACTGCTTAACGTGTAGGGATTTGTAAATATGCTGTTTGGTTTAGTGACCTAATTGTGGTTTTTGGTCTCTCCAGCATTTGGGGATATGTGGTTTAATACATTTACTGCGTTTTTATATCACTCTTTACAATTATACATTTGAATAAAATGAATGTATGTACATTCATTATCTATAATTATGATATATTCGTACCTTGTATTTATTTTTTCGTACCATATCCATAGAACTATTTTATTTACAAAACCTATGTCTTTCAAGCTTTTTATGTCTAATTGACAAATTCTTTTTGGTCAGTTCAGCTGGTGGGATGATAAAGGTTTTATGCAGTTCTTACGGGAAAGATATCGTTAAACTAGTGTTTCTCAATTAGTGTTGTGCGTAGTACCCTGCGGGGTACGTGAGGCTTTATAGGATCTGTGCGTGGCAATCTCATGGTAGAGCAGTTAATTCATTCTGATATAACAATTACGCTAACTTTTCTATTTAATTTTATTTGTATCTGATATAACTGATCGAAAACCGCACATTAGCACCGATGATTATAATTAAATTACGATTTAATTCTTAACTGTACTATAAATTATGTAATAAAGGTGAAAAGGTGGAAATGCTCACAGATTACGATAGCGTGACATTTATTGCGTTTATTAATTTATTAGTTCGTAAAATTAAAGAAAGGTAATATTTAATAACGATAACCGCATACATAAATACTTTAAACTCTTAATAAAATAAAATAAACATGTTTCACATATATTTCCTGAAACACTTTCTCCGTACTTTATTTACTGATACTGCTTCTCTAACTTTATAACCCTATGTCTGCTGTACGTTATTTTATATATATTTTTTATATCGTATGTATTTATTGCGTTTCTTTATACAAATATTTACACCTATCTGCACCACTATATATATTTTTTTCTGTTTCGTGTAATGGTTGACTGGGAGACAATGCCAATTGCCAAGTCCGTAATTTGTATATTTTGTGCAATAAAGTTCAATAAATAAATAAATATTTGATGAACACACGTAAAAACAACAAAAAATATGTCTTGCTCTATATTTCAAAATATTGAGACTAATTCATTTAAAAGTGTTGTCGGGTCCGATGACGATGATGAATTTCGATCCCCACCTAAAACAAATATCTATATAATGATATTTGTGTTTTTTCTGCCTGGGTAATAAATATATGTATTAAAATATTATATTTGTGATTCCTGATTTATCACGGATTCAGCTCAATATATGAGATAAACAAGTCCTTTGAAATAAGTATAAAAATCACTATGAACTACGTCTATATCAAATAGTATGATTAGATATGATATATTATTCTCTATAATTTTAAGGTGGCCAGATAGAGAGGTACAGTTTTAGTGCGTGCGTGTCAGGATGAGACCCAATGTTGATGTTGGCATAACATCGGGCCCCAAAACTAAAACAGTTGGGTGGAACAAATATATTTTGAATAATTAATAATAAATATGGAGCAGAACAGGTGCATGGCTGAAAAGATAACCGGGCGGTTTGCCGTGTAAATACACCCGACCAATTAATTCAGGGACCATTGGTCATAATGTTTGTTTGTTTGTTATTTCGTCGTGACGGCATGTCGAGGCCAAACCAAACATATTCAAATAACTTTTTCTTATTATACAATATACTCTTAATCAATGTGTTTTGGGATTAGAGGAATCTGCGCAGCTCTCTGATCCATTTGATAACAAGAAAAACAATTGAATATTTTCTAAGTCGTTCCGATAATTAAAATTCCCGGGTTCAGCTAACATACCTGTACCCTTAATCGCGAAACAAAGCAACACATAATATTTAATATTCAGCAATCCCGAAATCCTCTGCAAAACGGACCACAATGGAAAAGGGTGTTCCTTTAACGGCCGCGCCGTTAATTCGTGTTTAATTCGACACCTTGTTAATTGTTTCCGACGCCAGGTCCGTTTGGTGACCTCACGGGTGAGGTCACGGGCGACCTCCTCGCAGAACACCCCTTTAGGGGGTCATTTTAAGAATATTTGCGCAACACCCCTCCATGTTTACTTGGGCTGTTTGTGGTACCCAGAAAACAATAGTCTCGAAATTCATTGCTCATTTTATTATTGTTTGTACACCGTTTTACGGGCGATTCGATTATTGGAACGTGTAATTAAATGATAATACTGGGCATTAATTGGATTTTACCTGAGCGATACTTCTGAGTGCTCCGATATTTAACGAAGATTTTGCAAAATGTATTTAGATATTATTTTCCAATTTCGTCCCATGATTTTGATTTACAGAATTGAGTGTATTATTT
Source organism: Heortia vitessoides (assembly GCA_020976665.1). Taxonomy (NCBI): domain Eukaryota; kingdom Metazoa; phylum Arthropoda; class Insecta; order Lepidoptera; family Crambidae; genus Heortia; species Heortia vitessoides. The sequence continues at coordinate 11,078,590 of JACJUM010002543.1, forward strand.
TAGTTTGTTCAAATTCACAATACCCCGATAAAGGTATCGGGTTGACAAACGTAAAATGAGACTTTCAATGGACCAGTATGAAATATACTGGTCTAGGAGTCGACCAGATAACCTATTCTAGATAAATCCTTCTAAGCTTACCTTGCATTAGGCACCGAAAAAGCTTCTAAGCGAATTAAATTACCTAATTCAACACCATGTAGGCTAACTAAATTAGACACAATTTTATCACGTTACTTAACAACTAACAGTGTTCTTGTTTTCAGAAATGGCTCGCATGGAGAAGTCCCCCCTCCTCGCGAACGGGTACAACGCACCACCCACTCATCTGGGCCCAATGGGCTTCATGCACCAGCACGCGCTCATGTCACCGGGTATGCAGCACCCGGGCATGCCACGGCCTGACGGCTCCATCATCAAGGGCCAGCCTATGCACAACATGGAGGCACTTGCAAGGTAGGATTTTTATATATAAAGCTAGAACTTTATAGGTCTTCCGAGTAGGCAAATGCTAAAAAGAAACACTTAGACCTATTACCATAGATATTTATTCAGTCAGCTGCTCGTCGTTAATACATTAATATAATTCTTTCGTAAGTATATTATTGAACTTCTCAAAAATGGATAGACTGTTTTTGTTTTACCTTTTATGGGTTTTTTTGGATTCTTTGGACGGTTTGATTCACAAGTTGGCCGCTAGATGGCTGATTTTATACGCAGTAAAATATGAAGACAAAACTGAAGGTATAGATTATATAGATGATGAATTTATTACAAAATCTTTATTGCGAAACACTATTGGAGAGATGAAAAACAAAATAGGTTTAAATATGTAGACCAACCACAGTGGTCATTGTAAGTATGAATATATCTAGATAATGCCATTAATAATGTGGTTATTTTAAGCGAAGCTATGACAGTTAAATTTTATATAGTACTTTTGTGGAATAAATAAGTTCATCTGCTCTATGTGAAATTTTACCTGAAGAATCTTGCCAACCTATATTTAAAAACCTAGATCTCCTGCCCCTGCCATCGCTTTACTTGAATGACCTTTGTCGGTTTTGTTCTTCAACATAAAAATCTGTTTGTTGAAGCATGTGATGGGTAGAGTATAGAGTGTGTACAGATAAATATAAACTGATATTAAGTAACGTTCCTAAAACATGTAAACATAATAAAAGTTGTATTGCAATGTGGGATAGATTATATAACAAGATCCCAAATGAATAAAAACTGCTTAATAGTGTCTTACAAAAAAAATGAAAGAATGGATGTATGATAAATAACTATTCTGTTAAAGAATTTATTAAGAAAATGCCGAATATTTTATTAATTAATTATTATTGAAATTCTGGTTTCATGTAACGTAACATTGTTAATGGTTTGTGAAACAGGATCTTTTTGGTATTTTTTATACCAGGTGCAAATAAAAAATGCATAATTATTGTGATGCAATGTAAAAAGCTACACCAAATAAAATGTTACTAACAGTAAATTCGTGCTTTTTGAATATTGAAATAAGTGTGTAGGTGTGTAGAAAAGAGAATAATATAACATTGGCAAGCTAAAAAAAGCATGCCGTGAGGTACTGGAAGAGAATAGTACCTCCTCCTGTACCTGGTATCGTAAGAGGCGACTAAGGAACTAGAACCGACAGACGGCGGTATATCCATCCAAAAAAGTGCAGCTCAAATGCACAGGGCGGGGATGGGCAGCGGCGTCCCCGTCGTGAAAGTTGCGCTTTGCGATTGCCAATATGCTTGCCCAGCGCGCCAATTTCTTTTCCCTTTTCTTGGGGAGGCCAACAGTGGACTTTCAATGACTGGTATGATGGGGCAAGCTAAAAGTAAAAAGGATAAACCATGACAAATAGATGCAAACTAACACATTTTTGCAGCTTTATAATCTAAATCTGTTTGTGTTTTAGCAGATCATTAATTTTCACCTATTTCCTGTAAACAGTAAGGCAAACAATTATTTTTTGTAGGAATCTATAATTGCCCATAAATTTATCTCTCATAGTTCTATTTGTTTTTTAGGTACACAATTTGAAGAATGTTTGCTTCAAATTATGTACTTATCATATACGTAACCACTCGTTTGTGTATAAGTTTTCCAGTTAGTTAAACTCTTGTAAGAGTACATAAATTGTGTGTGTAACCAACGATCATAAGAAGGAAATTGCTAACGATAAATTATCGCATCCAAATATATTTCCTGCCATTCAATAGCTACAAGCGATGGCTTATTCTAACATTAATAAGATTTAATTAATATAAATTATCTTATAAATCAATAAAAATTATTGCAATATTACGCTAATATATTCTATTTTTATCATATAAGAATAATTTGCGAATCAAAGCTGTAATATGCGTCTTGGGTCTTATTAGAATCTTATTGCTTAATCGTCTAATAGTCTCACGGCCAAGTCTTATACCATCTTCACTGTTTATGATAGTTTTTTTTTTATTCAGAAGTAAACAAACGTTATTTCTGAAACAAATATAATTTCTGGAAGAAGTATGACTTCACTTATTCTAAATGTAAAATAAGAAGATATCAAGCCAGATAAAATCTTTATTGAAGAGTTAAATTTATGTGGTTATAATAAAAAAAAACCATCATTCGAATATTGTATATATAAACTGACGCAATGATGACAGATACATAATTATATAAGTACGCCTTCTAAACATAGCCGTTTAATTTATTCAGTGACGTAATACGTATAAGTTGACGAAAAGAAACCTCAAAGCAGGTCATAAGTCTGGCAGGTTAAATGTCCGCGAGTTAATCCAGTTAGAAAAGTACAAACAGTGAGTGCCCCCACTTCCGTTGAGAAGACCTACAACGTTCACTTGACTTACCCCACTGTCTTACTACCACTTTACTAATATGTGACACTCTTAAATTAGTACCTAGCCTAATTGAAATTCGAGTCATTTTACTGTCTTCACTTGGCTATCGATCAAACCTGTGCAGTGTAAGCGTCACCGCAGTCTAAAGAAGTTCATAACATCACAAGGGTCACTAGTGCGTTACCAACCATGACTTGAAGATATTATGTCATTACCCCGTAATTTTACTGCCTTAATAACCCTTCAAACCGGAATACAACAACGCAGTTACTGCTATTTGGCGGTATAATTAGGTGAGAGTGAGGTATCAATGCAGACGACCTTTGTATTATGTCTACCTCATGTATACTCATTACCATCTTTATATCAGCCGTAAGACGTCCGCTGCTGGACATACGCCTCCCCAAGTAATCTCCAATAGGACCGGTTGTATGCGGCTTGAGTCCAGTATAGTTTCATGTATTATTTCACGTATACGTTTCATTACATCAAACAATATAACGTTTAATTTTTGTAATTAAAAATTTTTTCGTCCGTGAGATCGTCAGAATAGAATTTACACATTTTTTTCCCGGTTTCAAAAGTAGCATTTATCCCTTCCTAGTTCAGGAAGGATATATGCTTTTCAGTTATCATCATACAAAATACTATAAAAAACCAGTTGACTGAGCAAGGCGTGAAAGCATAATAAATAGAAACATATATCCTTTATAAATTTTGTACGGGTAACAATACCAAAGGAAAAGAAACATTTTTTCTAAATGATACCTCTTTAATATTTGCATGCAGTTAAATAAGTTTGACAAAAGTACTTAGAAACAGGGGCAATTGATCAAATCGATATAACAATAAAAAATGTAATAAAGCGCGAATGCTCTGCAAAGATCTCAAAGAAAAGTATAATGAAAAACAAAGAGCCAAAGTAATCGAGAAACAATTTGAACGATCACGCATGACTTGTTACTGCACAAATATAAGTGATTGTTTTTAAAACATAATTAATTTCTTCGACCCCTTGCTCGACTTGACGGAACATTTAATATTGAGTGCTCATAATTATTCCCTTTACATTAAACCCTTTTCCATTTCAGAAATTTGTTTTTAAGGACTTCTAAACAAGTTATTTCTTATGAATTTTTGTCTTCCCTAACAGTGTTTCACGGTGTGGGTCCATTTATTGATACGTTTCGCTTGTGATGCATAGGGCTATTTAATTTTTTTCATATCCACTATTCTCTTTATTTCAATCAAGCATGTAGTTTCTGTACCCTTTCTTTATTTCATTCATTTTATTTTCTTTGTCTGCAGATCTGGTATTTGGGAGAATTGTAGAGCGGCATACGAGGACATCGTAAAACATCTCGAAAGGTAAGGAGTGCTTACCTTAGTGAAGTCATTCATAATGACGACGACATTCGATCAAATAAAGCGAACTGCTCAGATAACGAACTAGATTGTGAACATCGAAACGAAACGATGTTTCGCTCGATCATTGTAAAGGAAATTGGTGTGGGTTGTCACGCGTTATTTCAGTTATGTTCTTTTGTTTTAATTCTATATTTGTATTTTTATTTTCAATCATCGTCATTCCTTCATTGTCATTATATAATAGACTTGTGTATATTGATATATTTTATGTATTGGTACAATAACTTAAAAATCTATATTCGGTACTAACTCGGTAATATTTACATAAAAATCATAGTGGTGTTGTGTTGGAACATAAAGAAAAAAGAGATCTTAGTGTTTTTTAGATATGTAATGTTAAAAATTGTATTTTCAAAAGTGTTTTATTCACTAGAATCCGAGTATTTTTTTCATCAATAGAAATATATATAAGTAAAGAAACCGTTACTAAAAATGGAATGAAAAAAGAACTGCTGACAGAAAAGTTATAATTAAGCATTTAAAATGGTAGCCAATTTTGATTAGATGCATAAATTTGCTAACGCCATTGTCCTCTGCATATTAATTACAATCCTAACAACCACTGTTCATCAAGAGTAAAAATAGCTCTAAATTAAACGGGACCAGATATCACAGGGGGAGTGAAATTAGAGGAGACAATTAGATCCGAGGATCGGGTGTATTTTTAACAAATGACCGTTCGCGGAGCCGGCTTGCGGGGTGTGAACAATTCATCAAACTCATTCTGAGGCTAATCTCGATGCGAGGAAAAAGCGGCTCTCATGTAAATTGGGCCGATTCAAGGGCCAATCGTTGGGGGAAAGCGCTTTTCTTTCCTTGTTTAATGGATGGTGATTGATCGGCGGGCACGCTTTGAAAGATACGCGGTTTTGATTTCATTTTGAAGTGTTGCTTTTGAATGTGGCGATTTGGATTCTATTAAAGAAGTCACTTGGGCGAGTGTACTTAATGATATTTGCTTTCAAGACTCAAATATCGTGTTTAATTAACGTTAAATCTACGTAAATATACTTGACAATCTCATTCAATATCGACACTGTCGCTTAATAAGTTTTGCAGAATAAACCAGTAAAATTCTCAATATTATCGAAACTAAATAATTAACTCAATATAACCTAAATATCACTTATCAAATGCACGGAAAAATTCGGAAACTAAAACGTTTAGTCTTTCGTACTGCATTTTTAAATAGTTAGAAAACATCTTATATTGATTGATTATAAAATGTTGCTACTTTTAACCCCCACACGGTCGAAGCGTCTGTCCACTAGGCCAGAAACGTTTCTAATCCTCCTATTAAAACGGAACAGGAGAAAACAAAATCGTATACGTAAAATAAAGGTCCGGACGCTGTGGGGTAGAATTACAGTCGGACAGCGAACCTTGTACCGATGTGTCACTGTCACGCCGCGATCGCTCGCCACTCGCAGCGCGGGATTAGGGCCGTTTTTAAAGAAATTACCCCTAATACCCGAACTCAATTGAAAAAAAATAAAGAGAATTTTATCGATCGATCGAACATGTTGTGAGAAGAACTAATATAATGCGCCTTATTAGAATCTCGCCTCAAAGTCGTTCAAAACTTTGTAGAAATAAACCTAAAATCTAATAACAACAGTTTTAGAAAAGTAAAAGATAAAGATATTAGTTGTAGTATCAAAATATGTATGAGTAATAAATAATATTTTATTCAATGGACAGAAACAGTTTTAATTTTAAACCAAACACGAATATAGGAAGAATGTGTAAGTTGACTGCAAGCATTCGTGATCTCCGTATTAATGGCAGGTAACTCAGTTAAATCATATTAATTGTCCTTGTGTGAGTGGCAGGCTTGCTTCCTTGCATTATCTTGGTTCGTTTAATTTACGCATGCGCCCGCGACCGGTTCTCATTGCTAAGTCCAATTAATTGACAGGATTATCTCTGATTTAATATAATTTGTGCTGTTTGTTTTGTTCTCTCTTGTACTCAGTCTTTACTAATAATACATTGGAGGAGATTAACAATTTGAACTCGAGGGCCATTCAGCTAAACTGGTTCTCTTTATTTATACCGACAATTATTTAAAATACTGAGCGCAAAATAAATACTACGTTGTTTTAACATTTCTAAGACATCTTTTTGAGTCTATTCCGTTCATGCAATATTCGGTATTGCGAACTCAGTTTTATTGACTTTGCATAAAAATAGTGTTCAAACTAAGACTAGACATTCATTCAGCACCAGACAAATAGTAGGGATCAATGCATTCGTCCGTAATTCCATTTCGGTTCGTATTAGCAGCGATTAATCGGCGCGCGGCGGGTTAAGCCGGCGTTCCGGGGCACACGCCGCCCGGCTCGGCACACATCGCTCTGACGGCCCTCGTTATTCATACCCCCCCCCCCCCCCCCCCCCACCCCCGGAAGTAGCTCTGTTTGTTTAAACCTTAATACGTCAGTTTTTGGGGCACGAGACAATCGCCAATTGAGCGTAATCGGTCACCAATAGTCCGCGATTCACAAGAACCACGCTGATTGGAAAAGCGAGACGTATTTTCCTTTCGTCGACCACCTACATAATTGGATTAGATTTCGTAATTATTACAATATATTTTATCAGTGTCATCTAGTGAGGCAGAACGTCGTCGGCAACATTTGCGTGATTGAATCCTCCGCCATTAATTTCAGTGAAGATCAAACGGAGACCGAGGGTGATATTTATCAAGGATATTGCGAATTATTTTAATCAAATCAAATTCCCTTCCTTGTAAACAAATGCTTTTGATTAATGAGACGCGCGACAGAGCCTCGCAGCCGTTGTGATAAAACACCCGAGGAAAAGGCGAAATTAATGGTCATAAAATGAACTCTTGTATCCGAAAGATAAAGATGCTGAATGCTTTGAATCTTAAGTGATTTTTCTTTAGTATTTTGAAAGATGATTCCGTTGATCGCATCTGGTGACGCTGTACATTTATTTCGGGACTTTTGGAATTAGCCGGGAGTAATTTCGGGCGATTAGTGCGTAACTTCCAGGCTGCTTCGGGAGATATTTAGATTGTCATGGTGCGGAATCATTAATAATAACGAGTTTTGATTTTAGCCAGCTAATATGCATGGGGATCGGAGGGCGCCGAGTCACGCGTTACGACCCCCGAATGCTTCTCGAGTTTGTCACCGATGTGGTTGTTCAGGAATTTTATCTAGCTCTTTGTGCGCGCTCTTACATAGGGAGAACTATTCGTTTAGTTTTGTTAGATGCCATGTTGGCTCATGCAATACATCGCTTTGATCTCAAAATCCCAAAGGTATTGTAGAGACGTTAAGTTTTTAGGCATGTCATAGAAAAAAAATATATACAAATAACTTTTATACATAAGGTATTCATAAATCCTTACTATAATATTATAAATGTGAAAGTAACTCTGTCTATATGTCTTTCTGTTACGCTTTCCCGCTTAAACCTCTCAACCGATTTTGATGAAATTTGGCACAGACAATCTTCAGATCCTGAGAAAGGATATAGCTTATTTTTTAATTTGAAATAAGGGTTTTAAGGGGTTGTAAGGGGTTGAAAAGGGGAATGAAAAGTTTTATGGAAGTATCGCTATTTTTAGAGTTAGAAACTTGAAACTTATTTTTCAGGACATTCATTCGATATAAATAAACATGACATTCAAAGTTTATATAAGTTAAGGTAAAGAGGTTTGGTACCCAAAAAATCTATTCCACGCGGACGAAGTCGCGGGCACAGCTAGTTTAAAATATATTTCGAAATGACACAAAACTTTAAATTTGTAAGGACAAAATAAAGTTGGCAAATGATCCATATGGCATCAAATGTACAATATTAGCCGTGACATAACGTGTCTATGTACGCGGGTAGCAAGCATAATGTAAGTTGCAGAGTCAGCTTGTATTAATCTGAATCTGGCGCCTGACAGCACAAGTCAAATTTCTCATCAAAAATAAGAATTAATGGGTGGCAGCATTAATCACGACCCGCAAACGGCACGAGGTGTCCGTATCCCATTATTTTGCGTTACTAATGATATGTATACGCCGATAAGGGATGCTTTAGACGCGAATATCACTAAGTCACCACCCTCAATTGGTAAGGTAAGTGATTATACTTAAAAATAACCGAGGTTGGGTAACGTAGAAAAATCTTTTATTTTCCTTTAAAAGGGGTGTCTATTGTTTTTCTATATGAATCTCACACAATTATATAGGAAAACAATATTGTTATAATAACAAGTTATTTTGTAAAAACATTTTTTACAACTGTAAGTAAAGTGTACTCTGTGCTTTGACTGTTGGACGATATGGAAGGAAATAATTATTGAACTTGATATAATTAATATTCTAAATCGAATAAACACGAACACGCTTATTGAATTTAATATTCCAATCGTTTGAAGCATAATTTATGACCACATTAAAATCGTAACTAATTTCTGACACAATTGTGCAGCTGCCTTATTCCTAAAGTGTAGAAATAGATGAAAAACGTTCGTGGAAGAAATTAGTTCGAAGGAAAATTAACCAAGCCACGTAACAAGCATACGTGTTGAAAATAAGTCATCAATTTAAATAGAGACATGATTAAATGACGTTAACAAGAGTGCCGATTGAAAAATCTTATTAAGGTAACATAATGAGCGGTGAAAATAGACCACGAAACGTATAGCAGACTGCCCAGGTGCGACGAGCCATCCGACTACCGATAGACTAATTACGCGCCTTCACTCAATAATTTTTAATAAGTGTTACACTAATCACTTCCTCTCCAAAGGCGTGACCGTTCTATTTGCAGTGTTGCCGTGTCGTCGACAGAAGATGTCACTTTTACATTAATTATGCGGCGGCCTTATTTCTTCGCGCCCTATTAGTACGCATCAATCAATGTTGCCAATACCTATTTTTTACCCTGCGAGTGTTTTTTCCCTTCCACCGTTTTTGTTTACGGAGATTTTTTAAGTGGGGAATAATTTGATGAGGTCCGCCACCCGACTGTGTTCGATGCGAGCGATGCTCATTTGTCATCGTCTTGTCATTTCTGCGTTTCTTTCGAACAGTTGAATTGCTAAAGTAATTATGTAAGTTTTTAGTCGATTTTTTCCATTTGGCACCCTCTCGCACATCTTTCATATTGATCTACTGATTCTCAATTTATTATTGATCGAGCTATAAATAAAGGTGTTCACGACGCTGTAATGATGACAAAGTTTTTGTACCCTCTGCTTTGCCATCAACAATGTAATCCAATCGGTTAGACGCCCATGTTTTTATTTCCGCACACAGTCCATATTTCTCAATTTGTACGGTCCCAAATTACACCCGACACGAATTTTTAATTTTTGATTAACAGATGAAAGTCGCACCAGAAACTATGAATACAAAATCGGCGTGTCATGTTAATACCGACATCGATGGGGTAAATCAAATATGTGAATCCACAGATCAAAAGAATTCATTACAATGTGTAAATCTCAATTTGCATGTGGCGCATGAATATGCATCCGATTCGGCTGAGTTTGAACATCCTGTGCTTCGTTCAGACACATCGCAATCTTGTCCATTTATTAATCTTACAGATGTTAATTTACTTGTGAATGGAAATATTGAATGAATGGAATTGCTGGATCAGTATTTGGAAGCTTATTGCTAAATTAGGGAGCCCGATAGTACAATCACAATAATTACTCTCATTATTGACATAGGCCTCCCCAAGAAAGGCGTGTTGGTAATCGCAGAGCGCAGTTTTCGCGATGGGGCGCTGCTGCCCATCCCAACCCAGTGCATTTAAGCTGCATTTTTTTTACACGGCTCACGGCTTATTTTGATTAGCTTGCAATAAAAAAGGCTGTTCCAGACGTGATTGGTGGGTTGTCTGGTACGTTAACACGAAATAAAAATGGAATCTTCTATTTTTAAATTTTGACACATGTTGATTGTCACTTGTCCATCCGACATACGATTCAAGTGCGCGTAAACGCACTCTCCTTCATGAAGCAATGCTGACTGGGCATCAAACCGGACACTTGCCATTCCGTTCGCTTCCTGACCTTTCCCCGTTTTGTTATGCAAATCCCAGCTCAGGGGAATTACATAACGGAATAAAAAGTATTCTACTGTTTACCCGCTGACTTCGCGTCGAGTGCGACTCGTGTGTGAGTTCGCATAAATCGACGAAAAATGCGTTACGGCCGCGCAAACATTTGCCAGTGAATAAATTTTTTTAAATGTGCGCTTTTATTCTTATATTCGTGGTAATTTGTATTGTCAACTGATTGTGCGCACGGAACTGTGGGGGGCTTGTGATATGTGTTTGGACGTTTGACCTAAATAGGGCCAGTCTAATGCCCGTGATACACATAAGTGGAAAACAGAATTGCTGGAATATATTAATAACGCCAGTTTATTTGAAACCTAGCAATAATAAGATAAATTATCTTTCAAATCTGTTCGAACTGAAAGTAGAATCATTTGGTATTCGGAAAAATAGTGCAACTAAGTCAATATCGTCGAAGCGGTGAATAAGAATGTTTTGAAACGCATATATTTGTTGTGTGTAATAAATCAACAGTCAACAATTCCTCGTACCTCGGGCCACACAGGCAAAAGACAGCGCTGCCAGATTGATACGTCTATGATAAATAATACGTAATTGAATACAAGCAGGGGTCATCAAACGAAGTCAGCCATCGGATGGCTAAATAACCGCTCAACCCTACGCCGCGGCCCACAAATCAAATGTTTTGATAGCGCCGCGGTATTAACGAGACAATTTGATTGCGGACATATATACACGGCAAATTGCTCCTAAATTATATTTTCTGTTTACATTCTGCCAAACTCCCCGGTTCGATATGTGACGTGTGTGCTCAACAGATGCCCGTTTGTTGCTCTTACCTTAATTACCGAATTTGTTTGTACTATTTTTTTTCTTTATTTTTTCGTATGTACAACGTTTGGAACTTGTTTGGTTTTCGTGTTTTCAGTAATTGTTGAATATATACAAAAGTGTAGCTATAATTTTAAAATGTTGTTTATATAATAAGCCGGCGTTTGCGATTTTATTTGTACCGACAAAAACTGTTTAACTGTCATATTATTTCCTAAATTTTTATTAAGACTAAATTTGACTACGTTTTATTATACAATTGAAATCCGCAAGAATATAAGATAGTAATTAAGTATATAACGAAAATTACGTGTACGATAAATAAGATAGACAGAAAAAAAAATTGTATCGGCATTAAATTTTTTAATTACACGTAGTGATTTTCTTTCGTTATATTGCATATATAATTCCAATCAATTTTATTTGCGTATATTATTATGCTATATACATTCTTATTCTACATGTAATAAAATGTGACAGAGGTAAATGGATTTGTGTTCACGCAATATGTCACACGTTCCGGTAGCTATTATCATAAAATCTGTCACACAAGCTTGATTAGTTATTTTTTAATTGGAGTATTGCCTGATTTACTAAGACGTATGGACAAACTCCCAAACCGTGTCTTGCACCCACGTCAGGGAACCTTCGTTTTCGTTTAGCGAAAGCAAGATATTATCTATTAGACACAGATTTTTATCTCAACTGACAAGTGCAAGTAACGCTTTTTTTAATTAGCATAATTAAATGGTAACGCCTCCAAAATGTAGTATGCGTATAAAAACATGTACCCACTATAGCTATAAGAATCGTACTAATTATTTTATGTCTTTATTTGAATAAAAACGAACACTTTTTATGTTTTTCTCGTCTCACTGATATGTTTATTTGTCACCCAGTAAAAAGATCGCCTCTTCAATATAAATAATTGACTTATAAATGACTTGAAAGCTTTCATTTGTTGATTGTGGTTATCTATTTCAAACTAAAACTTATCCAGAGAGTGGACAAAACTATGATCGATGCGGAGTAAGCCTCGACCAAGGTTTGAGATAAATCGACACTGATACTTTATCTGTCTGATAAAATCTGTTTAAGGACAGGCGTTTATAGAACACGATATACATTCTTAATTAAATACACCTAATAATAGTTCCTGATTGAATATATAATTAAAGTCGAGATCATCTAGTCGTGATCAAAGATTGAACATAGATATGTAACTGCGGCCGAATTTAAAAATACTATATTATCACCGCAGAAATAAAAGGCCCACGTCGATAGACCATTATCGTCTCGTTCAGAACATGTTGTGGTCAACACGGGCGATCATTTCGATCACAATCATTACTCGTACCTCTAAGAAGCTATCTTTCAGCCGCTTCAATCGCTGCATGTTCCCTGACGTCCATCGTAGCAGTTTAAATAGTTTCGCTACATATTTCAAAAGCCGCTTGAAGTTCGGGAAGGGATTGTCACGTTACATTATCCAAGGAATTGAATTGGAAGTGTGCCTGTAGATGTAAATTTTCTGCGGTCGTCATATATGTGCCCGTGTCGAAGCCATATTTATGCAATCGGTGGTCACCCGATTGTTCTACTAAAGTTACAGCATATTACGCCCCAGAGAGCTATCGTTAAATCTAAAGTGACAAAAAACAGACTAGCGTAATGGGCCAATTCGAATCGCATTTCCCTAATAATCGTGCAATGAAATTTGGTATTATCAAAACGCATTCCCATTACAGATAATGGTAATGCCCCTAAAAAGTCGGGGTCTACGATTCGTAGCGGCAGTTTTGCATAATTATCCCACGTTGTGCCGGGGACAGGCGACGCTGCCGTTTAAATCCTAATAAGATCGCGCAGACTCGATCGGAATCTCGTTACGCTCCTGTAATCTGTTCCAAACAAATAGGATATTATTTCGTTAGACTTTTCTTATGTGCATCCTTTGTCCGTGTTCTATTCTCGTTAAGGCTGCGCTTTTTATTACCATCAATCATTGCAGAACTAGACTTCGTTTAAATATGATTGGTACTTGTTTACGAATATAGGAAATGTATTACATCAATCTATGTTCAAGGCATAGAAAAGCAAAGTGCTACTTATATTGTTGACTGATTGCAAGTTTGCTACTTTCATATACCTAGTATATTTCACTGTCCATTTGGTAAAAATATGTCCTGAATCTCATGTTCACAAGGATATAACTTAAAATCCCCGCACGCTCTTCATCAAGTTTAAATCTCCAAAAGGCATATTTTATTTTCCTCCAAACGCATTTTATATTTCATTTCACGTTTCATAAGCAAAATTTGCATAGCCCTTCGCATTTGCCATCCGTAATGCCCCGGTCGCTTAGTGCACTTTTATTATGGTATTAAGTGATGTAATTTTTTTCATATTATATTATTCAAATTTAAATAACTGTCTCCGGTTTCCCCCGCGGCAGTCCCACTGTCTTCGCTTTTTCTTTTTGTCGCCCCCAAATTTGCTTATTTTGGTAAGACATTTCCGCCATGGAACGAGAAACGTGTAGAGTCGCCTAATATTTTGTGTTTACTATTTTATCATTTTAAAATTTTGCAAAAATTCCACTAGCAACAATTTAATAATGCTATAAAGGTCAACAAGTCCAATGATGCAATTTTATTTCAAGATAAACACATTCTAGGTATATGCGATCTCAATTAAACTAAAGGTTGCCATTTTTTCGATGACATTTGAAGTGAAAGTTTACACTTTATCTCTATGTCACGTTGTTTGTTATCTTTTTTTTATCATACAGCTCCTTTCCTTCTCTGTTCTCAAATTGGAGAACTTAGGAAGCCGCAATTTTTACAAATGACATCGTGACGTTTATGGAGGGTGCCCCAACGACAAGTCATCATGTTACTGCTTTCCTATTATTTCTGCTTTCTGCTATCTTATCTCTACCCTTAATGTTTTTGCTTTATCTTACATATTGATATCGCGATTTTTATTTTATAGAGCATGAAACTTCATAATTTTATTTTCATAAATTTCATTAAACTCATTAAAAAAAATCAGTTATCAGTATCATTCGCTTCAAATTATGTAAATTTTAAAATTCGCATTAAATCGACATCCAATATTCCCGTTATATATTCCAACTGCATCTTATCTATCCCTGGGATTTACTAAACTGAATGCGGTACGTTATTACACGGCAATATTGCCTTGAGATCATTTCAAAGGCAAAACATCGTGATATCTGCATATGTTTTGAACTTTTTACTCATAATAACAACCCCCTTGCTACTTGTATTTTCTTTATAATTTATTCCGTTCCTCCCCTACACATTGGCATCGGCCGCTGATATTTTTTATTCGATTAGTAAACCCCTAAGGTGTTTTTAGCCTTTTTTCGCTCGATTTTCTTCGAAGCTTTGTTGACTGTTCGGGGGTTACAATGCTCGTTTCTTTTGGATGAGCAAGCTTGTTCAAATCCTGTTTATTAAAAATTAAATACATATTTATATTACTAAGTCAACAAACGAGGTAATGTCACAAGGATATTACTAGCGTTAACAAACATGTAACTTGAATATTATCTCACATTACCCAGTAATTATACTGTTTCTGTCACCCTTCAAACCAAAACACAGCAATACGCACTGTCGTTAGGCGTTAAAAATAAGTGAGGTACCAATGCAGGCGACTTTTTTATGTGGTCTACCTGATGTATTTTAGCTGCATAGATAGCTACATTTCAATGTTTTGTAGGTACCTTAAGTTGTACTTGCATATTTGTATACCAATTTTTCTGTTTTAATTCAGTATAAATTTTTGAAACTAGTATACTAATCATCGGCGATTGATGAAATTTAAATTCTTCGGCAAACCATAGCAATGACCCCATTTTCTCAAACCACGATACTTACACACTCGATTTGTGTAAAGGAGGGTGGGGGCACGAGAAGAAACTTTTTGATGGATCGGACGGAGTTTGTTTTGCATGTGAGTGATATGTCTGAAATAATAAATGTTGAGGCGTCGACGCTTCCCAACTCCCTCGTAGGAGGGTGAGCTAAAACGATTTTTGATTTGGGTGTCAAGCAAATGTTTTACGCAGTGGCGCTCAGACGAGATTTGATTTTCTTAATCGATTCTAGGGTATGCAAATATAATCGGTTTTGGGTGCTAAGTACTCTAGCGCGACTTATTGGCAAATTAAGTTTTAATTGTTTTGATTTGTTTACAAACTCTTTATTTTTCCGTCTTGCAAATAATAAAATTATTTGTAAGCAGCGTCTAGTGAACTTAAGGTGAATGTTGGTTGTGATTTTTTTGTGTATTGTATTGCAGAAGTATGTCATCGTCCATATTATCATCAAATAAACGTAATAATGTCCCCATTTAAATAGAAATCTTTCACGTTTATCTGTTCAGAGTGAATTCTGGAGAACTGTCATAAAATTTACTGCCGAGTGTTTGAACAGAAAAAAAAATAGTAGAGATTATATAAATATTGGGGAATAGAAAGCTTAGCTATTGTTAATACTTAGGTTAATCAGATTATGCATACAAGAACAGGCAGGGCCCGACGCGGTGTTAGGTTATGAACGGTATTAACTAATCAGCGTACATTGGCTTTGGTGGTAGATTGCGACCATTGTCCGAGCTCGTGGCCCCGGAATATCTGTTTAGGCCACTGGCCACCCTGTAATGGCATACGTTACTGGCGCCCATGATGCTATAGTTAGCTGGCTTATACTATGAATGGACGCGCTGCTTTCGTGCGAGGCTAATTGGGAGTTAGCGGTTATTCACACATCAATTACCAGTTTTAACTTATGCCTTATTTAGCATCTGTGAGATTTCCATCTCTAATGCGATATTTATGTTGTATTTGTGCAATGACCATTCGATTTATGTACGCGAATTTATTTATATTATAAACGTATATTTGAATGGGAAAAAAAATTATTAGTGAGGGTGTTGATAATTATCAGTATTAGTCTACTTTAGGTCTATGATTTAAATGTAGATTACTTAGTATGGTTTCCTTAACAAAAGTTGTAATATGAGACGATATTACATACATTGTTCTATTTCTAAACTAAGAATTTTTCTTAAGTTTTGAAACACCAAAAATTTCAAAACTTTTTTTGTAGCTGAAGGTTTTGCTATATAACTATTTGCTCTACTCGATATCAGAAACCAGTAATAAGATACCAAACACTAGTAATAATGACAGCAATATTGAGTTGTCCAACTCAATACATGATTTGCCAAGCGTAAAAATGATACTTGATCACGTCAAATTAGCGGTTTATTCTGACTGCGTTCGGAGCTCACTTGTAGAATTATGATTTAAACAAAACTCTGAAGAGAAAAAATAATTAAATTAATTTGTGACGTGTTATGTTTTACATAGCATTTTTAGCAAAATGGTAAGCATATGGGCTTGTAAAGGGTTGTGGTAGAATATATATACACATGAGACCCCAGTCCCAGTAACGTCTACTATTAGTCACCATACTCTTGGACTGTTCTTTCTCTAAGACAAGGTCCTGAAGTGTAAATACACGTATGATGCTGGTACAGTCAGCCAGGTGTCGTAAGAGGCAACTTACGCTGGGCAGCATTATCGTCAGTAAGCTACGCCACTCAAGGTAGGAAATATGGGCCTAAAAGCCTAATGATTGATCCTTTTACAAAACTCTGGCAAATGTCCAACAGCTGACGACTATGACTTATCATCTACAGTGCAGTATTTCAAAAGTCAAACGTCTTTTGATCCGAGAAAACGCTTTTAAGTTTGTATAATATCATCGGCATAAATTCCCACTTTTTTGTCGAGTTAAAATTCATGAATTTGGGCATCCGGATTAGGAAATTTGTTTTTATTTTCCTTATTTATTCAGAGATTCATCAATTTTCTTTTTGACATCGAAATGAATAATATTTTTTTATTTTGTCGGATCGGTGAGTTGGTTGTGGCAGGTCGTTAAAATATTTATAAAAATTATTTATGTTGTTAAATTTATTTTATTTAGTTCCAACAGTGCTCCTCTTTTGGATTCTCAAATGAGGCAACTACTTTTGGATCTAATTGTAAAGTAGTTTCAAATCTAGATTAATTTACTAAATATTGCTTAAATAAAATGAATTACTAGCTAGGTTGTCTTAAAAAAGGCGCATGATTCTCAGCGTATGAAGTAAATAAAAGTGCAGCTATATAATACTACGTGCTCCTTACTCTAGACAGTGAGTTATTTGTACCGCTTTCATACCTCAACTAATAAAAATATATGTAAATATATTGTCAAAAAAAGTACTGGATCTGCTTGGGTAGTGAAGCGGTAGAGTAATGCTAGCAAATTCGCGGGAAAAGCTAATGTCATTATACATTTAATTAATTAAAGCAACCGCAGAATACAGCTCACATATGATAATAAGGCATTGATATTCCAGATATGATTGCCAATTAACAGATTATTACACACTATTGATTGTTCTGTTACGCTTTTATTAACTTATTTCTTGTAATATTAATCTAATTAGACAAACGCTTTTAATCAATTTATTATAAACATACGTTGTGTAAGAACTTAATTATCATTATAGTTTGTTGATTAATCTTTTTTCCCGTAATTATTAACTTTCAATTCTGCGTTTACACTCTATACTATCAAATTATTGAATCTAATTATATATGCATGCTGTGCAGTGAAATGTTTTTTTATGCATATAAAATCCAGATTTGATCGGTGTTTAGGTGGTAGGTATCCGTATATAGTAGGTTACTTAACTGATTGTGACAGTACGACGTTTTACCGTTTTTTTTTAAATTGACGCGTTAGATAACCGTTA
The DNA here is from genome assembly GCA_020976665.1 of Heortia vitessoides. NCBI lineage: Eukaryota > Metazoa > Arthropoda > Insecta > Lepidoptera > Crambidae > Heortia > Heortia vitessoides. The sequence goes on from JACJUM010002543.1 coordinate 11,096,616, forward strand.
AAAAGTAAATATTTTAACGAGTATGCACTTGAATAAGGTCTAGCTATCAGTGGATGAATTTCAGATGATTCTTTCTAAAGATTCGGTTAAAAAAAAAGTTTAAAAATTGGATCGTCTTACATTAAGAAATTACAAGAGCGCGCACGCGCTGTGCCTATGGGGGATTTTTCTCACACAACATCAGAATATACAAAAACAATGGTTAAATTAAAGATGCATAGAAGTAGTATGAACATCATAGTAAGGTTCCAAAAAATGAGTCTCATAAAAGAATTAAACCCAATTAAGGATAACAAAGTTTTATTATTTTTTACTGGCAACACAACTCCAACATCATCAATCACAGCAACACTTATGAAGATAATAACTATCAGAGGAAGTGGTAATAATTTATTATTTTATTGATTTCCTTTTATCTGTTGTCCGATCGGTGCTCATTCCGGTCGAATTAGCTCGCAGGGTGACGCTTGTTATGTAAAAAAAACAACTGTCAAGTGTGAAACGAGCTCTTATCTTGAGGACTTCGTACAAAAATTATGAAAATAAAAAGTTTATCATTACTTATAATAATAGTTTTATGAGATTTATAAATTCAGCCACAATTTGGCATAATACCATGATATAACTTTATATGTATATGATAAGTTTTAAGGCCATTTGTTATGTTCTTGGCAGTTAAATGTAATTACAATTATTTTACTTAAAAAGTCATGTAAAAAACGTGAATTATCTATCAAAAATCTTTTGTATTAAAGATATATGCGACTTTTTTTATACTTTAAGTTAATGTGCAGAACCCTAAAATGAATATCTATACGTGTGTACTACAATTAATCTTTTTTAACTTATTTGTTGTTGACCATGTTGATTATAATAAATATTGTGTCAGGAAATAGATATTACTACTCCTTGGGCTTAGTTTGCATTTGTATTAATAATGTAGGTGTAATTCAAACTCAATTAGCTTATAATTCGGATCCTTAAATTTCTCTGTTAAGTGAAACGCTGTTAACCGTTTTTTTTGTAGACTTCTTTTTTGTAAAATCTACGCCTTCATTTGTTTTTATAAAAAAGGGATTGCAATTCTAAACTTTTGGATTCACACGATCAAAGATTTCAAGGGTATGAAGAATTATTTACATATTAATAGGTGCGGAAATGAAAAATATATAAAATTCAAACGGAGACCGTGACTCGTCAGTAAAGACGGCGACTTTATCGCGGGGTTGCGCACAGAGTAACCGCCCACAGAGACATTGTATTTTGTTGTACATGCTTTCTATACTTCTTAAATTATACCTTCAATAGAATGACCGATGTCAACGTATTCGCGTTATTTATATTGGTGTTATGGTTATTTCATCATAATTTGTTAATAATAACCGCATCATAATTTGTTAATAAACTTATTCTAAATTAAGAAAAAATAAAGTTTTTTAACGTGCTTTTTATTAAAAAAATAACTTAACATATAAAAAGTTCGTTAGTTTGACAGCTGTCATTCTAACGTGCTATTAAGCTATTTAAAAGGGTTATAGTAACGCAAAATAATTACGATTTGCGTCCTGGCGTTCGTGTTATTACAAAGATTTCACTAGCGCTTCACCAACTTTGTGACTTCAAGATATTATGTGACATTACTAAGTAATTTCCTTGTCTTTATCATCATTCTATCTCTCTGATCTCATCTCTGTAATGCAAAGAAGAACGCCTGTTTGGTAGGAGACATTATATTACTAATACAGACAGCTAATGTAAGAGGCCAGAATGAAATGCAATTATGTTTCTTAGCAGTTAACAATAAAGGCATATAATGCTAACAGAGATTCTGCTAGTAAAACATATAGGGACTATCAATTTCTTTTTTTTTAATTAAGAATATCATATAATAATCAAAATGCTATAGCTAAAGAATGTAATACCAATAAAAGTGTGGAAGAAATTTAAAGTTGCATCTAACAAACCTTTTGTCTATTTTAGGTGACGAAATAATATATTACTCAATTTGTGTTGCTTACATCAACAAAATTGAATTTAAATGTCTAGCTTCTAGTAATCCTGTTAATTTTTATGAAATTCGTACATCTGCTATAGTTACCTTATGTATTTAAAGTAACAGACAAACTCGAACATGTTTAACTTACTCTAGACCGGTAAAACAATCGGGTTTAAATAGAAGCTATACAAAACATAACATTAATATTTTATTAAGAAAACCCTACCCTTGCGTCTGCGGGCTCCGACACTGAGCTACTCTGTAATCCACAAAAGGGTTCCGCGAAAGCTTAAAACAGCCACTTATTATGTATGTTACATTTCACTTTCAGACGTCATTTATATTCAAATGCTCGAAAGGCATTACTGAGCAAAAATTGTGGCATTAACCCCTTTTGAAATGAGCCAAATTGGTTTCTGTAACGAATTCGTCTATACTTTTTATGCTTTGTGAACTTTGTTTTATGCTTGGGAAATTACACTGAATCGCTTTGTATTTTATGCATAAAAAAGGATTTTAGTTACATTTAATACTCGTATTGACATAATACGTTTTTCCAATAATACCTCGGCATTTATCACTTCGTCTATTCATCGATATATTTACAATAAAAAAAATAAAGCTTGTTTCGGGACACGCAAACAATGGATGTTATTAAAAATGAATCTGTTAAAAAACACAGCCGTACAAAAAGTTAATAAGCAAATATTAATAACAACGAATACAAACGGAAGCATCAAAAGTCCAATATTTTACAATCAAAAAGAACCTACGGATTTAGGGTAGCTCTACCGAAGATCGGCATACAAAATGATTACAAGCGCCGTCTTCATCCGCGTACAAAAGAACCCAGCGGGGTCCTACAATATTATACTTTTGCCTTTGTGGTAGCACCACGGCGCGGTGGGAAGCATGCTTTACGGTTCGGAATGATAAAACCGTTTGTCAATAGCTTTGTTCGGACTCATTTTGATGTAACGTGACCAATTTCGACTACTTATTAATACCCTAACGAGGTATCGACAGGTTCTATTGTAACGGAATTGATTCATTGCCTTTTTATTGTATATATGACATTGTTGCAGACTTCGCGATGAACGAGGCGACATGGAACGGGTTATGGCGTTGGACAAAGCCCGCGAGGGATCGCATAATGGTAATATTAATATAATTTTATGTACGCCAAAAGAACCTCACTGCAGATAATATTCTTGAAATTGGCACAAATTAGCAAGCATACTCAATTATTACAGGAATGATTAATTAAAAGTCGATTTTATGGACTACACGCAGCTTGATTTTTAAGCGAAATGGTACTTATAAAAAATCAACGTCAGACAAAAAAAGATCTTCGCAGGGAACCACCATTTTTTGCAGATTAATGTATATAATTCAATTGTCATGTATTGAAGATTGAACAAAACAAAACAGTTCGAAGATAGGATTGGGAACCACTGCTTCAGATCGATGTTGACATTGTTATTAATTGCAGGTTCGTCTCCGGGTCACAGTCCGGTGCTCAATCTATCGAAGTCGGGATCAGCAGGCGACCGGGACCGATCAGACCGAGGAGATCGAGACCGCGGTGACCGAGGCGAAGGCTCCGTCAGCGGGCGGAGTTCAGTCGCCTCCCGCCGCTCTCCACAACCAACCCGCCTTCAATCTGCTGCCACCGCTGCCGCTTCACCCAGGTCGCATAGCGACGAAAGCGATGCAGCACTGTCCGATCAGGACGACCACAATGTCAAAGACGAGGACGAAGGTTGGTACAGTACGTGAAACCAATTTTGTCAATGATACCAGAACATAATAGCCGTCAAATTGAAAACCATTTAAGCAATAATGGTGAGAAAATGTTTTAATTAACTCAGCGATCCAAATCGCTAATCTATAATGTTTCAAATCAGTCTCGCGTAAACGTCTCATGTTAATAAGTTATCCCAGTCTCCGAAGCAATCACGGCTAGCCACGCCATGACAGGAAAGTGTCCGTGTAACATTAACACAAGCTAGTGATACACCGGTTCAATATACTGCCATGTAATGCACGGCGAAATTACCCAGTAATAGCGCTGGATCCTTCAGCATTCATAGTTCGGAAATTATCAGCCATAAAACCGCGTTCCTTTTATTCTAGAAACTGGAAACACTTATAATAATAAGTGTAAAATGGCTACTCTTCAATACATTGTAAGTCTACGTTATATGTTAATTATGTTATAACGAAACGTGGATGAAAATTTTATTAATATTATAGCAATGAACTTAATTAAAACCACAGCGTACATATGAAAGTTTCATGGAAATGATGGTAAGTCATTGGGAGACCGTTTGAACGAAGGTTGATTAGCAAATGACGATGTGGCTGCATTCCCATACGGCTCCGACGTTGATCCCTAGACACCGCACGTCTGCGCGTAATGGTCCTATATAATAAAATCTTATTACTCGGACTCGGTCCGCAATTGCCCCCAATGATGTATGAATAGCGCTTAAAAGGACCCAATTCAATTTTACACGTGAGTACGAAGCAAGTATGATACTTTATAGTTGCATATTGTGTACACTTACTTGAGACAAACCCGTCCGTTATTATTTGAACCATAGATATGGGTTAACATACAGGCTTATATATACCAGTCCTGTTCTGAAACATTATATTAAGATACACTAATAACTGCCCTATTAAGACTATTAGGCCTATGATGGATGGTATGACAATTTCCCAGTCAATGTAGTCACATTCGTTTTATCTACAGCTTTTTGTTCATTGACTCTATTGCCACAATAAATATTGTAATCAATTTAAAGCTATCCTCGTCTGGACCATCAATCAAGTAAAAACTTGTTATAAACCGACATCACTAACTCATACACGCAATTACAGCTATCTTAAAACACAAATCACAACCATAGGCGGTGATGGAGTTTAAAAAAAATGCGTTTTTGATATCTATACTAGAAATGAAGGGAGAGTTGCAATTGTGGAATGCTGAAATGTTCATCAAAGATAGTTTTACTAGCTTTGCTAGTATATCTCAGAATGTAGTGTTCCAATGAATTGCATAACTAGTGATTGAGTTGCCAGTTGACTATGCGACGGCGAAAATCAAAACAGCGATCCAGAAATGTAAATACTGTGAGCATACAATAGCTAAATTAAGTGAAACAATAAGGATTGTGTATTGTAGTTATTGCTGGTTACACACAAAATGCTCAGAGAGCGTGGGAACGGATACCTGCCAACGATTATAGAAAATGTTCACTTAACCACGATTTACGGGATGGGCCCCAGGAAATTTATTCAAACAATGGGTGTGATGACGAAATCTATTAAAGATCTAAAACCAATTATTCGTTCCACCAATCAAATATATATACCTATAGCATTTCATAATCCAAAGAATTGAAGATACAATTACTTATGCCGATGTAATTTATGTGTGTCACGTTTGCTCTTAATGCTTTTCACGATGCCCGTCTATGTCATTCAACTTTGATCTTTGTCCATTTGATAATACCTTTTTATTTCAATTAACGTTCTCGATTTGAAAATGACTATATTCCACATCTCCAAAGCGCGTTCACAAAAGTAAATCTACTGTAATCGGAATAAAGTTTGATTTCGTTTGAATGGTATTGCTTATATCCTGTTAATTGGCCTTATTAGGGAGATGGTGTTGTGACAACCCGAGAGTGGTATCGTGAGCATCGACAATGACGAAACGATGTTGTCTTCATTATTTGATGAGCGCTCACTATCTTGTCAGCTAAATTAAATGTATCGATAGATTATTTTGGACCGTGAGAGACGCCAATCGAAACACTTTCTTTTTTTATGTGTGAGGTCCATTATTGACATAGCATGGAGCATTATTGTAATTATCTCGTCAGTTTTTAAAATAATAATGTTCTCGTGTTTCATCATACGCATAAAAGTAACCGTAAATATTTATTAGCGATTAAGTTAAATAGCTTTTACGTATCATTGTCTGAAGATTTACTGAGCAAATGACTTTGTGTAGAATGCCAACTAGGTAATTATAAAATAATCGATGTGAGACTCATTGGAGTAGCATGGCCGAGCTGTATGCAAAAGAAATAAGTGGAGGCATAGTGCAGCGGGGCATATAAATCGGTTAGAGACAGCCCATTCGGTGTCGAATGGGCTCACTGAGTCCTTATTCCGTCCGCAGATCGATGTTCGACAGATTTGTTACGAGATGTAGATAATTGCTATAAATATTTTATTTCATATCAATATTTAAACGTTTATGCAACAGAAGTATGAATAAATTTACGTATTATACTTATAATTTACTATACATAATGATGGATATTATATTTTTTGAACATTTAGTAAAACAATAGTTCATATGTTGTAACGCGTCCTTTTTACATTTAATATACGAGTATCACACTAATTGTATTTACGATGTATACAAAGTAATTGAAGAAATAGTTTGAAAATGGCTTTTATGTTATATTTATCATTCTAAACATCAAGATATAAAGCTTTAACCGTTCGTCTTCCAATGATATTAATGGTGATATTGTGTTTTTTTTTTAATATTATAAAGTCAGCAAACAACCATACATTTGGCTTGATGGTAAACGTGACCTTAGCTTATAGACACTCGTCATCACAAAGATATCATGACTCTATGAATTAAAGATACAATGTCACGTGTACCCAGTAATTTCTCTCACCCTTCAAACCGCAATAGCAAAGCGAACACTGTTATTTGGGGGTAGAAATTTTAAACCCTAAACCTTAAGGTTACAAATTTTACAATGTTAATTATGTAAAATTTGTTTTCACTTAAACGTAACCATAATAGTGCCTCGCTGAAGCTGGACTCCATCAAAGCCCGCGTTTTGCCCATGATCACCACGCGATATCGATGTTCGATGCAATAATAATTGCGATACGAATGATACATGCACGCGATTCTCGGGTATCGATGTTAGTCGGTATTGCACTTTTTATTCGTGCTGCCATTCCTTTTAGGGCTTCTTATGAAGCTGTTACTGTTACCCGTTGATTTATATTAAGCCATGATGTACTTTAGAATCCTGGACCAGTTATCACGCTTTAATTAATTTATGGATACCTTCTTTTTCAACATTACTGGCGTACTGTCCTGCTGATATAATAAATGCGAAAGTTTGTATGGATGGAGTGGATGAAAAATGTAGCAAACATCCATCCACAAGTGTTCATTACTCTTTCTAGTCAATATTTGAACAGACCTGAATAAAACTTGGCACAGATATTATTAATAGTCTGGAATACGACGTACGGCCCTATTTTTTATCACATAATACCCCGTGGGATAATTCTTGTATGTTTTTATTTCTAAAGTATGCGCTCAATTTCTTGCACAGTTAACTATCAATGAGCGATATAAACTTCTTCCCGGATTAACAAGAGTTCCTTGTGGATAACATATAATACAAAGACATTGCGAGTGGAAAATAAGTACAATACAACAAACTAAATATAACATATGTATGACAAAATTACATAGATAGATTGACGCCTTTAGTAACGTTCTAGTAAGTAAAATCAAATACGGTTAAAATTAATAAACTTGGAAGCACATCCTAACCATTTTACCATTGTAGAACTAGAACAAACAGAACTTACTAACTAAAAACACATTTGACCCTTTACTACATAAAAATGTTTACGACGATGATGATCTTAATCAAAATCCATTATTCCTTTAGGTGGTGACCTTAGCGATGGAGAACGTGAATTACCAGCATCATCGTCCCCAGCGCCGGTGAATTACGCAGCTCCGACTGCCACCTCACCAGCGGTGCCAGTGGACCCTACCGCGGACACCCTCGTCTCCTCGACCGAGACCTTGCTCAGGAACATCCAGGGCTTGTTGAAAGTAGCCGCTGACAACGCACGACAACAAGAGAGACAGATCAGCTATGAGAAAGGTGAGTGAGAATCTACCTTCTTACGTTATTTACGTGAACCTTGTTAAGTCTACTAAAAAAGTAGACAAACGTTAGAGTAAGGTAGGGTAATTTACCTTTTTGAGCTCTGAGGGCTAGTTTTTCTTTTTTTTTTAGTTTTATCATTTTAGCTCTAAATGCTAATTTTTTAATTGATATTGATACTAAATAATAGTTTCAAATAAATATATACTTTTAATTCTTATTATTTACGAATAATGAGTAGGTTCTACTGAAAAATTCTATGCAAATTAGAAATTCAACGGCAATATTACTATTTTGTAGTTTTATTAACACTTAGAATTATTGAAATTAATAAAATATCGTATACAATTAACTACATGCCTTATTTTTGCCTTGTAAAATTTTATTATTAAACATTAAAAGGTGCGTTCTAAATAATTTTAATTAATGTAAATTGCGATCAAATCTGGTTCTTACTTTTTCACTTCTATGAAATTATAATTCCTAGTTAGTATACAAACATTAAATATGGTAAGCAAGCTTATGCCTACCCTTCATGATATTCAAAGTAGAGGTTTCTTATCTAATACGATGCAATTAATGCCACTCATGAAAAGACATACTTTTGGAATCATCATTATATTCTAGGAAAACAAGAGCACTGCTAATTTCTAAGAAAACATACTGCATTTTGATTTGCATGCTGAATTATCATACATTAAAGGGACACTGTAACGCAGGAAGCATGGTTGTAAACCTTATAATCGATATTAGTTAACTTTCCTAGAGAATCGTTTCTCCGTAATCGATCGCAGGAGCAACTCTGATTAGTTGCTCTAAGCGTCTAGATCACATAGTTTTAGTGTACGACTTCCACGCAACCCATATGCGTGGCATAATATAGCGATATACGCTTCATTTGCATCGCATTATATTTACCTATTTATTACATTATTACGCAAAATTATTGAAATTAGAAAATAGTCGGTAAATAGCAGTTTTGTTACAATAATTATACATGGATTATGCTTTACTCTCTTAATCGCGACGAAGTATTCATGCAGAATGGCACAAATGTCGCAGGTGCATGTACCATATACTGTGTATGTATATTTCAAATTGTGCCTTAGTAAAATCGCAGTAAAAAGTACGTTTCATGATTGCAAAATGCGCACATAAGTTATGGTGGTAACGTTAAAGGCCTGTCCTAAGACAGGTTTGCGCGGTCGCGTCTCAAACTCACTACTCATGTCGTGCGTTTGCAAATACCCGCAGAACAGATGCGGCTGAGTTATGGCCCGGCCCACTATCATTACACACGATTCCATTCGGACAGCGTAATTGTTTAATTGATATTTCTGCCAGTTATTTATACACGTCATACCGTTTTCCCCACGAGAAACTCGCGTGCGCTATGGTGATCTTGACAAGTTGCAAATTGTACTATTGCAATTGTATAGTTGCTAAAATAAAACGCATTCCTGTTTAATAGTCTAAGAACATAATGTGGGAGTACAGCCGATAGTTTATTATGTTGCCACATTATTTCTTCTTGTAGCATCTCAACAAAAAAACAATAGTAAATATACATAAAATACATAAGTCGGGGAGAGATCCCCAACCAGATACATCATCAAACCTGAATATCAATATTGCGCCTCCAGCCAATTGTATTAATAAACAAAACAAAATGAAAAATAATAATGCTATAGGCTAACAAAAGGTTCCATTTCTCCCCTATACATAAAATAAATCTAAAGGAATAACGCTCTAAACCGAAGAGATTAAGAGTGGGAATCGCTTATATTCACAACCAGTAATTTTGTTATTACGATAATAAAATTATTGTTGATGAAACATTTTTTTGAATCGATGTGTCTGGCGAACTTTACCGTTGAAGTTTTTTTCATAAAAATTACAGCAATCACTCGCTCGGTTCGCCCCGGCACAATTGATAGGTGTTATTGCCCGTCCTGCATTTTGTTTAGTCCACTCTTTTGTATAAAAATACAACATGCTATAAAAATGTTCTTTAGGTATAAAGTAACGACAATGATTTCCGTCTTTTGATTTATGTGCTTGTATATTTTTTTAATTCTTCATATTATTTCTTTGAGTAATGACGTTCCGTCTTCTATGTTATTACGTGAAAAGCAATAGATGTAATCTTAGAATTTTCATTACGTTTAAAGTGTTTTCCAGGTTTTTAATGTTTTTTCTACGACATTGCTACATTGAAACCGGCGTGTAAACACAGAAATCTCCCCTAGTCGGTCGGGAATGACAGATCACTATCTAGCACATTGGCTGACAATTTTTACACTAGTTCACAGCGGGTGACAGACAAATGTGTCGCGCATTCACCGCGTTATCAGATAACCACGAGAAGGGTTGCGTGAAAGGCCTATCCCATAAAACCCTGTCGATTCGTTCATGTAAATAGAGTAGCAATGAATGGGAAATGGCCGCCATATTGTGCCTTTTCAAGTGTTTGAAGGTTTTGGAGATAGGTGAAATGTGAAAAAGTATCAAGTGTCAAAAGATGAGATCATTTTTATGAGCAAACTCTAACTATCTTAAATGTTGTATAATTTTCAATAATAGTTACAATTGAAATCGATCCTTAACGTTCAATACTGGACATCGGTGCATTCCTTTCGCAAATCGAAAAAATAAACCGTCTGTTACAAGGGGAATCGGGTCGATTACGATCATCGCGACATAAATCTGCTTCGGCTACTCTTTTAAGCCCTTATCCTTGTTAATTCTTACCGCTTAGTTTATTTCTGACCGAAATGGCCGCCCTTGTTACCGCGGTTTTGCTCTTCTTTGTTTTACAACTATCAGTTTTTGTTAAGCTAAGTGCTGGTCAATGAACAAATGGCACCGGAGTAGATACGGCTTGTTTATGGGGTTTCGTAAAGGGCATACCATCAATACCGCTCCTTGGAAAGGGTTTCGCTTAAAAGATTTTGCTGCGAAATAAACATAATTCGCGCTTGGGAAACCCTTAAATTTGACTCTACTATTCCAAATGAAGCGATTGCGTTTATACTTTCTTTAGGTATTTTAATATCTGGAAATAGTAAATCTATATATGATGTATATAGAAAATCTAAAACAGTAAATGTTGACACTGTTAGTGAAGAATGTCCTATCAATAATATGGAAGTGACCGATCGAACAAACAGACTCGCCAATGATAAAAACTGATGAGCAAATACACACCGCCTGTGTACTCACCTAATGGATTCAATTGATATGAAAGCTTTTACAATGGCGACGTTATCATGCGAAGCTAAATCACTGTTTTATGTGAGATCTATAAATAAACATCGATAAAGGCTACTGATCAAATTTTGACCAATAAAGTGGTTTCAATATTTTCATACGCTTGTAGCTTTTATTTACATACAAATGGTTCGAATGTTGACACGATCTCGATCCGCTTTGCGTTACAATGTTAATACTGACAATCTTTTAAGTATTTTGAAAACTGATAATTTTTATCAAAAATTTCAATAATTGTAATTTATCTTAAGCTTTCTTAAATATGTGTGCATGTAATCTACTAACATTTAATTAGGAAAACATAAAAAACATCTCTTGCCATTTCCTAACAGGCAGATATCTTAGGCTATACTTTATTAACAGGATTATTTTAAAGAAACTCATAGGATGTAGATTGCCTTTTTTTTGCAATGAGCACCCGAGGAGATTATTCTATGGATAAAAAAAGAATTTGTCAGTAAAACAGTCGATCACGAATGGCCAGGCTAGCTCCCACCCGCCCCTCTCCGCCGCCCCCGGCTAACGAGCCACCGCCGATGCGCAGGCGCAGATATCCCAACGACGCATTGTTGCGCCGCCGTGCCAGCTTTCACACCATTGTGCGGGGCGAGGTGTGTGCAAAAATCACTAAAAACGATCTTCGTTTGTTTACATTAACATCGCCTTGAGTTATAGGGTTTGTGATGCGGACGGTCAGCTAGACTCGAGTTAGAATTTGTTTTGCAAATATATCTTATTTCCAAAACAAATTCATATGAACTTTTATGATTCATCTCAATTGTTTAGTTTGTAAAAGTAGACTAATCTCGTCATGTTATCTTGCCTTAAATAAAATACAATGCAGGCAAACTATGGTAAATGTGTACAGCAATCAAGAATTGCGAGAATAATTGTCTTTTCTTTTGATACGCAGCTCGTATCCTAATTTACATTACATTATAAAAGGTGCTAATTAAGAACATTTTAAGTAAAACACTTCTTTCACTCTACTAACTGCATAGTCGATTCAATGTAAAAGCTTAACATTGAAGCGCTCTATCTAGTTACTTATCTACTAAAATAGATTTATTCGTGCGAAAGCTCTGCGGTTTCTATACATTCGCCCATTGAACTAAGTAAACAATAAGTGACATTAACGAGTGGGTATTAAAATGCCATTCCAGCAATGTACCGATACGCGAGAGACATCGCGGCCATATTGAATTACAGCGCGTGTCGCTCCGGTTATGTTGCGCACGCGACTTGACCACACGCGCGCCATCTAGTGTAAACTTTGGATATTGCAAATGGCTGCAGTTTATACGGACTGACGGCTAAATGTAGGTGACGGATGAAGCTTAGATTTCAAAGAAGGTATTTTTTTAATATAGTTTTAAGAATCCCAAGTAGTCTCGGCAATCTCTTCCCTTAGTATGTGGTATCCGTGTTTGACTTAGGAGAATAAGAAAAAGGATTGAATATAAAAAAATATTTTATAATTAATACTTCCCAACTATATGAAGTTCAGTATTTCTAAAATTATAAATAAATACTTGTTATCTCCTAGGGTTGAAGAAGAAAAGCAACTAGAATATGTTACTTAACTAACAAAAAAGACGACTGCTCCAAGCAAATATTGATTAAAATTATTGTAAATGAAGATGCGTCCTTCTTAACTGTACGAGGATAAATAATTATCCATATTTTGCTGGGGGAAAACTTTGTGAGCATTCTTGGGCTACTCCTGAGGCGTTGGGTTTAAATATTTACTTTCAAAATTATTAATTCAGTGGGAGCATATTAGTGCTTATGTTTGTTTTTATTTACGGATGTTTTTAACTTGACTTTATTAATTCTTTGTTTCTGAAAAATTATTCTTGATCTGATTTTTTTACAATTGTATTTTACACATTGGAAAAGAAAAGAAAAGTATGTCTATAATATATTAACTTGCTTTCGGTCCTAAAATGTTTTATCAATTTATAATAACTCAGGCACTTGTAACACGTGATCGTGAAAAAATATATTTTTAGGAAATAAAAGCTTTTCCATTTATTCAAATGATCTGTTTTAAACGGCTCCTTTAATTATTGCACTTCCTCGTTATGAAATCTACACATCCAAACTTCACGGTGAAATACAAACTGCGTAGGATTTACTCTCTATATATAAACTATGAAATGTTAATCCTATTTTCTTAAGTAACGGAGGGGTAACATCTACGGCGACCGCCTCGGGCCACATTTACTATTGAATTCATCAAGTCACTCAACCGGCAACTTTATAATCCGTTCGGTTTTACTTTGTTGAACTACTATGGGTTTGTTTATTTGAAAAATAATGTTTGGAACATTTATCTATATTGTTACATTTTTAGTAATTATGATGATCTGCCGAATTCAAGTAACGCTTAGAAGACAGCATCACTTATCAAAATTAAGTATTAAGTAAATCAATTGATTAAAAAAATGCATGGATCTAGTTTCCAGGGACATAACAATAGCAATTATATTTAAATGATATTTTGTATTGGCTTCTGGCTTTCAGTTCTACCTGCGTTTGATCAAGCCGTGGAAGATAATCAAACAAATTCATATTATCTCGTCAGTATTTCTATTAACTATAAATGTATAAGTAGCGCGCTATATTGAGAGAAGCACTCGTAGGGAATCTCTAAGCTCTAAAGCAGAGTAAGATTTAATTCACATATAACTCACGAACAGTAGCTCAAATATGAATCCTGTACCGCAACAAACCAAGAAACTCCCTTAGGATCCAAGGATCTAATGTAACTCGAGTTTATAGGCGACGACTATACGTTCACAACTTACACGTATGATTCTAGACTCAAAGATAATGATATAACGCTGCGAATCGTTTGCTGTTTATTTCACTTCGGCCCTTTAGGGTCTAAGGAGGTTAGTAAAGGGGTAAAGTGAGACAATCGTAAAGTTTAATAATAATTACATCCTCAACTCTCCTCCCAGGTTGTGCACAATAATTAACCGCTCGGAATTACTTAGCTGAAATAATTTAATATGACACGCGCCCAATTGTTCATGCACCTCTATTTATAACGTAAAATTACTATAACATAGTTACACATACACATACATATATTATATTATAGAATTAGGTTTAATTGACTCTTTAAAAAATAGATGCGGGCGTTGAGATTTCATTAAGATTTTCTTAGTGATCAAGCTAAAAGTTAATAAGGAAGCTGGGTTTGTGTTAATCATGGGCGTCTTCACGTGTGTATTACCTTCTTTTTAATATTTAAAACTTAAATAAAGCAGAATTTAAGGGTGTTCTGTATAGTCCAATATAAAATGAACCGTGGCCTAGTGTTACCTGTTTCACATCATGGATCATCTCCAAATGGTCGTTTGGCGTCCCTATGGAGTAAACCCTTGTTTTAGTTGTAATTTACATACGGAATTACATGAGAAAATTATGTGCTCACCTACATGTTTATGGCTGTAAGAAGCGTGTCATTACTTTCTGCATTTGCATTTATTTTATGTTAATGTCAATGTGTTTTGTGGTCTGTTAAAGTCAACCTTATACCTATGTAAGTGAATAATAATACATGCTGTTGTCTTTGAATTAAAATGAGCCGAGACAAAGTTATTATTCTTTAGCATACTATTTGACTTACTGCGTGTTTCTTTAATGACATACAACTGTAGACAGATATAAGGTGCGTGATAAACAAAGTAATTTAAAATAAGTTACTGTATTCATTTTCCTAAGAAGTAAAATTTACATCAGAAGCATTTCATGCCCTAATGGTAACAGGGAATTGAAATAAAATAAGTCATAGCATGCACCTGCTTTCGACTTGCGAGCGCATTAATATTCTTTATATGCAGTAAAATTTAGGTAAGACGCCGGAAACATCGGGAAGTTTGCAGAAAAATGAAAAATTGCCGGTCAGGATGAGGAGACCGCAAAAACACAGCGTAAGAAACAACTAATGAAAGCTTAGAGCCATTCGCATAAATCTCCCTTACATTTTTAATACCAATATATCTGGCGAGGGGAGCTTCCATCGGGGAGAAAAAATGTTGCCACAAAACAAAACATTCGCAGTCTCGCGTTTATATCTTATTTAAATACCGACAGATGTTGTCCGCTTATAAATGTTGTTATTTTTAATCGGTGCCTTACCGAGCCAGAGACATAATGGTATCGGCCGATCTGCCGTCAGCTGGTATGTAGATGTACACGGGTTTATCGTGTTCGGTGGCTAATTTAAAAATCCTCGCTATAGTTAAATTTTCTTAGGGAGAGCGCGTCATCTCGCCGCGGCCGCTTGATATCTCTTGACCCGTATATTTTTATTCGCTTCGTTACCTAAGCTTTTTCGTATCGTATCGAATCTCGCGGAGTTGTGTAGTCTCATTAAAATAATACAGGGCTACCGGATAATCTTATCCGGTGTGTTTCGATCGCAGATTGGGTGCGCGTGCACTGATAACCACTACGAGTTATTCCGGCGGTGCACGCTCGATACGCTATACTTTTTAATCCATTTTGCGACGACATCTTCATTATTGTACCTTTAATATTGAAATAAGATAAAGAGCAAAACGGATTTTACGATTTATGTCAAAACATAATGCTACCGGCGAGAGCGCCATTTGGGATGCAAATACCTTATAATATATTCATAAAATTATTTCCTACATATGTTCACACGAACCAACTTCACCTCCAGTAAAATTCTGTGTACTAAAATGTACATTTTTACACCAAATACGGCGAAGGTTGTTATTTTTTAAATGTGACTGTATGCCGGCAGGGAAGAGGCGAAAATGTAAAAGCTGGAAAGATTGAGTGGGTTTTTTTTATGTTCTAAACTTCACACATAATAATGGGAAGCAATTCTTATGATTGTTAGCGCAGAGACTACGGGAGTAATCCTCTGCAGTGACATTGCCGCGTGACATAATCCGGAAAATCTAATAACAATAAAATAAAATTGCCAACGGTTTGTAAATTTAAAAAGGTACAGCAAAGAAAATTCGTTTTCGCGCCGTGACGGCCATTATCGTTACTTTGAATTTACTTTTTATAGGTTCTGTGAATATGCAGACTTGGTTTTTATACAGTGAATAAAGTGTGTATTTCCGATTTAATGAAGGCTGGTTATATTGATTTGGAGGGTTATCTTTAATAAATGAGATTGCGCTGCATAATCTCAGATAAATCATCCCTTTGTAAACCTCTAAAGGTGCTTAATTCAACAATATTCCTCAGTAATATCTTCTTACATTATTACTATTAAAATTTCAGCAAAAGGTGGCAGTCTTCCGCCGATTTGTTTCTATTCGGAAACGACCGAAACGTAATTCATGTGGAAAACGGAATACCGACCTTTGTTTCTCGTTTTCAAAGTCCCATCTCGCTTGTGTTCGCTGTGGCGCTCTTTCAAATTATTCTACCAGTTTCGAGCCGTAAATTTTACGAAGACTTTAATTGTTATTTTAACTGCAAGCTCAACTTAGACTTGCGATGGTGGGGGCGAAGAAAATATGTCTTAATTCGCATACCCTATGACTTATGTTTTATTGAAGTTATACCACCCCACGTTGTCTCTTGTTCTTTTCGCTAATACAGCTATTATGTATGCGACCATTACTGGCATACGATGTAGTTTGCTTTAGCTTTGTTTTGATTATACAAAATGATTTCTCGTAGTATTCGTTTCCAATTTAAATGCAATGACTATATCGTTGGACAACTCTCGAAGGGCGTTAGGAATTTAAATATTATTGTTGTTTCTACTGAGTGCACGAAATTGAAGAGAAATACAATTTCGGTGCTACCCTTCAAGAATCGAATCCGCTCGCGTCGTCTAAAAGAGGGCACAATACCAGTTTTTACTATGCTCTTTTTTATACGGCGTTTGTGTCCGTAACATCAGCTAATTACTCCACGTTATTAAATTACGTAACCGAAATCGATTCTTTTGTTTATGGGTCTCGATCCTTTCAATCATCTATCGGCCATTGAGTTTCGGTATCATAATAATTGTCCATAATTATATATTCCCTTGAACCGCGCGCATCATTTTTATTGTTATTTTATTTATAAAGTAATAATTTTTCGTCGAACGCAAGTCGATCAGGTTTTAAATTTGATTGATCCGATATAAAGATCGATTTAATAATCGGCTGTTCCGCTTTACCGTCTTGATTTTCTCTTGTTTTTGTCGATAAACGTTTCTCATTGGAAGAATTTAGTATTCTGCCTTCTTAGTTTGAATCCCGACAATTTATGGGCGTCTCGTTTTAATTTTGTTTAGTGCACCTTTTTTAATATCCTTTCTACTTTTGGTGTCATCACTATAATCATTTATGATAATACTAATTTCGTGTGAATTGATAATAATGTTCAAAGTACAGTCATTTTCCAATTTTTTTCTTTTAATATGAATCAACAATCTTGAAGGATGAACTCAGATCATGATTAAAATACCAATATTTGATACGAAAATTATTAGTATATTTTTTACACTACTAGAAAACTAATTTATTATAGTAGAAAGTATGAGTAAAATACTCAGAGTCGACACAACAAGAGTTTTTAATGACCATGTAATGACTTGGCCCGCAAACCTGTTATTTGAATTTTTAAATTTATCCTGTATTACAAGAGGGGCAATAGCTGAACACACATTGAGCATAGTAATAAATAAATCGAGCTCTAACTGGTCTTACAAACACCGGCCGTGGTAGCACCTATATCATTACCATAAAACAATACGAAGATACTTAGAACGTTGCTAAGTACGCAGGGACCACCGGGAGCATCTTTTGTTAGGGCGTACTACTCGCAAATCGCAAGATGTTGAGATACGCGCATACCGACGGGACCTTAATGGCCAACCCTGGCCAATGTAATTTACGTCTCATGTGCGAAACCACTTTTAACTAAAAGCCCTCTAAATTACACCATACAGGATTGATTTGAAATTAATCTCGCATCCGACGCGGCTAAGATTGACTCTTTTTCCATTATAAAAAATTCCGTAATAAAATTCTGATTGTGGCTTATCGCAGTCGGCGAGTTGTGAGCTTAACTAGTAATTATCATTTTCAGATGGTATTAGTTGCTAGTGTATTATTACGTTTGAATGCTATCAAGAGCTTGCTATAATAGAGTCGAGGTATCATACGTTTGAGGTGGATAAGAATGCTTCAAAGATAAGCATTAAAACAGAAGCCGCAACAAAGGCTGAAGCACGAATCGATAAAGAGAACAATAAGCAGAGAATATGTGAACGTTTCAATTTACAAGATCAGGGCCCGCGATAGCCGGTACGATACTCATACCTGCATCCGGGCCTTATTATAAACGTGCGCGCGCGCAAGTTAACTTGTCTCTTCTTTATCGTTGAGATTTCGGTGCGCCGATACGACATGAGCGGCTGCCCGGTTGGTTTTTGCGTGAGCGCCGATATCATTGTTGATTAGTATCGCACATAGTTTGTTTGACGCATTTACTGTTAATTGGCTATGTGATGATTTAGTTGCAGCGGAAATCATGACGCTGCATTACATATAAGAGATTCATCATTATTATAAACAATGTCATGGATACCTGGGGTAGCAAAAATAGAAAACAAATCAAGGTATACCTTGTTTCACCTAACGTTAGATATCGATTTCGTATTTAATTACAGACCGAACCACTGTTGTCTTAATAGATTGTGGTTGCATATCGAACCTGTTGAAATAATTGAATCGCTAACGGAATTATTAAACGGCTCAGCTCTTGTGCACCGAACAAGATACTTGCGGGCCGGTAATTTCGATCCAATTTAACTATCGACATCGCATTACACTTTAAAAGATGCCGTGTTAATTTACCTATTACGATTTGATACCAATGTTTGTAAAATGATCCTCATTGTATCCCTAAAATATTGTGTTCTACTAAGTATTATTGATACAAATCGGGCTAAATACAATAAATATACTGGCCCGATGGTGCAGTTGGTAATGATCCTATCTTATGAGTTCGAACCTCACCTAAAATAAATATTTATATGATGATATCTGTATTTGTTATGTGTCTGGGTATTTTATATATATTCAGCTATTATATTTGTAGTTCCTCTATTGTCTGGTGTCCATAACACAAGTGCTTTATGCAACTTATTATGGTGTCAGGTCAATGATCTTGTGTGAATTTATTATTTATTATTATGTTAGGTCAGAATTTGAAAGTTACATTTAATCTTGCGATTGAAACAAATTAAAACCAAAAGCAGTTAACAAACTAATTGTATACAATGAAGAAGTTAAAGGACCTAAAGTGTTGATACAATAAGGAGCGACTACATCCCAAAATAGATAGAGAAGTTAGAAACAATGGCAACAAAGTATTCCACACTGCAGTTACCGTAGGTGTTAAAGCAAGTTAATCAGAGGGATCCCCTACAAACCATTAGATTGACGCTGCTTAGGCACCTAATAGAATGAGGGACCAAATTAAACCTTGAGCATGACCTCTTTCTATTCAAATTGAGCTCCGTGATGCCTCCCGCGTATGGCCGGGTATTGATAGTTTCGATTCAACGGGCGAGATTAGATCTTGATTGAAAGTTATGGGCTATTTTACTTTGCATGTTGACTTTGCTTAAGATTGGCAATTTGTGTGAGTAGATTATTTTCAGTTTAAGGATATTTAACATACTATACTAACATTATGAATGTGAAAGTATGATTGTCGGTCTGTAGTCGACGAAGTCACGAATTAATTAAACGAATGGAGGGCTGGTGTCAGTATCAGTAATTAGCGGTAACAACATTTTAATTAAACATAAGTTATATAACATGGGTATACATTTAAATAGTGCATAAACACACGAGTACCGGGAGGTACCGGCAGAATAGAATACAATAGAATAGTGCCTGCAGCAGGTGTCTTAAGAGGAGACTAAGATTTCAGAACCGACAGTTGGCAGTATATCCATCCGAAACAGTAAAGCTAAAATACACAGGGCAGGGATGGGCAGCAGTATCCCCATCGCGATAGGAACAAATCCTCCTTTCTTGGAGAGGCTTATGTTCAGCAGTGGATTTCCAATGGCTAGTATGTAATGGATGATGATGATGACACGAATAATTTAATCCCTCGATATCGTTTATTTTTACATTCATTATAATCAAACAAACAATAACATCAAACTATAATTTCAATATAGATTCCTCAGTACATTTTAATCGGAGATAACTCCCCAATCATTTCCGTCAGGTTGGATTTAATTGAAAGTTATGCAAATCTCCCAATTCGACTCCTTCACAGTAGTACCGGGATTCCGAATGAGTTAATCCGTGTTTATGTTCCTAATCGGCCCCTTGCTGATGGCCTTGTTCCCGGTTTAACTCACTGTTAAATTTATATAATACCTTTTGTTCACAATGAACCATTTATTTAAGTTAAAACCTTGTTTATGGTAATGTTTTCTTTTATTTGAATGCCTTTATGGTTTATTATAGTTTAATGAAATCTGCGGATACATTTATGAAAAGAATATTGTCTTTGTTACAGCGGAACTCAAAATGGACGTTCTTAGAGAGAGGGAGGTGAAAGATAATTTGGAGCGACAACTTGTGGACGAACAAAAAATGAGAGGTAAGTGTTTAAAAACCAACATAATTACAAGCACAACTGGATCAAAAAAATATAGATGCATTATTTGTGAATATTAGCCAGAGTTTATATCAAAGGTAAACAACAACATTCGAGGCGCTTTGAAAAGAACAAATAGGGTGTAATTTCAATGCCTCCATAAATCTCCGATCACTGGCCCTCGCTCCGCATTCGCCACAATTAACAGGAGATCTTGTTACAACACCATTGTCTTCTTCCTCGCTTCGTTATTTATTTCCAACATTAAAACTATTATTTTCTCATATTACACGAGCTAAAGCTTTATATTGCCAATTTCCTTTACGTGCCACCGACTCATAGGTGCCTCTTCCATAATTATTGTCTGCACTACAATGCGTTGTGGGTGTTCAATTAATCCTATTTTTATACGCTTATTCACACGTTAAAACCTCTTGCCTGTTCTTGTGTCTAATGTTGTCTGTTTGTCTTAGTACTTTCCCAAGCCCCAAGCTCAAGCTCGCGTGTTCTAACATTTTCTTCAATTTATAGGTTCATTGATAGTTTTACGGCTTGTTCTTGACGTCTTTGTAATCACCGTAATTATGCTATTTATTAAACATTTTGCTTCGTTCCATTAATGTGTACCTCGGCTTCTTTATGCATATTATAAGCGCCTTACGGGTAAGGACTGAGTAATGTAGAACCTATTGTTTATTATTTTAGCATTATCTCATAAGTCAGGAATACATACTAGGTTGTTCCCATATTAATGAATACGCGTTAGCGTTCTTACAGAAAATAGATCTATTACAATTATTTTATTTTCTTACTGAAGACTATATTGTCGGTACAAGGCATTGTTGCTACCGTAGAAGCGGGTTAATTTGACTAATGGGTAACTTAGACGTATTCATATAGCATACATACATACTTATGTACTAGGTTTTCCCGCGACTTCGTCTGCGTGGAATAGTTTTTTTGGGTACCATACCCTTTATCTTAACTCATATAAACTGAATATCATGTTTGTTTATATCAAATCAATGATCTGAAAAATAAGTTTCAAGTCTCTAACACTAAAAATAGCAATACTTCTTTACAACTTTTCACCCCCCTTTCGACTCCTTACAACCCTTATTTCGAATTAAAAATAACTTATCTTCTTTCACAGGATCTAAAAATTGTCTTTGCCAAATTTTATCAAAATCGGTTTAGAGGTTTAAGCGGGAAAACGTAACAGACAGACAGACAGAGTTACTTTCGCATTTATAATATTGGTAGAGATTTTCTTGATACAAGCTCTACCGAATTTGAGCTCAATTAAATATTTGTGAAACAAACAGTATTTATTGTTGTAGGTTTATATTGACTAGGTATTCAAATAAATTATATGGCGTCAAAGTATTCCACTTTAGTATTAGCTCGCATTATTAGTGTTATCAATAAAATCCGACCAATCTAACATTGACCAAACAGTCTACCCCTCACAATCGTAAAGGTTAATTTGAACACAATGTAACACCCTTTCTTTAGCAATTCAACGCAGTGTCAGGAAATAAAAAGAAAACTAACAAAATGGAGGTAACCTTTTAGCAAATGCCAAGCGACAACGTAGAACTGTAACGCCTTGAGACAAAGGGTTTAATTCTATTCAACAACATAACGACGCGCTAAATTCAACTCTATAAACAAAACAATAATGTTAGATTTTAATTTACGGCTACGGTACAACATTTTACATGTCACAGACGACATAAAGGCGCCGTTGATACATTATCGAGGTAGACATTTCTCTTGTGTAAATGTAATATAAATTTAAATGTTAATAAAGGGACGACAGGTCACAATGTACCGCGTTTAATGAAAATAATTATTGCCAGCGAACATGTGTTATAACAACACGGCCAGTGACTGTGTGGAGTTAAGTTAAATTTTATATTATGTGCAAAATTTACTTCACGATGCAACCATAAATGAATTAATAATACAAAATTTATTGTACAAACTGTAACGTAGTTAATGGATTTTCTAGACCGTTTGGTCTTCGATATACTTTAAAAGCTTTTTGACAACTTAGCCGTGTCGCCAATTAACACCTTTGTATTTCGCTTTGTCGTTCACAATTTTTATGCTTGTCGGAAAGTGTAACGCTGTAGGTACTAAAACATTACCGTGTTATTATAAACTACAATTCTAACTCGCTTTTTGTTTATTATTATAAAATTTATTAGTCGAGGGCATAATTGAATCCATTCTTCCTTTGAAGCAGTGATTGTTGGCACGAGGATTAGTCAGCCATTTTGCAGTGGACATAAAACGAAATGTTTGTAGTGTATGCGGCGGCAGATATACGCTAGATGGCAGCACAGCGACGTAACAAAGAGGGAAATGTAAGCTCCATACATATTTCACACGGTGAATGAACTCGATTGCGACGTGAGCAATACTGTTAATTGCCAAAAACCAATCATCAGATAGCAGGCTATGCGTCCACGCTGTGAAATACACCTTTAGTTACAAAAGCTCCACCGCCCGATATTCTACGGAATAATATCAGATCGAATCGAAAATTCACAATGAAAGTTGTAAACGATTTTTACAATATATAGTATAGCTGTTTTCACGTTTTGTATATATATAAATATAGATAAACACATTTCTAAACAGTTAAGTGATTTATTTCCTCGATCAAGTTACTGAAACTGAAGTTTGGCCTATTCTCATTTTGATAGATTTGCCTTGATGCCTAATTTTTAATTTATCTATCTACTTAGTAGCTATAAAAATGGTTTAGAATCGGCCATTGGAAAATTAAAGCCAGTTTATCCCTACCGATCAGGCTAGCGAGGTCGCCATGGAAATTGGAATACAGCCTAGTACGAACCTAATCAACGCTCGCGGCCCATTCATAATAAATAGGTATTGTATTGAATAGTCTCCTATCGTCGAATCTAGCTTTCGTAATGCACCGCGCTTCCATTTAAACGTGGAGATGATACGTAGTTATAATCTATGTAATTAATATGCATTGAAAGTGCGCGCTTACCGGTGATCTGCGTGTGTTGATCTGATGTGCCGTGTCATAGTTTTAATAATGCTATACAGGAGATAGTTAAATAAACATGGTATTCAATACATTTTAACATTATTTGTGATATTTAAAAAAAAAATATTGGCTTAGAACCTCTTTAAGTTTTAGATTATTCATGAAAGTTAAATGTATAGAGTAACTGCGCTCAATTCGATTTTGATCTTAAAATAAAATGTTGTCAAAGTTCGCTCTCCTACTATTGCTTTAATATTAGGTCATCTAAAACAGGTATCGCATACCTAAATAACATTCGTAGTCACTGATAGTAATATATTTTAGACTAAAAGTATAATGGAATAGGTAATTTATTTTTGGAATAGGTGTGTGAATGTGATCCTTGAATCATAAACTGATATTGATATCAACTTTAAAAAAAGTACTCAAAAGAACAGACTGTAGTTGCAGTCTTTTTTATTTACAATCAAATATCACAATAATTCTATATAAATAGAGAAATCTCTTCATTTAAAAAAAACACCGAATGTCCTATAAAAATCAGCCGCGCCCTCTCCATGATTTACCAAATTTAATTCCCGTTAAAGTTCATCTGAATGTGAATATTACATTTCCCTCGGAAGACTCGTCCCCACATCGTACAAGGAGTCGGATTCGCATTGTATTCAAGATTGCGTAATTAAATAACATGTACCTACCCGTAACATCCCGCGCCGTCTTGAAAGGGTACGCAATGGGAATGTAACGCCAATTATGCGAAAATTATGCCCGGAACGGGACTATCGATGTCTATTTTGATGTTGAGAATTTGATGTGCGTATCCCTTTCATACGTTATTCACGGTGCTATTTAATTAATGACTCGACGCGTTGATTGCTTCGGACAAGTTTTTATCAATGTTAAATACAAAGTTCTCTTGAAAGTCTTTGAATACAACAACGGGGAAATACAAGCGAATTTTAACGTAGCAAATTTAAATTATTTGTGATCAATTATCAATAACCAAATTTTTATTTATCACACTAGTGCCATCTACAGACGTAATTGAGTAAGAACACAAACCATTTTCTGTCAAGTGCTTAAACCCTAACCGTTGCAGAATCAATATTGAATAGCTAAATTGAAATAGCATGCTCGTAGCTTGATTGTGTTAATGTTGTGATGCACCGTCTCCCGTCATCCCTGTTCCGGCAAACATTATCAAGGTCGGACAGTCGACTGATCAAATTCAAATGGAAACGTTTAACTGGCGCACAATCGTATCAACATACGTCAGTTGTGGTTGCAATCACTCGGCGCTGACGTTTGCACCCCAACGCAATGATTCGATTCCCTTTTGACCGATTGCATATAATACCCATTTCAATAGTTCCCTGGACATTGTGTTTGCAGATTAAAATAGTTGGTACATTGTTTTTTATTTTGATCTAGATAGAGTCAAATATACTATTAGATTCTGGCTTTGTGAAGTCATTTTATTCAGTACTAGCGGCCCGCCCTAGTTTTACAAGAGCATTTAACAAAAAACTAAAATTAATAATTTAAACACCCGCATATCAACTACTTTTTGCTTCGGATTACTAGAAAAGACATTTTAATGAAAGCTTAGATAATATTGTGTTTAGGTAATTTAATTATTACTAGCTGTGTCCGCGACTTCGTCCGCGGAGAATAGATTTTTTGATTGTCATTTTCGAATCAATAACCTGTAAAATTTAATTTTTAAGTTTCTAGCTCTAAAATTAGAGATACTTCCTATATTTAACTATATATACATAACTTTTCATCCCCATTTTGGACCCCTTATAACCCTTATTCCGAATTACAATATGTCGTCTATGTCCTTTCTCAGGGTATAAAGCTTGTTGTGCCAAATTTCATCTAAATCTGTTGAGAGGTTTAAGCGGGAAAGCGTTTATAATATTAGTAGGGATTTCGTTATTGCATGCATTTCTGATTAAAACAACTGTCCAAATTTCAAGTTTCTACCATTAGCGGAAACAGCTGTACCAACGTCCATATGTTAATGGGAACTACTTTTTATGTGTGTATAGATGCAGGTACATGTATATTAAAATGAAATACAAATAGAATTGCTATTGTCAACCGATTGCTAATGCATTCACAAACGTTGGCTCGGTCGCCAATAACTTCAATAATATATCGGAAGCACTATTCTGTATATATTATTGAACAGTACTGCACACCGTAATGGATGCAATCTGCACTGTCCAATGCGCATCTCAGTCTATTGTGTGGCGGCGTTAGACGGAAACCTCCTATTACAGGTCTCCCCCACATCTGTTTGTTTAGCATTCGACGTTCCCGTAAATGGGTTTGCTACTGCCTTTTCACGTTGAAATAACAATGTCTATTTGCAGGGTGTAACACAATTTGTGTCAAGGTATACCAAATGCTTCCAGTTGGTAGTTCTTTGTGTTTATACTTCTCAAGGTATCATTAATATTCTGACATCATTATAAGTCATTAACAAAACGGTATCTGAGAAAGGAATCCGTAAATGAAAAAGGAGTTCTCATAAAAATACCGACGATTCCTTGGTCAGAGTGCGTCGGTCGATACATCAAAAACGTTTCCAATACACGGGAAATCTTGACCACGACGCGACGTGCGACGTTGAATACCGCCCGGGACCGCTGCGTGTACGGAATTCAATTACCAACTTGTAAAAAGCATTTAGGGTACCCTAAAATATCGTGTCCAGATGTGGAGCACTTGCACTATCCGGCGATTGTAAACTTCGTATACTTTAGTATCAATGTACATTTTGTTAAACCAACCTCGTTTGATTGATGTGTCGATATTAAAATCGTTTTAAAGCCATCGAAGTTGTATTATTAAATATTCATATATTAATATGTGATTGCCTAATCAGTATGACTATGACTACATAAACCATAGATATAGTGAATTGCATTTTGTTAAGCATCCGTAAATGTAATTTGAATTTTATAAAATACTCCTAACATGGCAGCGACCATATTGAGTGTAGGCAAAAGTTTTATCCGA
The DNA here is from genome assembly GCA_020976665.1 of Heortia vitessoides. Classification (NCBI taxonomy): domain Eukaryota; kingdom Metazoa; phylum Arthropoda; class Insecta; order Lepidoptera; family Crambidae; genus Heortia; species Heortia vitessoides. The sequence continues at coordinate 11,123,524 of JACJUM010002543.1, forward strand.
AAATGCTCCGATACGGACCCACGTATTTTGCGGTATGTCGAAGTTGAACCGGTCTACAATTTTATTGCGATTTTTTGCAAGTGTGAGGTCTCGCCCGAAGTTACTGGCGCTACGAAAGTTTTCGTGGACGACGGCGGGTAAATATTTACACTTGAACGTTGCTTGGGCGGTTTGTACGTTCTTTTTTGTTGAGGTTCGATTGTGGCCAAGTAAAAATTGTTTCGCTATCGAGCCTTTCGTGTTTGTTCATTAAACGTCTTATTTTAGGCTTAGCTCCGTGGGATTTTGCGGGCGTCGTGACCGCTAACAAGCTTGAGGTGTTATTTTGACTTTTTACTCTTTGAATGAAACGGTTGTTGCGAATAATGATGCCGTTATATCATGATTTTGTCGATGTCAACGATCTTCTTTATTATATATACTGGTACTGTCTGATAGTGTTAGAACAAAAAACTACAATTTCCTGACCAAAACTTACTTTAATTCGCGGGCATTTCTCAGAGTTCTTATCACGTCGTCTGCGGTATCCTCTACGTGACAGATTTACCGATCCGCCGCCACCCCAGAATTCCAAATAAATTACATTCCTTTATTGGTGAAACTCAACGGGCTATTTATAACCAAATCATTATTTAAGTAAAAATTTTACGTATTAGCATTGCAAAAAAACAGTAACCTAATAATCCCGTCGTAAATCAATTCCAAAACGTTCACCATTCCAGTCAATCGTCGATGGGCCCGTGAAACGAAGCGCAGTATGAGATGCATTCGCCCATGAGTAATGCCTATGATTAGATTTAGTCGACTGGTCCGAACCCATTCTCCCTTCTAATGCACAAAACAACCAGAGCCAGACAAATACAATTGTGCCCGCCTAACAAAATCTCAATTATTCTGATAATGAATCTTTGTACCTTTTACGTCCAGCCTCCTAAGATGGTCTAAGAAAAGGTTCGAACTAAATGCACAGCCGCAGATAACACATTTTGCTAAGTAGAATACGTTGTTTCACTCTTGCCGAAGTGCAGATTGACTGCCTTTTAAGAAAAGCAATACCCGCCTTTGTTCAAATTAGCCATATACGGGCCGATGCAGAGGTTTTTACTTCGATTGACCTATCTTCAGAATCTTCGCGTAGCATTAACTTGGGCAAATAATTGCACCTCTATAAATCTTCAAAAAACAATTGATAGCAGGGATAGTTGAGGCTGTAATGATTGAGTGTAAATTATAACATTGCGAACTAGGCGTAAATAGGCGGTTGTAATCATGAAAATAGCAGCTCAGTGCTCGACGTTTAATTTAACAAACCATCAACATTTGTAGCGAGATAACGAAATGGAAAGCCGACGAAGGTTCCACAATGTAAGCTACCTTGTAATTACAACTACTGTAATTATAAACTTGTGGCCAAAGAGAACGCATCCATACAACGATACTAATCAAGACAGTATTCAGATTCATTATACGAGAAAAGCAATAAATATAACCAGCTAATAAAATCTCCGAGAACAGCGGAAATAATAATAAAATATTACAAGACGTCGGGATTTCGTCTAATTAATTTTGTATATACGTTCTTTGGGGCTACAATGTCTTGGGAGTAACATACAGTGAGTCCGGAAAACCGAAGGCGAGGTAACAAGATCCACGAACAGTCTAAATTAGAATTTATGATTGTATGTGAAATTGTTAGAACACGTTTCAATGTAAGATAATGTTTCTATATAACAAGGAGGAGGTGAAACGAACTTTCCCGAGAATCCGACGAAGTACGTGAACTTTATAATTACTTGATGGTTGGATCGTATTGATATTAATATAGCATAGGTACCTCACGGCTGCAAAATATGTCAAATGTTATTATACGTCTAGATCACGTCAAAAGAAATGGTTTTCGTCGTTCACTTCTCTCTTAATGTTTATTTATTTAACAAAATAGAAAGTTCATCGTTGAAATATTTGTACACGCATAATTTTACTAAATTAAGTAAGTAATTATCAGGACTAGGTTTATAAGAGATCACGAAGTTCATTTGGAAAATTACATATTCCAGGTTAAAGACATAAAGAACGGCATTAAAACTCTAACAGTGGCGGAAAACAAATTTCAAAGTACCCGGACGAAAACGAGGCGGGCCGCTAGTTTATAAATACGAGCCAAACTAATATTATAAATTCGAACGTATTCTTTATCCGGTGTATAAGGCATACCCAGAGAATACCTTAAAATACACCATATTACTTTGATATTTGTAAAAAAATTAAAAGAGGTCTTGTGAGACACGAATTAAAGTAAAATTCACACGTAGGAAATCGCTGAGAATAACTAGAAATTTACTGTATCTTAATAAATAACTAATCCTAAGCAATAACTAAACACATACAATGTTCTATAGTGAAGTTTTGTCTCAGTTCGATATTAACCAATACAACGATTGCGTTTTGTTTGTGTACCACAAGTAATAAATCGATGAACAAAAGAGGGTAATATACGGCAGTAGTCTTTCTTACCTCATAACTTTGTTATAGTGAAATTGCATAAAATGAACTAATATCGTGTTATTTTACATAGAGCGTTTACATTCCGGTAGAATGCACGTGTCATCTGCGCCATTTACGTAACTGAATACCTTCAATACCTTGATGAACTCACTGGCATTTTACGATAATAACGGTCACCGATATAAATTAATCACTTGATACAATTTTGTATTAATTACAAGTAGTGCATAAAATGATTAAAATTAAAAGTGAACTTAGATGCCGTTTTAAAACATGGATGGAAAATCATATTTTGTATTCTGTTTAATTCTTTTTTTAGTTCTTATCGGATATAATAGCTTACTCAGTAAATTTTTATTGATATTATTGTTGTTATTCTAATTACAATCTAAGATAGGAAGTAATTAATTGGGTTGGTTTGAAGTGATTCCACGTCAGAGTTACATGTAATTTCACCTAAATGCAAATACTGTTATAAACATTTTCCATCAAAAATCTCCGTTAAATTGCTTTTATTACATAACTGTGTTGTACTCTGTTAAAACATTTACTTCGTGTCGAACATGTATTCGGACCACCCTCAGCACAGTAGCTGCGACATAAAATTTAATTCACAAGAGCCACAAACGATTGTGACGGGTAAAATTTAAACCACAATATCCAAATTGGCCATTGGAGCGTATGAACTCTTGAGGCAGAGTTGCGTGTTAGCTCCAATGTGCAGGAGTTAGTACTCGCCTAAACTGGCGACGACACACGGTCAGCTGGCCACCGGCGCGGTAATGTGCCTGTGCCCACCCGGTCAGCTCTGACGAAACTGCGCCCGTCCATTTTGTCGCGTCGAATGACTGACTTCCATTTTTAATTTTAGCCAATTAGGTCACGATAAACATTGAGTTCCATTTTTAAATTTTAATTTTTAAGTTTATATGCCTATAAAATGATTCCATTTTTGAATTACAACATTTACAAAAATGAACTACCATGCAAAGTTTGAATGAAAATAAGTATCAAATAATTAGTGTATAAATAGGCTCGTCAAGATTGGGTCAAAATATGAGCTATATATTCAAATACAATTAGTTCTCCAAAAGCTAATAAGCAAATAAGTTACTTTAACTCAAACCAAATAATAATAAGGAAATAAATTAATCTTTATTGGCCAAAGCAACCCCTTTGCAAATCCGATTTCGTGGAAATAGCAGCGTCAAGTGGGTTTATAATTATAGAAGGAGCTTTTAAGTCGCGTTTTAATTATAGAAACAAACAAAAACAGGGGTTTGGACTTAGTCGGGTTACGGAATGAGACGAGACTCTTGATTGTTCGTTATTGGAAATATCGACCAAATCTAGGGTGATGAAATATATCACAAAAAAGAACTCAAGGAAAACTTCTGTCTGCTAAAGTCTCGGTAGCACAACGGCAGCGCGGTACCGCGGTATGGGAAAGATCCAGATTCGATTCCCACGTGACACCATAGACAAGTTGTTTTTTTTGAGTAAATATCAAACGTATTATAATTGTTTTAAAACTACAGGAATATACTCAATTATTTGAAGTTGTAGTTTCTTTCACCAAGCTGGCTGGCCCCTACGTAACGTTCTCTGTACTTAGAAAATTCAATAATTATTGAACTAGTGCCCGGCAGACCGCATCCGGCGTCGAGAAAATCCGTTTACTGAACGAAATTTGCTCATTCAAAATGTATATGCTAGACTGAATGTAGTCTCTTTTTTGAATGGAATTAGAAGCGTTGGTTAATAATACATATATTCATTTCATTACATGCATACATTTACTAGCTTTGTGCCCACAACTCTTTAAGAGAGTTCTGAATTCATATTTAATTCCTGAGGAAATCTTGTTATTCCGAGCAAAAGTATATGTCACTCTTTGAAAGCTAAACTATATAAAAATTGAGCCGATTCTTTAAAGAAAAATAAAAAAATCTTATCTATGACACGGTTATTTGTTTTCTAGATAAAAAGTATCCTGTGTATTATTCCAGACTATTGTTAATCCATGTGCTAAATTTCATACAAATCTGTTTTACCGTTTCGACGTGAAATTGTAACAATCCATCTATTTATTCAGACAAATTTTAGCATATATGTTAATTAGTAAGATAAATCCCTATCTAAAACTTTCCTTTATATCATAAAGTAATGAAAAGTAAAATAAACAGCCAAAACTAACATAAATATGTCAAGTCACGCCAATAAATTGATCTTCTTTGTTTACTTTTCTACGATTCCCAATGACGCAAGAAATTGCCTAGAAAGTACATTTCACAATATATTTATTGTCGTTTTATTTTCATTACGTCATATATGTACAAAGAAAAGAAAAGCCCCGTAAGGTGTATCACTAAACGATAAAAGAGTCAAACATAGACTCATTTCAAAGGCAATAATTCACTTGGCTATCACTGTATTCCTATGTAACCACAACATGTAAAGAATGCGCGCATAAAAGCAGTTAAAACACGACCCGTCTGCAAACGAACAAGATCGATTCAACGAATATGTATCAATGAATCGAAAGCACGAATCGATTGCAGTCTAATAAATTGTTTACATACAACGGCTCGAACATTAAGATCTTTGTTTACTGCGACCACACACGAGTCAGCAGACGTCGATGAAGCCGTACAGATTTGATTGAGGATATCATATTAATGATACCACAAACATTACGCCTTCGGAATATTATACTCAGATTGGCAAATCTACTAACATCGCTGCCTAATAACGTTGCTACGCGTCCATCAATCGCCCAGTCACTCGCAGTTAATTCAGATTCGTCTGAGCTATGTGTAAATGTTTTGATTCCACCAAGCCAGTTAATAAATATTTATTTGAACATCGATTTCAAATTGCTCCATACTTACTTTTGTTTCTTTTCATCGATAAAACCGATTTCATGTGTGGATTATTGAGAGGAAAGACGAGTGAGTTTATACTCCCATTTGGCAAACAGTTTAAGCATTACCGGCCAGTTCATATACTTATTGGTTTTTATCGGGAATACGCGCTTGTTTATCCTGTCTGGAGTGCTATTATTGGATTCCTATTAGCAGCACTGCGTTCTAATTTATCAGATTTCAAATTTAAATTTAAATCAATTTCAATGTTTTGCATTAGAATGTAGCGTCGAAATAGTTTCAAATATTTATACTGTAAATCAAAATTATTATCACTATCAGTAAATTTACTAAAATCGCAAAACTAAAGAAATTGTACTGGTAAGGTTCACTTATTCAATTCTTGTTAACTAATTACTGCTCACAATTTGGATATTACTGCTTACAATTTGGACTAAATTATGAACATTCTGGTACAATTATAGTAATAAATTCTCATATGTCATGTCATAAATAGACCTGACTCTAAGGCAAGGAGCTTCAAACACTTATGTAACAGAAATTAGACAACAGAGGAATTACAAAACATATTATTAAACATATGTTTGACACGCGGACTACTTTTCATCACATAAATATGTGGCCCGAGTAGGATCGAATTCATGGTCTTAGGTGCACAGGACAGGAACACTGACGAACGTGCCAACAGGCCCGTCCAGTCAACTAATCGACCACTAACAGTTATTGTCACACATTCATGCTATCTTTTTTTCTTGTATTGTGTATTTTTGTAAACATTTTAACATGAAACAAAAGTTATTAATTATACCACAATTTGTATATGTTAAAAACTACCTAAACACCAACAGCGGGGCATCGATCTCTGAAATGTGACAAGAGTATAATTTAATTTTCCGATGGTGCCAATAGCATCAGACAATATTTCAACAAAAATGAATTACGTCCTCCCTTTCGTTTGGTACACACGCATCCGGAAGTATAGTAATTGACTGGTCAGATGAAATTTTTGCTGGACTCCCCCGATTTTAACGTTATTAATGATGTTAGGTTCGGTCGAGTGCACTTATAACTGCGTCTCGTTGGAATTGCTATTAGGAATAGGAATGGCGGTATAGGGAATTAGCTCCTTTAATTGTAATTAGTGGTTTTAGAACCATGTGAGCCAATATGGTAATAAAAAAACCGCAGTATTTTTTAAACAACTACAATGTACATTGGCTATAGTGTAAACACAACGATCCATGAAAAAAATATTAAATCTAGTTGGTCGTGACCAGTAAGCACTCTAGTTTATGAATTGATTGTTAAAAAATTGAAACCCATAAAGCACCGCTTTTTGTGTAATTGGTATTTCAAAAGTGCACGCTTTTTAGCTGTTAATAAAATTCACAAACTTCCGATAGGTACCCTTTTCATAAATTTTTTATTTATAAATAAATAGCACGTGGAAATTTTGAAACATATTATAGAAAAATAATATTTCCCAGCTCAATCGTCTTGTAAGTGTTCCTCCAAACAAACATCTCCATTCATCACCTCTAACAGTATTAAATCCGTTCAAATATTTAGACCTCGTACCGGCGCCGTCTGGTACAATCGTACGAGCCATTTAATTTAATAAACTGTCAAAAAGCTGTCGGCTCCCGTTAGTGTTTACAAATGGACCGGACATACGTTTCCCGCCTTGGTTTCCCCAAATAGGGGGCGTTTCGCACCCCCATGATGAATTCACCTTTTATTTTGTCGCACTTGACTCGATTGAGAGTGATTTTTGAGCGTGAATGGGCAGCAAGCTTAATTTGCCACTGACAGGACGAAATGTGCATTGAAAGCTGTAAAAGGCTCGCACCAAACTCAATCACGGTCGCTTTGTGATTTTATTGTTTTGTCTTAATAAAAGCAAATGGATTTATTGGAAGCTATTTTGGTTTTACGACGAAAGGGCCTAAACGGCTTTCATTCACTTCATCAAATAACTTTATCAATACTTTTAAAGCACTGAAGGTGCAATATGGTTACAAGTAATTTATCATTTCCATTTGGAAGCAATCACGGCACCAATCCATTTAAACTTTCATAGGAGAAGTTTACATCAGCAATATCCCCAACTAGACTGCAGAATCTTAACAGTGTCCCTCACGAACAGTTGCTAGACAATAAATTATTTAATAACCCCTCAGTTTTGGTCCGACCCACACTTAATCAGGGATACATTCGCTCGAATCACCTCTTTAGAAACAATTAGTTCGACCCTGATTAAGGCTTTTGCACATTGAATGTGTTATTGGGGTAATAAACTGTTTAATATAAGCATCGTGTATGCTTGTTCTTGGTATTTGCGGTAAATATATATCGAGTTTGGAACAAAATAGAAATTGACACGTCATTAAATTTTGAGCACCAATTGACCGGCACAGATAACCTTTCTTAAGTTAAAATATCACATTTCGAGTCAAAATTCTATACGGTCACTACATTCAGAATCCTCCTAACTTCATCTGTCTAATTCCTCGAAGGTTTTGAGTTTCAAAGCTTCGCAAAGTCTCATCTGTAATTATTCATCCCGACTGAACGGCGGTGGTGACCGGTACCAGGTTATTGACAAGCACTTCGCAACCCATAGTAGGTAACTAAGAAAACTCACGCTTTCCAGACCAACTAAATAAAAAGGGTTATTGTTTGAAAGTTTTTAAGTGAGTGCGAGTATCTAACGGGAAGCATCTTGTTGATTGAATAACATTTTCGTTATCTGAATGTAACATCGAATAGTCTAGACAACTTCTGGAAACTTTAGATGAACGATGACGTATACAGTTCTGAAGTCAAGTCCGACTTCGGTGAAGGCTTATATTAACTTGGTAGTTTGTAGGACTTCTGTGCAATATAAGCGTATCCATGTTGATGTTGTGTTCATTATATTTCTTATGCCTCTCAAAATAGATTCGTCCCAGGTTTCAATTTAAACTTTTTGTACAAATCGAAATGTCACCTTTTAGATCGGATAACTTTTAATTTTCTACGGACAAAATGTGAGAAGGGGTAGCCCATTTGATGTCCAGGGTCGGCGAAGTTCGAACGCTTTATTACTGTGTCCGGCTTTAAGTGGGTGTAAAGTTTCAACACCCTTTGATTTACTTGCAGCGCGGGGACTAGGTGTCCGACGGATCGGAGTTAATTTATTCCTGTTTTGTCTTTTTCTAATGCCACTCTTTTCGTAGGCATCAAATTTAATTTCACGTTTTTGTTCTCTCACAAAGCAAACTGTCTGATCGCTGCATATAACTCGTTAGTAGTGTTAATGTGAAATATGACGCTCCGGACGTTGTAAACCGCTTAATAGCTTCCACAATTATTATACTAATACCTAAAAGGACCACTTTAATCCCCTAATCGGAAGGCGAACTAACGTGGCGCCGTCCCGCATAGAAATATCTTAAATTGGCAACACGGTCCGGCGGGCCGACCATAAAACATCTTAATGAGTACAGCCAGCAGCTGCGAGGCCCCATATTGCTGGTCTCATATCCATGCAAACTACCACCGGCAACGTCTTAGCGGCCTTACTTTCCTGCTCCTTGTTTACAAGTCGACAACTAATTTGATGCAATATGTGCATAGGACAACATTACGGACGCTATCTCCGGCGTGCGTGTCTTGCATACATTTGCTTCCTTCCTCACCGCAACAAGGCTTGCTACAACACAACCCTTGAGCGGACCCTCTTATATTCAAATTCGGGCCCGGTCATTTGGACACGGATTTGTTATAAGATTAAAGGAAGATTTCACTTGTGAAACAATATGGCAGACGATTTACATATTTCGTTTCCTTATTAGTTTCGGGATATTTGTTTTGGGGCCGGCGAATTTACATCCACTGACCGATTAAATGGCCCTTAGGCGTCTTTAATGGGGGTACCGCGTGGTCGTTGTTGGCCTTAGCAAATGTGTGCTTATGCGTAATTGAATATTTTATGGGACAGAGCAAATTCTGTAAGGACACATTATTGATTGCGGTCGTACATATGCGTGTACCAACGCCAAAAAATGATCCATACAGATTTGCAAGTGCTCGGAAAATATTTCTGCTTGTATGTTTTCAGAGTCAACACGCGTTTTCACGTTTCGCCTTTTCAGTTTGCACGCGTGTTTATCGTTTGCATTTATCTGTTGACTGTTTTTATTCCGGGGTTGACATTTACCCTCTGTTTCAACAAGCTCAATGTATTCCCGACGAGTTTCTTTCATTCGCCATACGAGTGCGCGCGTTACATTACCTCCATTCAGGCGGAGATGGGCTCACTTAGTTTCCTCTTTTTCAGTGCGGACGGGTTAATTCCTGCATCTTTATTATTCGAGTGGTCGGTGTATGGCTAGACGAGTCTGTCTGGTAGCGTAGATTGTGTGGTGGAAAGCAAACTTGAATTGTTGGGTCGCCGCGTGGAGGTAATGAACGCACGGGCGGGACATGGTGTGCTGCAGGCGTCTGGTCTGAGAGAGAGGTACGTCGGGTAGGAGGGGGTTGGGGGGTAGGTGGGGGGGGGGAAGGGGATGCAACGCGTCCTGTATGCACAGCGCCGCTTCCGCATTCGTTAATGCAAAAGCGAGCACAGACTTCAGGTGTACATTTTCAGCGCTTGTGTACTTTATACTCGATGTTAAGGCGTGCATCTTTCTGCAATGCTGAGCCTTAATTATTATTATATTTTATCCCGTCTGCATGTTGGTGTAGCTACAGTATCCAATGTACGTTAACTTATTAGGTGTCGTCAAAATGTATGGTGGTTACGGAAAATATGTGTTGTAATACTTCTGGTTTAAATAGAGACAGTTAAGACTGAATTGGACCAGACGGATGAGCTTCGCTTGCGGTTGCGGTTTTATTTCTCTCATTCTCGTTTCATTCTGCTAACACAAAAGCGAGTAACCTGCGGCTTAACAATTCATTACCTACTGCATTCGTTCATTTCGGCTTCATTAAAATCGCATTAGGATTAATTTTTCTCGTCCCCATTTTAATTCGCAGTTTGCTAAGGGGATCTGGCCGGCCGGGCTGCAATCATCTATTGTCAATATTTGTTGTTTTACCTGCGCCTGTATGCCGCCGCTCGTCCTACTTATGAAAAGATTATTCATTTATTGTACTTTTGTTGTGTAATTCTATATTTATCACGATAACCAATTTTATTTTCATACTTCTATCACTTTTCGTATAGATTAATTTCATTTTCGGGTTTAATCTAAAATGTGAGCTGATGTTCCGGTGAAATCTAATGTAAATCGATATCATTCGTAAATCGATGCAGTGAAGCCTCACGAGACATTCGCACGCGATACATGCGACCCCTACCGACAAATATCTACAATATTATTAATTCAGGCATATTAATAAAAGGTGTCACGTTACGACCACACTCGCGTCGCAGGAAGCATGGCCCGATGAACCATTCGTACGTAAATAATACATCGATCCCGAAATGCATCGATTTTTTACTAAGAATCGATTTTTAATCCATCTGTCTCTCAATATTTTAGTGTCATGTTTCAAGGGATATTTTGAAAGTTTTATACGAAAACATAAACAGTTTGAAGGGAGCAATCAATGTTTTATTCGCAATAAAACTTGATCGCCGAAAATGACGATTCGGGAAGTGCTGCGTCTAGCGTTCATAATCATCGTTAACGCGTCGACTTATCGATTACTTTTTTACGATTATAGGTTTCTTTTTCTATTGACACCTTTCTGAGAGTAGCCACCGATATCAAGTTCAATAGGTCTAAAGGACAGCATGTTGAAGATGAAAATGTATTCTTCTTTTTAGATCCTTTTCCGAAATTTTCTGTATTCAAGGTGTGTACCTAGGAATAGAAATTGTAATTTTAACAATGCTAATTATCAATTATATGAAAAGTGCCGTGTATTTATTAACAAATAAATCTTGTTATTGACAAACCAATAGAAAATACGCCGCCTAAGGTATAATTGATCAAGTTTTGCGATCTGCGTAGTGCGCTTATTAAGAAACAACCATAAATAAATATTTGTATTGAATCTGGGTGTATATACTGAAGTGATTCAGGTTTTCATTACACTATAAATATAATTGTTCTATTCTAAAATATATTTGTAAACAGTACCATGTACTTTTCATTAAAAATAACAAATTGTTATACTCGAGAACAACTACTCGAAATAAATGATTAAAAAAAGGATTCTCTAACTCATTTGTATTTCCAAAGTTGTATTGCAGGGCGATTAATCATTTAAAACAGCAACACCTATATTGTACTCGCATGATTTAGTCGGATTATTGCCGCTTACGCACTTCAAACACAAACGCGTATTTAAAGGGAAACAATGAAAAAGTAAATTGACAGTGTTACTAAAATAACACGCAGCCTTCAATATGGAGGCAAACATTTCACGGTCGGTAACCTCGATACCCACTCGGATATAATACGAGTACCAGCGGAATGGTAACTATAAAGCAAGATTGTGTTTTTACTAACGTCGTAAGAAGTCGGAATGTCCGAACCTTTGATCGGCTTGATAAAAATGCTCGCTGAAAATTCATTCCTCTTGTATGAATTTTGGGAACGCGGTATGGAATGTGAGTTTGCAATAAAAAATGACAAATGGTATGTGCGTGGAGAAATAATACCGTTTCCTGATGTGATGCAGTTCTGAATTGCACCTGTACGATTGCAGATAATTTTGTCCACTTTGGTTCTTCAGTCTCTCTGATTCTTCTGTTTATCTCTTAAAAGTAATAAAGTTGTGTCTTGATATACATTAGTTTTCGTAGTATATCAAAGAACGGTGTGCTATAGCTGTAACTCAAATCATGTGTTGGTTTTGCAACTAAGATCTGATACCAAGAAATTCTAAACTATATCTGAGATTAATTAATTCCACTAATAATAATCAGCCATTTATATATGAGATCAATTCGCCGGTTCTACAGATTTGTACGTTTCCACGGATATAAACAAATGTTCGTAGGTGCTCAGGAAAATGTCCCCCAAGTCAAAAGTATTTTTCGGAAACATTTTATCGTCCGAGGTCAATGGTGGGCTCGTAACTCCAAGTCCCCGCGTCCGACAAAAACAATAATCCTCACAATTTTGAGGAAAATGTTATCGCAAACGCCACCCGCCCATAAATAGTGTGCTCGCTCGAATAAAACAGAAGAAATAGATAAAAGCTAAACGGTCGTTCGTACTGCGCGACATTGGCGAGGACAGCTTGACAAATGCGTTTTTCTATAAAAATATTGTTGTTTTTTGCTATTTGGAAGATGCCAATATTTGCAGAAATAATTTTCGAACAATACATTCTTAAACAATCTACCGAACAGAACTTTCAGAAGGTTGAATTTTAAATTTAGAAAACAAACACCGTTTATTTTAAATTAAAACCTGATCTAGTGAGGTTTTCTTGTAACTAACATTAAGTATGTAATTTTTTTTATGTGTATATATATAGTGAAAACATTTTACACTCTTTATTTATTTTATAATCGTTTTATTCAATTCAGTATCTTGAAGCAATTGTTTTCAAATAGCAAAGACGTTATGTTAGGATTATTGAAGTAAAACAATTATTGCACACAAAAAATAAAGCCATAAATAGTTTTGTTATATGAAATAACGTTATTAAAACAAATTGTATGTTAAATTCGATATTATAATCTCAAATCATGGAGTAATGAAGTGTATTAAAACATCATTTATATTTATCGGCACTTGTCGCCAAAATCCTCCGTCATTCCCGAAATCGAACATATGCCGGTGATAACTGTCATATCTTATCTGCCTGTCATTATTTCATACACATCTATCGGAAAGCCGTTCCGACTGCCTCTGATTTTATTCTAGGCAATTTATTTTCAATAAAGAACTATAAAAAGACTTATCTAAATCGTTTGGGAGCCACTAGGAGGGGAGAATCTTGAATGTCGTATTTTATTTACGTCATATTGCATTAGTTGGAAAATTAACATTTTGGTTTCTATTATATATTTGTATTTTGAGAAGACAATCTTTATGACATCCAATATATAATACCTAATTGATAGGTTAAAACAAGTTTTGTTTAGCCATCGCTTTATTTTCCGTTGCGTTGTACAGGTTGTAACTTACAAATGGAAGACGCAAAATGATGATGTTGTTTTTTATACAATATTTATACCTCTTTTGCTATATGAGTCCATTGAAGTAATAACGTCGCTGCGGGCACTGTATAACAACGTACAGAACCAACGCTTATGAACGAACATCTTATTATTAGCACTAAAAACAGTCATTTAAATGCTTAATGTTATCTTGAGACATTTATCGACATCTCCTTAGACAGATACACATCTGATATTAAAAGAACCGCTTAAATTTAATCTCCTTATAATCTACCCTTGTATCCTAAAGAAACTTTACAAAAATTATGAAATCAAATCGCAACGCACACATTTTTTTATTACTGTATTATAAAAATCAAAAATTTAAATATGTACAGGCATCCCGACTCATTTACATGTTATTCGAGCAACAGACCCTAGGGGACCGTATCAGCCATTTATGAGTTGAAAGTATTAAAGAAAAGAAACTCAATAGATATAAAAAGATAGGTATAATAACAAGAAAAGAAGCCGCGTGCATGGAAACGGCTCGCGGCGAATAAGCCGGCATTGTTCCGTGACTTTTAAAAACGGAACGAAATGAACGAGGGGAAGGAAATCGGATGAAAATATGAAAAGAATACACGTTATGTACTGCGTAAAAGTGAAACGAAACGACGGAGATCGGCGCGGAGTCGCAGCGGTCCGCAAATATAATTTGCATAGCCAAGTAGCCGAACTTTTGTCTGCAGCGGATGTTCGCAACCATATTCGTTCGTTGCTTTTTAACCACACTCATTCTGGTTCGGGTCGAGGCTTTTTATTGCATTTTTTCCCCTTTGAACGGATTCCTTCAATATTTCGGTGGTTCGTTTTTATTCATACGCCCGGTCATCGAATTGTTTCGCTTCATATCACACGCTTTGTTGTTTTATGTTTATGTTTTAGTCCATTCCTTTTTGTGTCCATTAATTTCGCGATTAGAAATTTTTAAATCATTTAGAATTAGATTAAGAATGTTCTACGTAATTATCCAACAAAAATATGTTAATTAGAATCAATCTCAACTATCATCACTCTTTAAATTAAAGCACTCTGGGATGAAACAATGGAGCATTTAACATAATTTAAAAGACTCTTCAAGTGCTTTGAAATTAGAACTATCGCCGATAACGGAGGAAGCAACAATAGATTAATTCTTATTGTTCGGGCAGCATCTGCATTGAATCGAATAAAATAATCGATTGGAGGATTATAACGATTCATCGTTGGTTATGAACCAGCGGGTGAGGGAGCTGAAGGATTATAGATCAAAGCAATGCCGACAATCGACAGACAAATATTGACTCGTCGAAACAATGAGGCGGGCCCGATTACTGCGGCCGTCTACGTGGGACGACGTTGATTGACGTGCCGTTTCAGATGGCTGCTCTATTGTAACAATTAAAAGGAAAAAACGAAGAAAGTTTACCGACAAAATTAATATAATTAGAGAAAGTGTTGGAACAACGTCTAACTAAATTGACATAATCATCAACGCGTAACAAGCGATAAAGGTGAGATGAAAAGACCCAAAAATAAACTCCATTGGAGTGAAAAACTGTTTTCCAGGTGTTGGACTGAATCGCCGCTCGGACTCGATGGTCCATCGAATTTTCCACTGAATGGCCCTTTGGACGCAAACCTTTGTATTGGCGAGAAATTAACTGAAAAAGGACCTCTCGATCCTAATTTTGTTGACAAAATAATTATGCACGCTTATGTTAAAATCATAGACGTGCAATTAAAACAAATTTTAAAGAGATTCTAAAATTATTTGTTAAATATTCTGTGGTAATTAATATATAATGAATAAGACGCAGTAGGGGTGTTATTAGAATTATATTATGTGTGTAATAAAAATGAGTTTATAAGATATGTTTTTTTGCTAGTTTTGAAAACATTGCGCTACAGTCACCATCATCATTATATCAGCTGCTTACATCCAGTATTGGACATATTCCTCCCAATAAAAGGGTGATTTTGCCTATAATTGAGTTGGGCAAACGTGGTGGCATTAGCAAAACGTAGCTTCGACCTTCTTTGATCAACACTATTTTGGTAGGATATACTGCCGCATATCGGATCTGGTATCTCAGTATTTGGTCCCCCTATAGCAAACAGTAGTCTACAAATACAACAAATAAGTCGTGAGGTACCAGCAGAGTAGAATAGTACTTCCTGTAACAGGTGCTGTAAGAGGTGACTAAGGTACCAAAACCGACAGATGGCGGTATATCCTTCCGCAATAGTGTAACTCAAATTCTCCAGGCGAAGATGGGCAACATTCCCGTCATGAAAGCTACGCTCTGCGATTGCGAACACACTTGTCTAGCGTGGCAATAATGGGCAAAGTTCTCCCTTTCTTCGGTAGGCTTCCCAATACAATACAAACGAAATTAACAAAGTTTATTCCGTATTTAGTTACCATCCATCTTCCATTAACATATTCTTTAAACTAATTTCTAACTCCGGGACAAAAACAATACAAATGGAAATAAAAACTCTCGTTTGCGATCCGTACTTTATTAGCGAGCGTGTCGGAGGTCGCGTGATGACAAATGATGCGTAGGAGTCGATCGCTAGTGAACTCGCCCGTTTCATTAACAACAACATTAATTACTAGCAAATCCTTAATGAGAAAACGCTTTCGTTTTGTTTTCATTCTCGCAATATAGCACAGTGGATTGGTTAATGCGATGCACTTTAGTAGCAAAATTTGCAAGAAGATAAAAACATGTCACTTTTTACGCATTTTTGTATAGTTTTTAAAGCATAATTATAAACAAGCGGTCAGATAAATATTTGCGAACAACCCCGGCCAGCACCAGAAGTGTATCCACTCTTTACGACTCTGCCATAGTGAAGTAACAGACCATCTACAACTGTAATGTTCCCATAGTAGATATTACTGTGACAAGGCGTTGAGGTGTGTATACACTTATGATGCTGACTGTGCTTAATTATTTTTTTTAACTCGCACATTCACCAATGCTGCTATGATTACAGAGTTTTTGTTTTAGATATTAAAATTCGTGATTAGAGTATATATTACATACAGAAAAAATAAATAGGTGCAGGTATATCGCTAACGCGGTGAGTAGGTAGTGCCTGCTATTTCATTATTTAATTATTCATACCGTTTCCATAAAGCGGACGGGTTATCCGCGTCCTCATCGGCGGCCGGCTTCATCAAAACTCTATCTTTTGCGATCGCAAGACAGATCTCGAAGTTTGCATGTGGTCCAAATTAAAGACTGTTGCGAGTAAAAGTAAAAAACTTGCACCATAACTATGTATAATTCTACAATTGACCTGTTAAACACACCTAGTTGTATATATTACCTAATTGTAATAAATTAATGTTTATATGTAAATTACTTTATACCTACTTTAAATAACGAATTCTACTTTTTTGTACTTGGTAAATTCATTATTTATTAATAATTCATCCCATAAAATTAATTGAACAAACATCTCCGTCTTTTAGATATTCAAAAAGATTACGCTTTGACATGAAACGAAAACTATCGCCATATCTTCAATAACGTATCCAGCAGTAATATATAGCTATGGTAGAGAAATTTAAAATTACCACGGTATTTTATCAAACCGATATCTTTTGCCTTATCCCAACACCCGCGTGCCGCCCCTTCGCCTTGTCGGAGGCAGGGCCTCCAGCGTCTATCAACACGTGCACCGACTCAATCATTCGTCAATCGAACTCCAGAGAGAAAAAGATGGAAATATCCCAACGGCACACGTACGAAAGAGACGCCACAACCATTCGGACGATCGGCCGATTATCGACGAAGAAATGCCAAAACGAAAGGTGGTAACTACGGGCGAATCGAGAGATCCTTGGATGTATTATGAGATTGTTTTCAGATAAAGAAAAGGTGGTGTCATAAGAGCGAAAGGGACAGAGCCTTTGCAATTTTCAGGTTGGCTCGTATGTATATACGTGTAGACACAATAAGCGAAAAGTATGGCGTATGATTTTAACACACAAGCGTACCACCGGGCTGGCTTTGTTCTTAACAGAGCCTTCTCATCATCGTTTCGATACGGCTCAGTAGTTGACTAAAATGAATCCTATTGATTTTGATGACTTTATGAAAGATATTGTTTCATAAAGTCACCGAATCCATTTTTCTCTCACATTAATTAAATTATTTTTTTTAAAAAAAGGAGGAGGGACCATCAATACTTAACCATTAATGAGAAACATTTTATAATATTACCACTTTATTATTTTATATAATCTCAGCATTTATATTTCACTAGTAACTCAACTTTGACCATTTCCATGAGTCATACATGATGTTTAACGAGAATATTTAAATAACCACACGAATTTGTTTCAGTTGTGTATCAAAAGCGGCTAAAGAAGGAACGCAAACAACGACAAATGATCCAGGATCAGCTAGAAATGGAGCTGAAGAGGAGACAGAAGATCGAAGAAGCTTTAAAACAGTCCGGAGCGCCTGCTGAGATCCTTAGAATTGTTACTGGTAAAATTACTTGTTAATATATGAATGTAAGAGTTTTTATGTACAGGAAATCTTGTAGATATATATCATTCATAAATTATCATAAGATACACACCTCATCCGTTAATTGATCAGCTTGTATAAACTGCAATCAAATAACAACACAATGATTAGTTTGAAGATTAAATCTACTATAAATTCCGATCCATAAATGTGTCAAGATTGTCAATACTATCAGTATCAGGCTTCTCAACAAGTTCTATAAAGTACGAGTATGTATGTGCCTCTGACATGTTAACTTGCCGTCTGTCAAACTATCTGAGCTACATCTTCACTCACACGTGCACATTTCTACCTTAATGCGAGCGCACGAATTTAAAATTAACTGCCAGGACATAAGAGTGTGTTCCGATTGCTCTCGTGTGTGATATGTAACTTTTGGATGTTGTTAAGTTGATATGGAGTGCGTGACGTAAGAAGGGTGGGTAAACGCTGGTGAAGGCTTGTACTAATCTCCGTGTCAGGAAATCGTTTCGCAGACCATTTGAAACAGGGGTTCGGCTACTATACTAACACGCATTCGAGTTAAATTTCTAGCATAATCCGTGTTCATTAAACCGTTGTTATTGACTGTTTCATTGCTATTATAGTTGAGTTTGTTGACCAGCGCTATTTGCATAACATATCGCATACAGTCATTGCTCGTATATTAGAAGTTACATCGAATCAATATGATAATAGCAAAAATGATTTAAACCGATTAATGAACATCGGTTAAACTGGTTAACACAACAAAGAGTTAAATTTAAATTCATACACCACATCAAAAAACCCCCTATGAAGGCATGTAATTGGTTCTTTTTCTCGTATAATATGTATTTACTTGTAATGTATATATTAGAAGTTATAATAAGAACCCCTATTTTGTTGATAATTTATTTTTTATAACCAATACCATTTGTTCTACAGAGAATTTAACACCACCGGCGCAAGAGACATCGCGGTCGGAGCGCGAGA
Source organism: Heortia vitessoides (assembly GCA_020976665.1). Taxonomy (NCBI): domain Eukaryota; kingdom Metazoa; phylum Arthropoda; class Insecta; order Lepidoptera; family Crambidae; genus Heortia; species Heortia vitessoides. The sequence goes on from JACJUM010002543.1 coordinate 11,142,576, forward strand.
ATGGTTCTGAGAGCAAACCTCCCAGTACTGAGCCGCCCTCAGCCTCCCCACCATTCCAGAGGGAACCCCCACGTACCCCGGATAAGCCACAGTGGAACTACCCTCCACCACCTGTAGACATCATGAGTGGCGGTGCTGCTTTCTGGCAAAACTACTCTGGTAAGTAGCTGAGAAGTCAATTGATTAAGTCTGTTCATGATCAAGTAACTAAACAGAAAAATAGGGATAAGAACAATAATAATAAATGTGTCAGTGTATTGTGTTTACCATCATCTTTATCAATTTTCCTGACATAAACGTAGACACAATAAAACAACAATAAAATAAGTCATGTACGGTGCACCGGACAGAGAAATTCTTAAGAGAAAAAGGATTGGCACACTTCCCCTTTCTCTTTTAAAATAAAATTCCATGTTCCAACCATTTTTCAGATGCATAAAATCATAAAATTTTTATACCACAATAATATTTATACTTTAACGAATCGATCTTTTCTCAAAAGTTTTTGTACCATAAATAACCAATATTGAATATTTGGGCGCAAACCTCACATGAGAAATGCATGGTTTCCACAAAGGGATCTGATGATACAGAGGAAAAATGTCGGCAAATTAAATTTATACTCGTCATATCGCATACCGTGTACGTATTGAGAATTCGAAGCATTTAAAAAACATGAAATGAACAAGTATTCCATTGGGGTGGATTGCATCGAGCGTACAAAGGATATATATATCGTTGAATTATTATTGTTTGTGTGTTTTGTTTGATGTATCAGATTGGCTCACAAGTTTTACTTTTTAAAGTCTAATAAGATTTTAATAATATTTTCCACAATTACTTGAACCCTGGAAAAGGATATAGGCCACGTTTAATCCCAGTAAATTCTCGCGGGTTGCCTTATAAAGTGAAGACCACGCGGCGAAGTCACGGATAGGAAGCTAGTCATAGACAATAGGGATCACAAACACACGTACAATAAACATTTTTTGTGTACTGTGACGCCTCAACTTGCGCTTTTGATTACCCCATTATGAAAGTCTTGCTTCTACCATTGAATTTACTAGACCCAATCGTAATTGGAATATTAGTTTGTTATATTTGTTATTTAAACATTAGTTTGTTATTTTGTAATTAAAATATAAGTTTTATTAATTTGCCATAAATGGAGCGGGTATATTTTTTAAATTATGTAAACGGAATTCAATCGAGATTTGTTTTTCATTTTTGTTTTTGTTCTACACTTTGTGGTGAATCAGAAAATTTCATTTAACTACACTGACTTTGGGCTATGTGGAAAACTATGTTAACAGCACATAAACATACACTTACTTTAATTAAGCTTCAAGAGTAACAAATTTAAAAAACCGAATTTGATTGTGATAAAGCAATCATTGCATTTATTTTTAACTATACATCATAAACGCGTATTACTTAAGGTACAAGGGTTAAAAAGCAAAACATTGATACGGATTTAATCATTTCCTGCATTTTGCCGTCGAGTGGCTTTTACCGACGGACTGCTTTTCAAGTAGAAATTGCAACTAATTTAACTGTTACCTTGCCCCCAAGTATCTAAACGCACGCGAACACGCAACTACCAATAAGTGAAGATGGGAAATGTATTTTATTTTGAAAATAAATTTAACTGGATTGCATAATTTACTTGATTTGGAGGTGGAATGTACCTAGGTTGAATATACCTTTCATTTTCCAAACCTGTTTGCTGTGAAATTTTAGAAATTTAATTAATTTACATTTATTGTGAAATAGGAACCTTATTAAAATACATGTATATGTATACACCAGAATATACTTTAACCATATTTGTTCAATCAAAGATAGAAGATAAAATTTAAAAAAATTTACAAGAGGGCTGTAAATATAAAAAGATGATAACAGAAAAACAAAAATTAAAACTTGAGGCCTTTCATCAAGTTTTTCTTGGTGCCGTCGGTAAAAGAAAAAACATATTTTATTATTCGTAAATTAGAAAACTTTTTTCTGTCTGTCTTTTTTACGAAAAGATGATAGGGTCAAACGAGAGTACTGCTTGATTATTATTGTTTCGGGTAAGCGAAATTATTTCCTATGCTGCTGTTGCTGTGCTGTTAGAGAAAAAGAGAAAATTAATATCACGGGTTTGTATCGCAAGAAGACAAAATGACACAAACAAAACTTTAAATTATACAAAATAGTAGTACTTTAATAAATACAGCTCCGTAAGAGGGTAAGCTAAACCCGATGTTACATAAGTAATATAAAGTTGAAAAATTAATAAAGAGGAAACTTCACCGAGCCACTTTTTAGGTGAGCTTGTAAAATGAATGGAAATAAAATTGTATTGCACAGGTGCGCTCAAAATCTTTGATGATATTAACTTTTTTGTTTATGCTGTAGTGATTCAGTGATATTTATTAGAGCCGGCCATAAAAGTATACAATTCCATGTTATTTAAATATGAGATTTGGGACTTTAAATATATACCTCAAATAAATAAAACGTAATGATTCTACTGAACTGTGTCGGGCTCACGAAGGTATTGATTCATTGGAAAATAAGACTAAAAGAATTCGTCTAATAGAAAATCAATCCAATCTGTCTGATTGGACACGGCCGTATAGAGTCACTAGAGCAACAGTGGCACCTTGTCCCGGACAATGCCCGCTTGTCCGAGGTCCGTTGTGATTTAGACCTTATCCCCTTACCTGCAACTCGTCCCTCCACGTCGTCGTTTACAACCCTTTGTCGACAACCTTCTCAAATTCCCACTCAAAGAATTAATCATCCGAGTTTTTCTATACATTTTTTCCAACAGTAATTAATTTTGCGTTAACAACCTAGGTGTCGATTGCGTTGAAAATCGTTAAAAAATAATGAGCAGTCGACAGTATTTCTATAATTTGGTCAAAGATATTGTGTATCAGTTTAGAAAGATTTCGACTGAGATCAAATATACTTGACTTATTTAAAATTTTTCGAGACTGTATTATAGAATTAGGTAAGATGTAATTAAGTTAAAGTTCCGCCTGGTTGGTATGGTAACATTGTGGCAAAACACATTTCATCTAGTATTTATAAATTACCTAATTCAACACTATTTGAAACATAATTAACTAAAATTTCGAATGAAACTGACTTGTTTTTTTGGAGAATCATCTATCTGTTTACAAAAACTATCTTTTGTTGTTACCACTGGATTCGTTTTGCGTTTGTTTCTTTTTAAATAAATCGATTCACGTCTAAAATTGTAGTTTCCTTTTTTGTCATTCCATGACCATTCGATCAAAACGAACTAGTTCTTCTGGATGTTTTTATGCAATTTCAATGCCCGTGAAAGTTGGCTGTCTTCCTTTTTTAAAAATCTAAGACAATATTCTATACTCAATGTCTAGACTTATACTAAAACTTGACTAATAATAACGACTCTGTAACAAAGGAGGAACAATATGATACCAAGCAACCTTTCCAGTTATTTAAAGGAACAAGTGGATTATAGCTCTCAAAGGAGTCGACAACTCTATTTCGAGTGAAGCAAATGCAAAAATATTACGTATTCAAACAGACCTAATGGGACATTTAGGGGTGGCAGCGAAGTGAAACGGCAAAGGCCGAAGCTTTTAAGTGTATAATATTTAATTGTGACGCCCTAGGCGCATAATCTCGCCCGAGATAATAGGTTTCTGTTTCGGGACAACCCTCAACGACGACACTTTCGAGTGTGATGCCCCGGAGCCAATTTCCACTGAAACAAATCGGATTATAATTGAGTTTTTTTTAAGTTACGAATGTTTTTATAGCAGATTGTATTAAGCCAATGCTCTCAACAACAACTTCAATATAATATAAATCAATAATAAATTACCTAATGATACGAATGTTTGTAGCGAACATAGAAAATGAAGGTAATTTTCAGACGGAAAAATTAGGTCGTAAATTTATACACTCAAAGCATAAATTATAGACGAATGCCGGGATGAGAAATTGAATTCGTGTTGAGAAAATATTCTATCAAAGTAAGCAAAAAACGCGATTCCGTTTATATCTTTTATATCTCGTAAATTGCAGGAGGCGGCAAGCGTTGCATGAAATTGAATAAGCATATTTCGTAAAACGCCGACGTTTTGGGAGACAATTGCCTTACCTCACCTACTCTTTGCCCCTTCACGAACTTTGTCAATTTTCCTAAAATCTTATTAGAGGATCTCTCTGCTCAAAACGTGTTTTCGCATTCTTATTTTACTTGCTTTTATTTGTTTTAATCTGTTAAAAGGCTGGTAAAAAGAATTTCCATTTCCAGACACTGATTCTTAAATCTTATTTAGCATAAATCGAAATTCGTGGAAGAATAGTATTATTCGTTCATAAAGTGTACCTACTTGAATATAAACGTACCTATTACAAATTAATGTTGCGCCGTACATTGCTGGGACGTTTTTACCAAAAGGGAATCCCGAACATTAAATTAGAAAGTGCTATACGGATATGAGTCCGTTTGATGTGAGTTGCCTTTCCCCATCTAATGACATTTTCCGGGGCGGCACACTTGTACTTTGACGCAGCGAATATATGAAACTCAATTATAATATTGTTTCACTAACGATACGTCATTTGTGATTGTACTCAAATTGACATTCCCAAAATGGCAATTAAATTGAAAGGGGTACAGCCTGTTCAAAACGAAATACTATGTAACTTTAGTTGATTGCTGTAAAGTGAGCGCAGACTTGGCACATTTTTCTGCATGTAACACTGTATTATTGGTATTGAATTGAACAGAATTATATACTCTGAGCAAATTAGTGAGTAACAAAAAGATATTATTTAACAAAGTCTTTTCAATTGTTAACAGAGACACTGGCGCAAGAGTTGGAGATGGAGCGCAAGTCCCGGCAGCAGGCCATGGAGCGAGATGTAAAGAGTCCCCTGTCAGACCGCGCCGGTTACTACAAAAACTCCGTGCTGTTCAGTTCAGCCACTTAGCTGCCGAACCTCGGGGTCCATAATCTCCCCGACAAGCAAGATTTTGATAAGGAAGAAGAAAGGAAACCCATGATCAGTGTCAAACCTGAATTCAGAGAAAAGTAGCTTCCAAAGACATTGAGCGCCCCCATGCAAAAAAAAGTTCATCCGTTAGTTTAAGATTTTGGCGAAGATCTCTGTGAAGTTGTAGGCACTTCAGTTTATTGAGATAAATCTGTAAATATTGTTATTGATCTTGAAGTAAGAACGTAGATTTCGTGATGTTAAGGCGAAGTCTCATGGACTCTTCTTCCATTATAGTGAAATTTGTAAATATTTCTTTATATTACTAGATGTAAGGACGGTTTTATCGACGATTCGAATAATTTATACGTCAATATTTTAATCTTTTATGGAGGTACCTTTAAATATCATTAAATGCCATATTTATGTATTAAGTATACATTATTCACTTTTTGTGAATTTATGAAATATTTAGCATTTCGTTTACTAAACTCATAATTTGTACCTACATACATATCATAAGGTTCGTCAATAATTTCAATGATTTGATTGAAATAATATTTGGAATTGATGTAAGACTGCTTTTTTGAAGTTTTTCCAAAGTTGTGTCAGGTTATTGGTTATTTTTGCGTACTAGTCTCTCGAGTTCTACAAATGACACGCGTTTTAGTTCCTACGAACAACTTTTTTGTCAGTACGAAGGACCACGTCGTCAGTAAAACTGCAATACACCTTGTAGGTACACATTTTTACTGCTAAAAGTAATGTATAAAACTAAGTTCAGTAATAACTTCGGTGATCTTCACTATTGTGTAATTTATTCAATTTTAGTGCAATGATTAGACATAACTGAAACTAGCGTATCTCTTAAACCGTAAATTGTACGATAATTAAGTTAGTTCTACCTACGATACATTTACTATTCTTTATTGACTGACAGAGTTAGATACAATTTTGCGTAACATTTCATGAATACATTTCTTTGAAGTTTGAAATGTAGGCGCTGTATAAATAACTGACGCTGTAACTCATATCCACGCAAAGTCGATGTATATTAGTAGTGTTATACTGGTAAGAGCGATAGTTGTAACTTTATACATAATACAGTATAAAATAGCGTTATTTATATTGATGCTTAGTTTTCGGGACGACTTTGAATGTTTAAATTAGGTAATTTAAGATTTAGAGATTGTATCTAGCACGGAATTGGCGCTTGGCTGTTATTAGAAGCCGTAGTTATTTTGGTATACTAACACAGTACAAAAATTACTTTGCAGTGAATATGCGACGTACTGTGACTGGCACAAATGAACTGGTTTAAGGTATATAGTCGGTGACTAACAGACAGGCGCCGATAGAGTTCGCTGCATACAATTAATTTCATATTATCTGTAATGGGTAATGAGACGTAATGGATAAAACTTAGTTGTTACTATAAATGTTTAGCTGAGCATGTGTGATTGTGTAAAGAGCGTGAGTGTGGTACCTTTGTTGTTAGTTTCGTTTATTTCCTTTGAGAACGTTAGTGACAATCTTAAATTTTTGGAAAATATGTAAACTACATCCTTGTATTTCCAGTATTGTCATTGTGAGCAATTTGTCAATAAGCTGAGGCTTCTTTTTGTACCTATAATTTTACATCTTGGTTATTATAGTATGCAATTTGAAAGCGAGTATTATTATTTATTATTTCTAATTATTATTAATTTACTTAAAATTGTGTGTGTGCCTTGTATCGTAGATGAAAATATCAAGATTAAAATTGAAAATTATCATTTTGTGTTTTGTTTTCCCTTACCAAAACCTTTTCTTGCTGACTTGGCAAAAGTTGTCTGTATAAAGTAATTTTCATATATAACCTAAATATTTGATATTTATCTAGCAAATATCATCTTAAATTCTTATAACCCCGCATTTTCTATGCATACAACCTTCCAGAGTAACACAAATCATTTGCAAAAAATAAACTATTGGGTCTAAAAATTGAGATACAAATTAACCTATCTTTCAATGTGGATTAATCAAGTTTTGCTCACTACATTGAGCAAATCTTGATTAAAATTGGTTCACTTATTTATAAGTTCATCGCGGACAAACAACGAGACATGATTTTTTATAGAGACTAGCACAGCCCCTCGGTTCCACCTCCTCGGTAGATATAAGATTTTAATTAAATAACTTTGAAAATCAGAGAACTTTCATAATAACGTTGTCCCCCCCCTTTTTACCCCCTTAAGGGATGATTAGCAATAAACTTATTACACGGGTATCATGAATTTCAATAACGAATCTTCATAGTGAATTTCACACGAAATACTTAACAAAAAACAATGTTTGCTCTTTTGCACCCACCTAATACCACGTTATGGATGAATTTTCAAAAATCATTCCTTAACTGTCTCTATGGTATAAAAGAATCCCCTGTTCAAAATTTCAAGTTTCTAACTTATATAGTTTAAACCCAGCGTTTATATATTAGTCAGTCAGCTTTTCCTTTTATATGTATAGTTTTGTATAATTGTCACCAGAAATATCGTCGGTCTAATAATAAAAAATAGGTAAAAGTTTTCATGTTTAAAGGCTAAGTTTGGATTGTTTATGCCTATGTAAACCTAATATGTTATTTGGATGATTAGGTCGCGTTTAAGTTTTAACATTTTCCTTATGGTATCGAATAACAATATATTATGGTAATGTCACATAATTAATTTATTGTATAAGAATAGTGTATTGCTAAATAAAATTTGGATAAATAATTGTATTGCACATTGCTGACCAAATCGAAGATACTCTTATAAAAGTCTAGTGCCGCCTTTTTTTAGCTCCCGCTTAGGGACTACTTTTCCTGATTAACGCTCTTTAACATTAATAGTACCTACATGAATAAGTACCAACTCCATTGTGAAAGTGCAATCCTAACTCAGCAAAATTTTCGTCATATTAGCTCTTATAGGCCTTCCCAAGGATAGAAGGAGTTTAATCCATATATGCCGCGCCGGGCAGGCTTGCCTTTGAACTAGGGACATTGGTGCCCATCCCCGCCCTGTAGCATTTCAGTTACGCTATTTCCAAGCCGCCAAGTTGTAGTATGCTGATAAAAATAGTATGCAATAATAAAATAAAAGTCTTTTAACAGACACGTTTTAGGGGACGTGCCGATGGCAATCTACTCAGCCAATAAAACTACAGTCCCATAAAGCAGAAAAGTCATAAGAACTCCCGATTTTATATTGGATCCCGGCCGATCGCCGTTTTAAATCCTGTGAAATCGGAAAACTTCATATTTATTGCTAATAGATTTTCGACCGGGTTGTTCGAGATGCAATGTTATTTTGTCCATATGGATGATTTTTATATTTGCCCCAGGGGCGGGGCGCCTGATGTGATATGATTGCCTTTTCCTGCTCGGACCGGTGCCACTGACCCCAGCAGGACACACGAATATGTCTCTGATGGAGTTCTTTGGTTGACTAGTTTTGGAAATGAGCTGGAAATTAATTAGGGTGGCCGGTGTTGGTCAAGTCGAGTGCGCGCTGAGTTTGTTTGATTATTTATATTTAAAATGGTATCAATAATATTGATTCTACTGAGAGACATAAATTTAAAAGTCAATAATATTTAGGACATTTTATTAGTTCATTATATTTGGTAAAACAATAAAGACATTTGGATAATGCAAATGTGGCTTAGGTTCAATTTGCATTTTTTTTATTTCTGCTCAATAATATAATGATAGCATAAACAAAATTGGGTTTGGTTCAGAATCATAATTGGACAATAATAGTAAAAACGTATAAAGTAAAAAAAATACCTAATCAGAAAATAAAAAAAAGATTCCGATACCGGGAATCGAACCCGAGCCTCCTGGGTGAGAGCCAGGTATCCTAGCCACTAGACCATATCGGATATACCTATTGTCATGAAATTTTGATTTGTATTTATAAGCACGAACTAAATCATATAAATATAAAAGTATGAGTTGAAAAAAAACAATCATTGAATTTCTAAAACATTTCCTACCGTGCCGTACCGCATAGTGGTTCGACGGCAACCGATAATTACGACTAGTAACTAGAGTAAAGCTCAAATATTCTCTTTGTCTGTTTATAACTTATTATCTTATTAGTTTATCGCGCACTAAGAATATAATTAGTTTCAATAACAATAAATATTGATTTCCTTTAAAATTTATAATAAATCTTAACTACAAAAAAAGGAAAGAATATACACAATAAACATCCATGGACATTTATAATGTAATTGATATTGTATAAAAAAGCGTACTGCATTTCTGCTATATATAACTTCATAAATACAACGAAAATGTTATCATAATGGGGTATAAATTGACACAACACTACAACTTCTTACTCATAAACCAAATAAATTTAAATACATTTCACTCTCTAAACATAAACGCTTATAATGTAACTTTTGAATTTTTCTGTTTGATGTTTGTGTAGCTTTTGGGAATAATTTTCAAGATTCTTTTAAAATACCGTATTTATAATCAGGCAACACAATTTACAACTACTTTGTGGTTATTTTTATATGTCTATTATACACATGTTTTTAAACGAAGGACAGTGTTGGATCTGAGAAAAGAGTTAATTTGAAAGATATAATTTCTAATTGACAAAAAATCGGTGCTGTCAAAAAATGTGTTTTGTTTTACAATATTGACTACGTTTTTGTTGTATTTATATATATATATACTACCGATAGTTATAAAGATAACTGAAATTTTATATATAAATATATATATTATAATAGGTTGGTTTATTTGGTCTATCTTGAGAACAGTTGCTACAAAGTAACCGAAACGTCAAACAACAGATTTAAAAAGTGAAAAATACCGCGCTTTACAGCCGTTAGAATGATGAGTTTTATTAGTAGTAGGTATAAGGATTTTTCATTGTTATTTTTAGATTTGAGTGTTGTCTAAAAAATTAAAGTTAAAACAAACAATGTCTCCCAAATGCCGTGCTTTGCAGACGTGTTCGAAGTGACGTGTTTAAGAAGAGTTAGCATCACCTTTTGCTGACGACGTTTTAGAGTACATAGATCATCACTGGTTGCCCTTGAAAATCCAAGGAAAATCATGAGCTCGCAAGAGACGCTATGTCTAGTGGAATCCACAAGGTCGAAGTCGCAGGCGGAAGCTAAAATAAATATAATTCAAAGAAATAACTCCTAAGTCTTTATATTGAGTTCAAAATTGGAATTTTGATTTGTAATGACATGTAGACGTGTGTTCTTGTATGGTCAATCATCATCATTATCATCATAACAGCCGTGAAATGCCCTCGTGCTGCTATTAAGATACGCTATTTCGGGTGGATATACCACCATCTCTCGGTGCAGGGAAGTGTTTTGAAGGGAAGGGACTTTGCGTACGCGTACTCTACGGCCAAATTTGGTCAGTACTGCAGTTGAATAATTAAATCATGTCCCCGCCTGCCGAAGTGAGTAACTTTATTATATAAGACGAACGGACTGTACTTTCAACAGCGCCAGGGAAGATCGGATTTTATGCATGATTGTTTTTTCATGATTGCATGTTGCACGCTGGTTACACGTTGTTTGCTGGTTTGATTGTGCACCGTTAGAATTGACGTCTCCAATTTTTATATTAACATGTCGTGTGAAAAGAATAATGCTGTATTTTATTATCATTGTACAGAAAAAATAGTTAATTGATCTCAGTTATTTGTCTTTTTATAACATTGAAAACACTTTTGTTTAACTGGATATTGGTTATTAATAGTTTCTGTCAAACAATGATGGATATTTTTAAATCTATGATAAAAAATACAAATAGCAATGGATAATCGAAGTTTTAATTATTAAGCTAATTGTTTAGAAAACAAAATCAGGCAAATTATATTCGTTGATAACAATTAAATCGCTACAAACGTGGAAAAATAAAAGCGCGACTGCACTAGTGAAATCGGGATTTGCTGGAGTGGCGGGGACTGCACTCAGACCCACACAGAGTCTTGTTATGCTTTTGTTTTTATTAGGCTATTTCGGCAAACAAGCATACAGTCCATGTGATATTAAGCGTCACTTCAGTCAATATAAGCAGGTAATATCACAAGGATATCACTAACGCATTGCCAACCTTGAGACTTGAAGGTGTTATGCCACATTAACTAGTAAATTCACTGCGTTTCTGACCTTCAGACTGGCATACAGTAATGCGAAAACTGCTATTTGGCGATACGAATAGGTAAGAGTAAGGTTTCAATGCAAACGACCTTTTGTATGAGATCTACCTCAAGCATGTATGCTAGACTTAGTCTAAATGTTATCATAAAATTATGTGTGTGTTATCCCTATGTTTAATTAACCTTAAAATGTACACAATGGCTTAAATATGCAAATCTCATTCTGTACAATTGAACACCGGGACAAAACAGATTCGTCACTTGAACAGGACTGAAGATTTAAGGCTTGTGTATGGTAAGTTTCTTTGTGTAACTATAACTGTTTTACACTTTATATGGCAACACAGGCAAGTTAAGCAAGTAACATATTAATTAATGTGTAGGCTAGCCCTCAGTACGTATAGCGACACTCAGAGTTAATATTGTGCGCATAAATATCAGCAAGACAGCTCCTCGCCGCTCCAAGTCTCTATTGAAGTAGGGCGTGCAGGTACAGGCTGATGCCTAGAGTTAAATAGTATCTAGTAATACTAAATGATCAACAAATCAACAAATGTATCTGGTTTTTGGTGAATATATCTTGTATTAAAATTTAAGTACATCAAATAAAATTTACTTGGACCTTGAAAGTTTAACCTTAGCCATCATGAAAATGGTACAATTTCACTTTTTTTTCTTATTTGTAATGAAACCAATTCGCATTGGTTATGTTCAATTCACATAGCTTACATACTATGTAGGTATTTGTTGCAGTGTTCAGCAAGCACTGTGCCTTAAAATGATGCAGCGCATTTGCAGGACTCTTACATGCGTTTATCATTATTAATCTTGAAGGTTATTATTAAATTTCCTTGAACTATTATCCACTTTGTTTAAATATTTAATACTTTAGCTTATAATTCTTTATCGTATTTTATAAATATTGATATGTTGCAAACTTTGATTTAACAAAGGAATCACCCCGATCTGGAAACATGGAAAAATACTAATGCCACTAATAAGTATTCTTTGTATTTCGATTGCGTTTTTGAATGAATTGAAATTTATTCTGACAGACAGCCTCTGAACATTATGCTTAATATTTAATCACACAACACCTTATATTCTGATTTATATTTGATATTTACAATACTTGACTTATATCCAGATTTACAAAATTACTATTTGAGTCTTTTTATTAAGATAAGGCAGGTGAAGGTTTAATATGTCGTTAACTTTGTCTAGATGAATTGACGACTACTAGACGATATTTTTCCCGTCTAAAAAATGTATTGAAAACAAATATTGCCTTATCTTCTTGAAATAATAAACAAGTGTTCCTGATGTTCCTTCCTATGACAGTGGTGACAATATTTTCGAGCTTTAAAGCTTCAAACAAAAAAAAAGTGTAACATACCGCGTTTAAAATAGTGGTTTTATTATAGTGGTATTAATTTAAAAGTAATAAAAATAATTAATCTAATGCGATGCACTGGACAGGACAGATCAACGATTTAAACACATCACCCTGTAACTCGTTCTCAGACACACGCACCTGCCTCCGTACCACGCGTAATTTCCGACGCCGCGACGCGGATTAGTTTTTCGTTACGATAATTAAATAACTTTGAGCTATGACTCGCGTGATCTATGGCGTTGTTTATTGTCTCGTACGTGGTACGGGGGCTTTATTTCATTGCTTTTGACATGGTTCGCCGAAATTGCATGTCTATGGTTGTTTAATCACATACCTATTACAATGCTAAATTATTCATAAAATAATGCTAACTTTAATAAATAATTATATTTCAAAATAGTTTTTTAATTAATGAAAATAAATGCGTATACAGTACATACATAATTAAAAAATGTATGTCATCGGCTATTCTCTGATATAGATGGGACGTTCACTGAGTGATGTTATAAAAAGTAACTTAAGTCACTTTTATTATTTATTATCCTCAGGAGAGTACTATGCTATATGCTATATTTACTATTAGTTAGCAAGTTTATAAGCAACGACAAAACGAACTTTGAGGAAAGATACTTTTCTAACATTGGCTTGTGTAAGCCTCAGTCCCTAGTATTATATTTAGCTGAACCTTTTATGATATAATTCGAAATCGTTACAATATTTTCTAACATTTCCGCATCCACTCCTTATCATAAATCTATCAATTTAACGACAATACGCTGTATTTTTAACTTTTGAATTTTTTGTTTGACGTTTCGACATTTAAAACGAGGTTAAAAAAACAGTTTCTTAATTTTTAGTTACATCTGTTTTCTTCATACCTTGGTAAAAAGTATACTAAAAAAAATTAACTCAAAATAAACACTATTAGTAAGTTTTACAACTTTCTTATATTTCATGTTTAAATAATGTTTAAACCATAAATAAACTATTTGTGTAACTAGCTAAATGAAATATATTTTAATTTCTTGTTACGAAACCTTCACGGCGTATAGTCTCCTTCATGAATGTTTTTCTGTGCTGTCCCAATAAAAAATCTATAGGTTAATCGTGTAAATAATTTTAACCGGATGCCGGTGCCTTAAGCGATTATAAATAACTACAACATAGTATCGTAAAACCGCAACCGTTGACTGAATAAGTATAATTAACTTAATCGTAAATATACATAATATACTTAGGAGTTACTTATACATTTCTGATGAGTACCATTATATCATCGACAAATACGACATACGACTCCATCAATAAATTAATTGATATTATATAGCCATTATATAAGCCATATATTAATGGAGAATGGAAATGATGTATTTTCACTAGATCCTATTGTCTCCTGTCAAAATCATTCGTTCTTTTCTTTTGTTGCTATTCTTAAATCTAATGTGTATCTATGAAGTTAAGAAAAATCAAAACAGAATATTTTAAGTTTTTTATTTCCAGCCAGCCATTATATAATCATAATACGTTTTGCAATACATGATGACGCTGTTCTCCCAACATTGATCTTATGATATATGACCATAGTAGTTATAACACATATACATAATTTAAAAAAACAAATGACAATTCGGTTGCATGAAATTTTATAAAGAGCAAGAATTCATAATATTAACTCTGCAAGTTTTAACCTTTTTTATAATGAGAATGATGCTAATAAACTGATGTATTACTAATGATATAAACTTTAATGAATAAGATAATAGATAAATGTACCTACATACATACATCACGCGTAAATCACTTAGTGGTAGACATAGGCTATAAATCTTCACTTCTTTCGATCTTGGCATACCTGTCTTGTTTTCTATACTGGTATTAGTCCTTTCCTACAATTACGTTAATTCTTGGTACTTCTGACCTGGTCCTTCTTTAATTCCTGGGTTAAGGATGTTCGCCTAGGTCAACCAATGCAAACTCTTTCATTCACTTCCGTTCTTTATACTTGTGAAGTCTTTATATTAGTACTTTAATCCATCATTTTTACATAACCAAACCATCTTAATATTCACTTATCTATTGCTTTCACAACATCACCTTCACACTATATCTATAAATATACCTTATCTATTTAACTGTCTAAATGGGGCAAAAATAACATGTTAATTGTGCTTTTCACAAATTTGTTTAAAAAAAACCGCGCAACGTTAATAATCGAATTGCTCAAAGTAAAATATTTTATTTCCACTGATTTAGTTTAAAAATGATTAAGCCAAAGCTGTAAGTAAATTTGTCCCGAAACCTAGACTTAATATAATTAATTTCTTTACCAATAATCTATGTTTTTTTCTAATCGAATTAGTCGCTATTTCCCTTAGTCTTCGAGTCTTAGCCTACATCTTAGCCTAACACAATGTCATTGGCATGATGGTCAGTTGTGTCATTCAAGTCCTAGCTGTGCTTAAATGTCACTGCGTGTTCTGTTTAGCAAAAAAAAAACAGTGTTAAGTTCTCTATTTTTAATCGATGGGCACTAACTAGATATCATCGAGTGTGGTTATCTTTTACCACGTACTTGTTGCAGTTACAGTTAAGTTGTTTTTTCGCAGAACAATTTGGAAAGTTTGACATGTTATTTTTACAAAACATGTCTGTTAGGGCAAAAAGGTCAGGACATTATGGGATAGTAGTTAATAAGAGACAAGTTTATTTATTGTTAGCAAATAAGTTGGTATGAAAATATCAACATACAACAACATATAACATAACAACACAATATCGTGGAACATAGGAAGAAGATGATATGAGAAGAGCGGGTGCAGCTGTGCTTTCTACCAATACCTAAATCGGCCTTGACATGGTGAATTAAGACGATGCAAAACAGGTTTCAAGGCCGTGGGATAACAGTAGACTAAAATGGTATCCCCGTATACAAGATATCGATAGATGTGACTGAGGAATTGGAACCGATAGATGGCGGTACGTCCATTCAAAATAATGCAGCTCACATGCAACAAGTCAGGGATGGGCAGTAGAGTTCCCGCCACCACCTGACGCGCCTTTTTAAATACCTGGCAATAAATGGATTTTAGCTATCCAGTTATCGGAAAGAAACCATAGGTGGGAACCAATTCAAACCAAAGATTCGATTGAACGGAGAAGACTGGCCCAGTGGTTTCCTAAAGATGCATCCTGAATGTTTATTTAGAAGACCAAAACCGGCTTATGACGCATGAAATCTATTAACTAAGCGACCGTAAATTAATTCCTTAAAGGTCAAAACAGGTTGACTGCTGAAGTGGTCAAAGTAAAATGTGTACTCGTTAAGTCTTATTTGCCCCATTTGACATTTAGTTCTTATTTGATAATAAAACTATATGTTTTAAAGTCGTAGAAGATAGTAAATTGGTTGATTAAAACTATTGGTATTTCTTTTTTATATGTAATTTTTTATAAACAGTATTTTTTTCATAAACGTATTATCATCTTTTTCTTTCAAATATCTCGTCATGCCTCATGCCTCTGACGGTCGGACTTATATAACTTTTTGTTTAATAATGATACTAATTAAATAATTCAAATCTATTAGTTATTAATAAATTATAATTCAAAAACCATTTTCCCCATAAACGAGTACAAGGGAAAACTGTGCAGCAGAAAGAAAAGAATTCTTTTGAGTGCTCCAATAAACCATTATCGTTAGGAAAAGTGAAATAAGCATTTTGGATTCAAATGCAATGCAAATTGCCACGACGAGCCCGCTGTAAGAAGGGTTAAGATGTTTCCCTAACTGAGTGTTCGCGTTGTGGCGAGCAATTGTTTCACAGTCTACTTTCTGTTCCGTTTAATAGAAATGAATAAAGATTTTGGAGGACATTCAAGAATTAGCATAGGAAATTGAATGCAAGATAGCTTAGGGCGCCCACTTAGGATTAAAGTAGATGGGGTTGGCAGTTTTGCGTTACTCGAGAAAGCTTAAAGTTTAGAATATTTTTGAAATTTCAAGTGTATCTTTTAACAACTTTAGTTAATGTATATTGTTGATACTTTAATCTTGAAATATATTTTATTTCGTACATAATACAGTATTTGTATATCCACGTATAAAGTGTTCAAGAAGTAAACAATACGTCTTATACTCTTATCACCGTCAGGAGGTCCACTGTTGGACATATAACTTACATACAGGTCGTCTAATAGGATCGTATGTACGCGTCTTGTATCCATCGCGATCTAGCGGTTTTATTTTAAGTCATAATTGCCACGGAAGGTATCTATGGCATAGCTCCATCAAGGCTGCTACTGCGCATTGTCGTCCTTGTTAATTTCTGCTACGCTATTTTGATGGATATACCACCAATTGCTGGTTTCGGAACTGCAATCGGTTTTTACGACACCTGGTACAGGAAGAGGTGCTATTCTACTCTGTTCGCACCGCATGGCTAGAAGAAATACCACCATAACCTGAAAATGGTCGTACGTCTTTCTCTAGAAAGTATATATTACTAACTATTTTCTGCTTTTACTATACCGAATAATCTATTTAACATAATGGTATTAATAAAGCTAATTAATAGCGGAAATGAACAACTTAAAATCTGGAACCAAACAAGCTAGTGTTGATTAAAACCGATTGACAAGACCATCGCACCGCCATATGAAGGGCGCCTCGCTTCGAACTGACTTCGCTTTTAAGCTCAATCTCTTGATAGCCAGAAATCCAATTGGATTTAACGTCGAGTAAGGGTTACAGTGAGTGGAAGCGATTTATTAGGAATGAACTAAACACAGTAAGACAGAACAGTATGTAACGCGAGAAACTTAGGATATCTGATTACTACTTTATTTTAAACTGTTTACAACTATAATAATCTATTTCTTTTCTCCTTTAATGTAATCTTTAAAAACAAAACAGGTTTGATATATTTCTGTGCAAATAAGCAGATGAGGATCCCGTTGTATGCATTTATAAATTAAAATCTTAAAAACAAAGTTTTCCGTTTAAGTAGTTTTATGCTAAAAATAAATTTCCATGTTATTTTTATTTGATTGTGTATTTTTCAAGTCGTTCACATGTGATCATAATGAAACAATCAATATGTTTAGTATACTGAATACTTACGTTTGTTGCATTTCTCTCGATTTAAAACTGTTTATAGGCCTTCATTAGTTTATGCGTATGAGTCTATTTTATCCTGTTGAAGTGGCAATGCGCAGAGGATGTTGCACGCAGAACGAACGGGCGGAGAAGCTGTAATGTTTAAGAATAGAGACCAGGCACCCGCAAGCGCAGCTATAGACGTCCATCAATAAGGTGGGCAGACAATCTAATTGAATTTGTGGGATTGTGCTGGATGTGAAACATGTGGAACAGTGGACGTTCTATGTTCTATATATTTATGATGTAAGAATTGGATTTGGTTTCCTAAAGAGGTTTCATACAAACTTTTGCCACTTTCTTTTGGTAACGAAAGTCAATTAATATAATAATGCAATATATACTCTTGTCAGATTTCGTCCATCCAGCAGGTTAAACGTGAAATTTAAACTGACAAATAGACAAAATAATACAGTTTAAAAAAATATATTAAACACTGTACAAATATACATAGCACTAAACAATAATGTTAGTCCTACGAACTGAGAATAATAGAGAGGATTATTAATAATACATACTTTATAAATAATTACATTAAAATGTTGATCATGCATATTATTATTATGTATAGTGCATATAAATCCTCTCAGAGTGTCAATCCCGATCAGATAACTTTGTAATTTTAGTTTGTGTCTGTTAGCTGTTTACTCAAAGGGTCGAGTGTTAAAGTTGGTTTGTTAAGAACTTGCCAATACTCGATTTCAAGAACTAACTGAATAAACCTTACAGTTAGTTAGTTTTCGTTTTATGATTGGCTTCCAAGATAATTTATAATAAATGTTTAACTTATTCAATTATCTCAATAATCTAATTTGTTTCTATAATCAATGAACCCAATAAGTGAATGGAAGAGTTGATACAGGATGACCTAGGTGAACATTAAGGTATGTTCACCTAGTTCGTCTTATATCATGACGAGGATTTTGACATACCCCACTCGCTTTCATTACTCGCATTAATCCTTTCATACACGCTTATTCATTTTTAGTACTTCTGGCCAGGACTTTCTTTGATACGTCTTTTACCTGGTTATAGTATGTTCACCTAGATGGTCATATACCAACTCTTCCATTCATTTCTGCTCTATATATTTGAGCAGTCATTCTTCTTTTATTAATCCTTTTTACATATCCTAAGCATCTCAACATTCCTTTATCTTGTTGTAATAACATTATCTTTTACTTCCTTTTTTTTACACTACATTGGACTCTTATCATACAATTCATTTATCTATCTCTCAAACTCTCACTATGAAGTGATGTAACTAATCAATTTAGTTATATTTAAATATAAATTTGGTAAAATCAATATCTTTGTCATCAAAGCAGTCGTAGAACAAGAAAGGAGAAATTATGCCCATAATTAATAAGCTGGGCACACACGGTGACCAAGATTCTTCTTGAGTGCCTAAAAACTATGCGATTGGACAAGATAGCTATTACTGTCATAGAGGTTAAGAAACGATTCAACAGTTTGCCATGTGTCTTAGTTCAACACAACAAACAAACAAATTATTATTTTAAAATAATGATTATGCCCATGAGCAAAAATATAATTTGTTTTTTATTGTTTCCGTGTGGTACCGTCAGAGTAGAATAGTACCTTCCACTGTACCAGATGTCGAAAGATGCGACAAAGACACCAGAAGCGAAGCAGTATACCCATCCGTAACAGTGTTGCTCAAATACACAGAGTGGGAATGGACAGCAACATGCCCGTCGCGAAAGCTACGCTCTCCAATTGCCAACACGTTTGCCCAGTTAGGTACATAATTCCTCCTTACTTGGGGAGGCCTATGTACAACAGTGGACTTCCGCTGGCTGATATGATATGATCTTCGTTTAATCGTAACCGTAAATAAAGATTAATTGTACGACATGGTGATGAGCAAGTCTTACAAAATAATCAGGTACAAATGAAATGGCTTAAGCAAGAAGTTTTTTATCATTACTACCAAAGACAATAACCGTTTACGCCGCAAGAGCCACTCGCGTGAGTTTATGCCATAACAATTAAAATTGATTACGTTATAATTATCTACAATTATTACATTCAAAGACTCGCTTATCTTAATTGAATTAATCGATTAATTTCTATTATTATTGTAAGTTCACTCTTGCACATCCCATTATGTGCATAATCATCAAATATTTATTATTTCCTCAAATATTTGACTTCGGTGTAAGCATCAATTGGGACCCAACCGATGCAAGTTTATGTTTTTGTGAGTTTTAACTACAAATATTTAAAGGTTAAGTTCAACAATTGGACAGACGATCTGATTAAAACCGCTGTTGGAAATTACTTGGAGACGTCTATGTCCAGCTGTCTTATGGCTGATATGATAATGAAGATGATTTTTATAAATAAATTTGTCATTATTATATTATGAGAGTCAAATCTATTTTGTTTAATAAGTTAAATACAGTTTATTTACAGCTTTTTGTATTTATAAGGTAAAGTTAGTTTTACCACTAGTTAAATGCAGTTACAAAAAAAACTGCCAACAAATATTTGCATAAAAAGTTATATGTTATATATTATCGAATATTACGTGAATATTGTTTTTCCACATCACATGGAATATAGCAACTGTAACTGTAGTTGCATCACATTTATTTTGATCTCTGTCACATTTGACTGAATTTGGTTTTAATTAAAAAAATACTTTGCTGATAAATTGCGAAACATTGTGAAAGAATTTTCAGGGTTGAAACCGACACCAACGACGAGTTAAAATTTTGTCAGAATGTTAACCAAGAGTCCTGAAGATATTTTTGTTAAAAACTTTTCCAAATAGTATCCAACATCTACAATCTCTACAAAAAATATGTAAACATATAACATATTTTTACTATTCGATTACCTAAATGATCCTTGCTATTTCCATAATTATTTTCTATATTTGATATAACCTCTAAATATCATGTACGATGCACCTATTTTTCTCACTTTTAACGACATTTTTAGAATCAACCATTTTTAAGTAGTGGTGTTTTAGATACGATCTCAGGGACATTTGAGAAGAATGTTGAAGAAATAAATTTTCTAGCATTAGGCTATGCTTCTAGTCAATTTTTACCTCGCATTTTTTGAAGTTTTACGTGAGTTCTTATTTTATCTAGCTTTGTGATGTGTTTCAATGTGAATATTAAGTAGGAGTGAAATTGTTAGGTAATGTGACATAATGTCTTTCTGTTCAATTTGACGATACGACTGCGTTACTGCTAGCTTCCGATGGTTACAGCGACACTTATGAATACGCGATCCATATACTTGTTTGACATCTAAGGTGGTGGTTTAAAAATGTAATTTAAGAACATAACTCTTGATAAAACCTCCTCTCACCTCTAATTAAACAAAGTTATCCCTGGTGTGTAACTAAACGTGATAAACTCAAGGACTACCGAAGGACATTCACAGTATTTCGATTTTTGTTAATATACACAGCGGTTTAAAGGAAAAGTCTATCTTTAATGAATAAATGTTTTAAGAGTTAAATTAGTTTATATTATTATAGCAATATTTGTTGAAGGTTTATTATTAAACGTGAACAATGTAAGATCTTAAAAAAAACTTCGTTTAAACAAGTTTCTTTTACTTTCTGGAGAAAGTAAAAGAATTACCAATATTTATATAGTCCAGTTATTTCAGTTTGCATTTATATAAACTCTGCAACTACTGAATCGATTAGAAATGCTTAAAATTAAACCATTTAGGACTCTCAGGAGAACTGGTCTTATTTATAAAAATATTTCGTACAAAATCTCCCACGCCTTAATAATTTTATTTCCTGAACTCTTATAGGTTAATGTATGATTTCAATAGCCTGTAACATAACGTAACAGTTGGTCTGTCAAATTTGATTTTTCCGTTTAAACCGGACAATATTCTGAACTTACTGAGATTAGGGCGTTCAGAAACATTTTATACTTTTAATATTAGAAGAGATTAAAAAGATTTTTAAACTTAACTTGCTCAACAATGCTTTCTTTTTTTATATAACAATTCGTGTGAAAAACTAAGCATTATATAAGTCTGGGGGTAACAGCTAGTTATAGCACGTGTCTAAACTCTTCTAAAAACTTCTTTAAGAATACCGAAAGAGTAGGATAATACCTCCCTATGAACCAGGTGTTGTAAGAGGCGATTAAGGTACTAAAACCGACAGATGGCGGTATATCCATCGTGTAGCTGAAACAGTGTAGCTCATATACACAGGGTGGGGATGGGTAGCAGCGTCCCCGTCGCGAAAATTGCAATTGTGGCCAAATTTCTCCCTTGGTTGGGGAAGCCTATATCCATCACTGGATTTCAAATAGCTGCTATTAGGATAGCCTTGGGGTACCGGTGGAGTAGAATAGTTCCTCTCTTTATAACAGGTATCATAAGAGGCGACTGAGGTACCAGAGCTGACAGATGGTGGTGTATCCATCTGAAAAGGCGCAGCTTAAATACGATAGGGCGGGGATGGGCAGCAGCATCACCATCGTAAAGTTGCGCTCTGCGATTGCCGCTTACCTAGTGCGGCAATTTTAGGCACATATTTCCCAATCTTGGGAAGGCCTACGTCCAACGGTAGACTTAAGATGGCTAATATAGTGGATATGATATGAACTTTCTCTTCTTTTTCTTAATTGAGAATTAATCCAAAGTCTGATTTAAAATAGACGTCCTCTCCAGGAATTAGTTTGTTTGAAATTTAAATATTAATCTGACAACTTAGTAGAGTACAGACAGAATACTATATTACCAGGTACCGTGAAGAGGAGACTGAGGCACCGAGACCGACTGATGGCGGTATAACCCCCCGAATGAGACGAAACCCTCAATGAAAAGTGCGAACTGACAAATAATAATTATTACAGCCATTGGAAGTTCACTGCTGAAAATAGGCCTCCCAAGAAAGGGAAAATTACTCATAATTGCCGTGCTAGGCAAGCGTGTTGGCAATCGCAGAGCGCAGCTTTGATGGGGATGCTGCTACCAACATTTGAGCTACACTTTCTCGGACGGATATACCGCCATATATCAGTTTTAATACTACTTCTTAGTCGCCTCTTACGACACCTGGTACAAAGGAATGTACTATACTACTCTGCCGGTACTTCAAGGCAATGAAAACAACAAAAGCTTGACAAATATTTCGCGCATAAAATTCACGAAATGAAAAATATAAGTTGAAAGTAGCAGTAGACATCTTTACAAATGCAAATGTTAATATAATTTGGATATCTTGTGACTTATCGTACATAAGACAAAGTATAAACTCGTAATCAACTTGATTAAATGACGAATACGATATTTAATTGACCAGTACAGGGAGGGTCATTACCTACACCTCTCATCAATTTGCTTACTGATCTTAAAAAGTTAGCCAACAAAGTAACGATGCCTTCGGCATTTTCTAAAAGCCTAATGTCTCTGTCTGAATGTCAGTTCGTCACGGGTACACAGCTGAATAGATTTTGTACTGTTTGGAATAAGTCTAGCTTGATCTATAGGAAAGGAGATTTTTATAATTTAATCAAGATATTGACCACGTCTCGAGACCAAACTATATGCAGTAAACACAAGGGGATAAGTACTTTAGTTGCAACTCGGTACCCTGCTAATTCAGAGCTCGCATTCAAATCTAATATAAGCTGATCGATAAAATGGCGTCGGTCGTCGAAGGCGGCACAGAGACAATAATAAATTGTAATTACAATTTAAAATGAGCAGGCGTTGCCGTGGGAGTGGCCTCAAGCCCCCACACGCCACCTCTACGTGTGTGCACTTTTTACCTCGATGAGGCATAATTAATGCACTTGTGTGCGTTCGTAAACTTTAGAATGCTATGAAAAACTTATTTGACGGAATACCTACATCGATGTTGAAATATTGACTACTTTCGATGGTAGAGCAAAGGTTGATTTCTCACTATGTCTGTGTACCCTGTATTCTCTGTGAAACAATTTTTACATACATTTCTGTTTACAACGATTACGTTGCCCATAAATTATATATTTAATTAATTAATTAATTTTAATTCCACAAGCCTTTTCGGATGTAAATAGTTTAAATCCTGATAAAATAGTTTGCTTACAACTAATTAAATTCACTCATTCCTCTTTCTTTGCCATAATTATAAACTCTTTTTATTATATATAAATTTGCCTTCAGTCTCACATATTATCTATATTAAGTATAGGCAGATCCACAATCGGAATTCGCGAATAATACTAAAGTATATATTTGAAATGACAAACACCTATTTCTTAACACTTAATCTAGATAGAAACAATATAGATAATCATAAATAATACTATGAATACATAATCGAGGAATGGCAACACAAACAAAAAATGAAATAACTACAATGAATACATATAATTTCCCTGAGATATAACCGTATTCAGTTCCCAAAACGATTTGATACGTATCGAATAGCTATTTACCAAAATTACACGTTACAAAACATTTTCTTACTTTATTTTCATTCCCCATATTCGAATATGATTCCCTTTTTAAAAAGATGATGATGTATTTTAAATAAGAAAGATGCTTACCTTCAGTTTGGTTCAGTATATACGGGAATCTATAGTGTAAGTGAGACGTATGAACTTATTAAAATAACTCTTAAATAAAAAACATAAAATGAAAATATATGAAATAAACCAAACTGATTAATTGTGAAGACCTTTCATTGGCTATGTGTTTCTGATCTTGTTATGTTTCACTGTGGTCTTCCAAACACTATATAGATAAATGATTGCAACATAATGATACAACTATTGACACAACGAACCGCGGCCCTTCATATCGAGCTGGATTCCACGGCATTAGCCAGGTCGACAATAATTTTATTCATGCACATAAATAAAAAAATAAAGATGTAATGCAAGCAGTCGTTCGTTGCTAGTATCTATTAGAATGAGCCATGTCATACACGACAAGTTTATGGTCAACAATCGAAGGGACCCCAAAAGTATAGAGATCATAATCGAAGAGGTCCGATTTAGGGGCCGAATAAAATGGAAATACGTTTTAATGATTATTATGCCCGTAAACGATTCTCTGCGATCGCTGTTATATTATTCAATGGTCTTGGCCATTAATTCGGACACTTTTCACCTATTTTTTTGATAAATTTAGACTGAAGATTATCCTTGGCAGACACATAAGAACGATTGTTACCTATAATTATACATTTTAAGTATAAATTCCTATTTAAACACGTAGATTATTATATAAAAATGAAAAAGTATCAAGAGATGCTGATACATGTACAGAAGCGTATATATATAACATACCAATGCATGAAAACATAATTATTAAAATTATAGTGTCATTCAAAAGTACGTGCTATGAGGTACCAACCTCAGTACCAGATGTAATAAGAGACAACTGAAGTACCTGAACCGACAGATAGCAGAATATCCACCTGAAACAGCAACAAGGCGGAGATAGGACGGAATAGATGTAGCGAAGCTACACTCTACAATTACCACCAGGCATGCCCAGCGAAGCAATTATGTTTAAATTTGTAACCATAATTGCTCCGCTGGGCAGTAAGTAGCCTTTTGATAAGGCAAATGTCCTGCGTTGGACTTTGTACCGCTTCTTTAATGATGATGATGAAAATTCTTTTTTTATCATATTTTAAAACTACATATAAAACTTAACTAACCAAAAACAATAGAAAACAACAATGCTCAACGTATTTCTTATTAACAAGAAGCAATTAAAATAGACGTTATACATTAAATGTAATGTAATGTTTATCATCAACTATTAATATAATAAAGTACATAATTCCACATGATAATAGACAATAACGAAACACTGTTGTTAAAGTCAACAGCCTAACCCACATGGTCTTATAACAATAATTAGGCGCCAGGGAACTTGATTGATGGACATCGTAAACGTCAAAATTTGAACCCAAAATAAAAGAGCGTACCGTCCAACGACCACATCAGAAAGTACAAAATTTGTTCCGAATAAACGAAATGACGCAAAAAGCATTGGAATCTCTGATAATAATTGTGCAAAAAACATTGAGTAACCATCACAAAAAGTTATTTCGTCTGAAGTAAGTCATTATACTTTTAGATAAGTAAGTTGGCAATTTATTCTGTAATTTAAGAAAACACAGATTGTTATTTTCTATTTCATTTTATACAAATATAGTTCTGATGATTACGATACGGAAATCGTTTGACTGCACAGATTTTTGATATTAAAATGAAATAAAGTTTGTACATACAAATTTAAAGGAATTATTCTTTTAATATTTTAATTTGAAAGTTGAATGGCACGTCTGTTGCCACAAATTTCTACTTATATCACGTGAAATTTTTCTGGGTTAAATATTCAGCGATCCCTTCAAAGGGCTTCAAAGTCATCATAACAAAATTCATCAAAATTGGTTCTCAGTTTAAATAAAATTAAATGTTTGTTACGCACAAACAGATAAACTGACAGGTTATATAATTTCATATATATGTAATATTTGAAGGTATAGTTAAGCCAGCCCATAAAATTAACCTTTATCGACTTTTTAAATATCGTATTTTTTGTTTTTAATTGATCCTAAAGATATGAGACAACACCAAGTATTTGAAATGCAGTTTTATTATTTATTGTGTGCGTGCCTGATTAGAACCACGACCTAATCCGTCTCCGAGGCACTGCGCTATATAAATCATCAACCTATATACTAGTTCTACATTTTTTTTTGTGTCAAACTTGTCGTGAAGACAGGATCACTACAAATATAATATTTTTTATTTACGATTACTCAAAGGTACAGAAGTTTTTGGGTCCATATCATTAATCCCTCCCCTCTCCCCCTTCAGTACATTTTCAATGAGCACACAGACACAGATCACTCGTGTGTCGCAAAGGATTTGAATAAAGAATAACGAAAAGCAAGTCATGGAACTCATCAAATTAAAGTATGGAAGCGATCTTCAAGAAGCCAATATAGAGACTTGGAGTAGTCTTAGAATCATCACGATGGTACGGTCATGATATATAACTTGCAAAAATTTTGATCCCTTCTATCATGTGATGCTAGGGACCTTACAGTAGCTGAGTATTGCGACGTGCATGGGATCTCACCCAGCCTTCGTTAAAAAGCTGAACGGTATACCATATTAAGCCTCCTGGAGTATGTTCCTTGCTAATATTGAGAAAGGTGGACCTTTGTATCACCATCTCTTTCTATCTAACCCAGCTATCCGAACACTACGCCAAGGAGAAGATTTTCCATGATTTCTTTACCTTTTCGCAATGCATGTCATAAGTTCACCCACCCAGGGCCAATGCTTTAATTAGCTTAGCCAAAGTAGTATTGAATAAAGCTCAGCGGTATACCATATTAAGCCTCCTGAAGTATGTTATCTGCTAATATTGAGAAAGCTGAATCCTTGTTCGGGATCACCACCTCTTTCTGTTTAGCTCAGCTATCCGAGGACTTTGCCAAGGAGAAGATCTTCCTTGATATCTTAACCTTTTCGCAATGCATGTTATGAATTCACCCACCAAGGGGCCAATGCAACAAATTGCTTAGCTCAAAGTAGAATTAAAGTCTTTCTTACGCACTATTTAGTGAACATAATGGTCTTAGTTGGCTAGGTTTTAAATGCCTCACTCGTAGCAGAACATCGTGTTAGCGAGTAATAACCGACCGCTCTAGTGTCGTTGTTAGTCCTCTTCTTTTGCAAATAACTTAACTGTCCCGTATGATGGCCACCGAGCTGAGGTCGAGCCTCAAAGGCACCCTCGGGTGATCACCAATGGTTCCGTCCCGTGAAGCTGAAATAATTAAGAAAGATTTCCAAAAAAGTTCAAAAGTGGATACACAATACGAGATAGCTTTGTTAGAAAATTCAAAGCATTCCTAGCCTTGGATTTCGGCTCATATGTCCAACTTCGAAATATTAAAGAGAAATACTTAAACCCAATGAGATTTTTTTAAAATAGAACATGACTAAAGATAGAAAATGAACGCAGCAATTCTTCGTAATGGAAGGTTACTAGATTTTTCTAATCACGCAGCGGTTGTAGAAGTTGATTGACCTAAGAATAGATACCGAGTTCAACGCCCCTAAAGCATCGATACCTTACAAATCGAAATACATCACAATATCTCCGATACTAACTACATGTTGCTAGTATTTCACTTAACTGGGCGATGAAATAAACATCTGTTTTCTATATCTCTTCTCTGTTCTATATCTCTTCATAAATAATATATTTTCTGACCTTAATAAGATTACAATGTCACACCGTTTTTGAAATCTTGCTTGCTGTGTAGAAAGTAGATAGGTTTTACTCTGGACCAGGTGTCTTAAAAGGCGACTAAGGTTCTAGAACCGACAGATATATCCATCCGAAATAGTATAGCTCAAATGAACAGAGCGGGGATGAGCAGCAGCATCTCCGTCACAAACCTTCGCTCTGCAATTCCCACCACACCAGCCAAATAAAGACAAATATCTACATTTCTTACCTTTGTCCAACAGAGGACGTCCTTCGACTAAAATAAACATGATAAGTTTCGTTATTAAAAATTAATTGTTATTGGAGACCAACTAAAAGCACAACGTTCGTTTTTGACGTCACAGCCTCCCAACGTATTATCATTACTGCAGTAGGGGAGCTGCAGATAACACTGTAATTTTTTATTATTTTTCCTACTAGTTAATACAAATGATAAAATGCAATAGCTAATTTAAAGTGTTTTCGTGAATATTTTGGATAATTAAAATAATGTTTAGAAGCTTTTCTGAAGAAGTTAAACAGGCATTCTAAATTATTGTATAAATTTCCTAAAGAATACAACTGAGGAATGCAAGCAATATGTCATTTTGTTTCACCTGAAATAATTTCGGCTCATATTTCAACCTTTGAAGCGAAGCAACGTCGATAGTAAAGCACTTTAAACATGTACGGTTTTGTTTGTCCCTCTTGTTCATGGCATGGGGACGAATAGCGAAATTATAACTAAATTTTGGGACACAACGGAATTGCTTCAGTGTCAGTTAGTTTCTTATTTTTACAAAATGCTAAAAGCTATATATTTTTGATAAATGTTCCGACTCGGATAGAAACAGAAATAGATTGAAATTCCCTTCGAAAGAATATGTTAAATTATAAATTTAGGTTAAATCAACTACTCTTTATTGTAAATAAAGAGTAGTAGATTAAACAGTAGTTTTTGAAATAAACCTAGATACCTTATTTGATAGAACGGCAAACATGTACAAGGCCACTTCATTAACATAACATGCAAATATATCGTATAAATCAGGCTCTATATTATGAAATGCTGCGGGGTACTGGCACTGTAGAATAGTACCTATCGAGGTACCAGGTAAGCTGTGACTGAGACACCAGAACCAAAAGATGGCTATATACCCACCTAGGAAAACTTATACCACTTAAGAAAAATTTCATCATTTTACATTGGCTCTGTTGCAGAATAACGATTTTTATTATTCAATTAATTTGAATTGTTTTAATGGAAGATTACTTCCACAGTTATAAATCATTGAAAACATTGTTAGAGTGAGAAAGCCTGTCTGAAGTAGTTCAACCCTTAAGCCGCCATGACATTTAATTGAAAAAACGTAAAATAAGGCGAATGTACGAGGGCCAATTGCATTTTGCGGCGGAGTCCGAGTCGCGTGCTGGCAGCCATTAGCCCGCCCTTCTGGGCTGAGCGCCAGAAAATCTGATGAATTACATGTCTGTATACTATTGGCTATTGCCTTCGATGAATATTGGAGACACCATTTCTGAAACCCTGAAACAGCTCTGCATCGGCACAAATTTTGTCAAGCGCCAAAAAATCTGACGAATCTCTATTGCCTTTCGATTGACATTAGAAAAAAAAAATATACGCTCACTTATTGTACCAAGTACCAGAAGTATGCTTTATAACTTACTATGTATACAGTCTTTATTGCATAGATGCTATAAAATCTGATAAATTCTCATCTGTTCTAATGACCTATTAGCCTTAGGTGAACATTGGAAATAGCGCCGAATGTGCTCAGAATTATAGAAACATTAAGTTAAAAATTATGCCTTACTCGTGTCTGTGCTTAAAGAAATGAAATCAAGATAAAAATCAGTCGAATGCACTGACATATTACAACCAATATCTTTATAAACCTCTTATTTGACATCATCAAAGCCTTTTTTTTTTTAATTTTGGGTTGTATTAATAAATTTAATAATTGGACTAATCATATAACTAAATTACAAGCAAATACCACTTGCAGTTCTCTGGCGTTGTTGACGTACATTTGCTTGGAATTCATAAGCTAAAGTCTAGTTTTACAATTTCTAAGAATAATTGTTTTGGTGATACGTAATAGGTCGTATCAACGGGCAGCACAGAGTGGCGACACGTCGTCTTATCTCAAAACCTATTTATTATGTCTAATGATTTTTACTGTTACAGCTATGTTAGTGACAAAGCGAAACGTATTTAAAATCTGTTTACTATTGTGTCAACAAAATGAACACAACTGTTTTGTTAGAGTTAACATTGTTTCCTGCATAATTCACAGACCGATAATTAATAATTTTAATTGAATTATCGGTAATTTAGTTCTATATATTGTGACCTTATTTATCTTTAGGTGTACGTATGCCTACTATTATACAATATGTTTATTATAAAATATATATTGCGACTATAAATTGAAATATGAACTGTCCTATTCTTACTTGGATCAGACTGCAAACAGTAAGCAAAATATGTTGGAAAAAATATATAAATAGATGTCAATAGATCAATCAGTTACATATCCAACTGATAAAAGCAATCAGAAACAAATTCTCAAAAAAAATCACGAATACCTTAAGCATTATATCATCTTTACCTCCATTTTTAGAAATAACCACAAATATACGAAAGAGACATTATTTTGGTCTCGATACAAAAATCTAACCAAACATATTCCATCAAATGCGGTATTGACAGCTTTTTCAATATATCCATTGGGCAAGGAACAAATCTTAGACGATTTGTAAGTATGTTCTTTTTTTATTAGACCAGGTCAACAAACTAGCATAGAGTCCGCATGATAGTAAGCGTTACTACAGCTTGCAGCCATTTGTAATATCACAAGGATATCACTAACGCATTGCCAACCTTGTGACTTGAAGATATTATGCCGCATTACCCTGTAAATTTACTGCCTCTCTCACCTTTCAGATTGGAACACAGCAAGGCGAACACTGCTATTTTGCGGTAGAAATAGGTGAAAGGTACCAATGCAGATGATCATTTGAATGAGGTCTACTTCATGTATCAAGTAATAGCTATATATGACATTTGCTATTACTATTTCTCGTTAAACTTGTACCCTTCTCCACAAGTCTACTCATTACCATAAATAATCTTATATTCAAAAAGTTCAATGCTAGTTTTCTGATCATCTCCAACGATTACGTCTATTTACATACATCATCATCTCTGGAGGAATCAACGATTATTTAAAAAAGAGAAGAAGCACGCGTTTAACTGACAATATTAAATTGTTGACCAATTCGCGTCCAGAGTGCAGCAATTTCCCGGCGATTACTTTTGCTTCGCCACCGCATCGTTCCAAGTACTGCATCCCATAAATATAACGTAAATAGCCCTGGGTTTTTATTTATTAACTTTAGACTCGAAGGGAATTGAATTACACGTTGCTACGACATACGCGGGTGAGGTATGTAAAGTGCTTGGCTGTCAATAAATATCATACATTTGTCCTATATAAGAGACATACCACTTTTGATAGACAGTTACACATTATTAGTCAGACATCGTTATTGTACTTTACAGTTGATAATGAGTCTATTTTTAATTATAAAAGTCTGGTTGTCGCTTAATGGTTACTCCTAGATTTAATTAAACAACTAAATTTATCTAAAATACCTGATAGAAAATACCTCAAAAATAAATCTTATTTGAGGGTATTTTGTAAGTTGATGTGGCAGAGGGTAGATCACTGTACACGCAGGACTGATGGATGGTGGATGTGTGAGGCTCTGTAATGCTGACCACGCACCGGCAAACTCAGTGTAGGATGTCCCACTCACAAAGTGAATGGAAAAACCGTCAAACTTCAGGATCGCGCAGTATGTTTAGACATTTGTGATAAATGTAGGATCGCGCTGGACACAGGCCGCACACAGCCTGTCCTACTGGAGGTCACTTGGCACCGCCTGTGTCCAACAATGGACGTCCTACGCTCATATTGTAATGATAAAAGTTTATTAAGCATTTTTTATCTACACTCCATTGACTATATTTTTGATTCCAAAACTTTTCTGCATTTAAAAGATATCTTATACATATTTCTTCATAGGTAATCATCATCATGTCAGGCGTAGGACGTTTACTACTAGACCGGTGTGCTGCCTGTGTCCAGCGCGATCCGGAATGTATTGCTTCATAAATGTTTATATACAAATATACAGTACTTTCAGTAAAAAATCCTGTTTCTTCTCTTGAAGATATTCAGCATATCTTTAAGAGAAGAAACAGGATTTTTGTCTCAAGTTTTGTACCCCAATTTTCTTTTATTTTTGCCTTGGGAACTGCCGAGTTATCCCCAACACAAGTATTTTATTACTTCCTAGGGTGTTAGAAAATATTCTGATAACATTAAACACAGAAAAGTTTTTTTAATAACGAATAAACACAAATTGGTATAATAAACGCAAAAGACAATTTTAGAAATTATTGAACCATGTGCTGGGAACCAGCATTCAATATGTATATTAAATCGGTGTACAAGGCAACTCATGTGCTGAAGTATCTTTAAAGGAGGGAAAAGTAAACCTTAATAATGTAATAGAAAATACTCCAAAACCTTTTTCGACTACCTTTTATACCAATAAAACACGAATAACCATATTTGTAAAATTATAGCCAGCCTTTTGTAATAACATATTATTGTAATTAAATATTTTTACTAACATTTACCAGCTTAAATTTCACGTTTATGAATCCTGAATTTTCCTTGTTCATATTTTTAACAATCTTACATATACATTCGTCAAATTTTAATTAAGAAACTCCAGTGAAATATTTTACTACGTAAACTCATTATAATTGTATTATAGTCACAAATTTTTTTTTATACATATTATACATATAAAAGATAAAATTTCGTATCACGGTGTTTCTCCAGGATTAACTTAAAAACTATTGGACAGATTTTGATAAATGTTTCCTTATTCTATACAGTTTAATCCAACTTAAAAGATAATCAGATAATAATAATTTCTTAAAATATATATTTATAAAAATATGCCTAGTTAGCTAGTAATAAATAATAGTATATATTTAGAATAATAGTAGTAAGAGTAGAATAGTACCTCCCACTGCATCAGGTGTCGTAAGAGACGACTGAGGCACCAGAACCTACAAACGGCGGTATATCCGACCGAAACAGTGTAGCTCAAATGTTCAAAAGAATCCCCCTTTCTTAGGGAGGCCTATATCTAGCAGTGGTTTTCCAATGGCTGTAATGATTATGATGATGATGAACTAAACAAATAAAACCTTTAAAATCATAGACAAATATAAACACCGGTATGATATTAAAAATATCTTACAATTATATTGAGATCGAATACTGAAAATTAAACTTTCATGAAACTGATAGACAAAAAAACTTTTTCAAAATATTTGTTATCATCACTGTTTTTCGTCGCCCTACAGCTGAATATACATATATATATATATATGTTGAGTAAATTAAATATATATATATTCATACTTTGAAATGCCTGAGTGGTAAGTCTTAAAGCATTTATGCTCTGCACAACAGAGGATGCACAAATTTAAATTTTAAATACATATACTCAACAAACTAGACACAGAACAAAAACAAATAAAATCATATAAGTATTTGCTTTGGGTGGGAATCAAACCCACGGCCTTAATATTTTATTTCTTTTCATTAAAAAAGAACAAAATTAAATTGTACATAAAGTTAGATGTCATGTAACAGTCTGCATTATAATTAAAGCTTCACATGCATCCCTGTATCAGGGATGACAGAATTTCACTCTAAACAGAAACGATAATCCCATCTCGGAGAGCCGAGTTAGACACCTCGCGAGACTAACGAAGTTCTTATAATCCGACCCTGCACCTCCCCCTAATCGAGTTATTGCCTTGCATCTCGCGTCTTGCATCCTATTCCGTAGTGTTGTACAGCTTGAATTTTGACGACTTTCAAGGAGGATATATATTTATTATATATCTACTTGTACTGTGGCGTTGTAATAGTTGAAAAGTTGTAAAGTACCTACAATAAATCTACTTTGTTCCGATCTCATCGTTACCGAAACGTTAGCCAAAAACGAAAAGAGGTTATTAAACCGCGTTTTAAAGATATTCGTCATATCAGCCTTTGTAATTCCACTGTTGAACATAGGCCTCCCCAAAAAGGAGGGATTTACCCATAATTACTAGGCAAGCATGATGGCAATCCCAGAGCGTAGCTTTTGCGACTGGGATGCTGCTGACCATCCCTGCTCCGTGCATTTGCGCTACACTGTTTCGAATCGGTATACCACCACCTGTTGGGTTCGGTACATCAGTCGCCTTTTAAAACATCTGGTTCTGGGGAGTTACTATTCTACTCTGCCGGTACCCCAAGGCGTAGGCGTTACAAAAGGCCTAAGAAAAGTAGTTTTATTATGAATTTTGAACGTCTAAATATTAGAAAATATTGGGAGCAAAAACCGTAGCTAAAAAAAAAGTCAGTTTTTGTACCTTTACACGAATTATCATTTCTCCAATTTTTTTTTTCAATTACTATATACACGTTTCATTGTAAATTCATAAAAAAAAAGAATATATTTTGTTTCCACCAGAATATTAAATGCTTACTATTTCACGCTAGTAGAAAGTATAAATACAGCTTATTCGTTAGGTTAGGAATTAAAATAGCTTACACCTGAATTTTAGGTCTTCAGGATTACCGCCCAGACTATGTGTGGAAAATAAGAGAAGTAAATAAATGTAGTCGCTACTACATTTTTAAATGGACTCTACTTTATGGAGGTCTTATTTAGCTTACGCAATTTCTATTGCCAATGGTAATTAATAAATTTTACTATGTACTGATGCCGGAAGCCATGCCAGCGGCCTTTAAATATGAACTTTAAAAACTATAAATTCATCTTAGTAGATTATTAATTGCCCAAAACTGGTAGTATAGATAAGTTTAATATAGATAAGTATAAATAGATTAATAATTGCCTTAGACCGACACTAGCAGATGGTGGTATATCCTTCGAAAACCATGCAGCTGTAATGTACAAGGCGGATATGGGCATTATCATCCCCGTTGTGAAGCTACGTTCTGCTACGACCCTTGCCCAACGTGGCGATAATCGACAAAATTCCTCTGTTGCGTTTATGACTGCTATGATGATGGTCAAATGTCACTCACTGCTTCATCTGAGAATCAACGTCATCAACATCATATCGGCCATTGGAAGTCCACTCGCGGCCGGTAAGCAAGCGTGTTGGTAATCGAAGAGCATAGCTTTACACTGTTCCGAATGGATATACTGCCACCTGTCGGTTCTGGTTCTTAAGTTCGTCTCTTACGACACCTGATACAGGGGAGGTAGGTACTATACAGCTCTGCCGGTACCTCATCTGAGAATACGCTATCAATTTTAAGTTCTGTACGCGGGATGTCAAGTGCTCCCACCGGAGAGGTACATATTTAATTTAACTAATTTTACACTGAAATATGAGTCTGAAAAAACTATTCATCCGCCCTGACTTTGTTAGTCAATCTAATGTTAAATAGTTAACAATTTATACAACACCACTACATAACTATAAAACAGTGTCTCTGCATATTTCTGTCTGAGCGCTACGACCTCTAACGGAAACGATTTTAATACGGCTATCACTTTACTCGATTTTATTTTTTAAGGTGCTATTTTAGCTAAATATAAGAAAGTTTCCGTAGTGTAGCGGTTATCACGTGTGCTTCACACGCACAAGGTCCCCGGTTCGATCCCGGGCGGAAACAGTAGTTTTTTTTTATAATTTTGTGCATTTTAAATAGGCTATTAACACTTGTACTTATTAATGTTATAAAAATTGTATAACACTTTGTTATTCTGTCGAAAGTTATAGATTCAGTAATATCATTCAAGCGTTTATGGAGAGCACCAAATTAACCATATTATTTATATTGATACTCCGCTCCTATTTGGTCGTGATATGTCTTCCTCGATATATAAACTAGTGACCCAGTAGTACCTGAGATTTATCAAACAAACTCTACAGCTTTATAATATTGATAGCATCCCCTTTTATTAATTTAAATGTTCTGTTTGAAGATGTTTATGATTATGAGTCTTATTGAATTGGACAACGTCAGAATTGCTCATGTTACTTCATAAAGCGATATATAGTTTTCAAGCGATATTTAGTTTAATCCATAAAGAAATCTAACGTTTAAAGGAAATTCTTATGTAACTACTTCATCATACCAGCCATTAAAAGTCCATTGTTGGAAATAGGCCTCCTCAAGAAAGCCACGTCGCAGAGCGTAGCTTACGCGACGGGCAAGCTGGTGCCCGTCCCCACCCTGTACATTTGAGCTGACTTTTTCGCATGGATATACCGCCATCTGTTAGTTACTAGGTATTATTCTCCTCTGCCGGTACCTGACGGCCCATATTAATAGAGTTGTATAGAATTATTTAGAGTTAAATATAATTGAAAAAAATAATCTATGTCTTTATATCCGTTAGAGCCTAATGTAATAGAAAGTATATAAGGGTTGCATATGTTATTAAAGAAAGCCGCCACTCGTTTGATTAACATGGCTGCGAGCTGCACACAGAGTGTAGGGTAAACGCACCAGTCGCCGGCACAAAGGCAGCCCGCAAACACAAAAGGTATCGAGTGGGAGCTACAAAGTTGCCGAGGATGCAATCACAACTTGTGCGGGCCGCGTTTCGTATCTAACTTCATATTATCGCCCGAATTGCAGCGAAGTTTAGTAGGTACCTGTCCAATCAATTATTCTTATTAAGGATGGCTTGGCTATTTATTATATTTTGATATTGATTTTGAAATTATGTTTAAAAAAAACAGATTTAATGGTTCTACAACATGAGTAACCTTCAATTGTGTCGTTTACCTTGTGGCGATCAAGAAGGAATGACCATTTTTCATTATAAAAAACTAGTTTTCTAACTCTACTGTCATCTTTTTTTATCCTAAATTTCTTCCTATTCACATACACTTTTTTAGTTCATTATTATGATGGGAGCGTTGACGCATTTGATTGTGTCCTCTCTTGTGGGCCAAAGGTCGTGGGTTCGAATCCCGAGTATTTGTGTTTATTCTGTATCTAGGTTGCACTGATTGCATTATAGATTGATGTCCGTAACACGTGTTTTAAACAACTTGTCTCGAAGTCAGGACAAAGTATAAGATGTTTGTGAGTTTACTAACCAATGGAGTTACCATTCTAAGAACTTGTAGAGTTGATATAAACTTAATCGTTAGCATGCAAGTACCATTTCAGGTATAATCCATTTTATTCCATCACCATTAACCCTAATATGAGTGCTATAATCAACATTCAATAATCTTTAGACCTATATAAAGCTACTTAAACTACTTTTAAGTTTTTCTTATACCAGATCGACAAGCAAGCATACAGACCGCGTAAGCGTCACCGCAGCCTATAGACGCTTGTAATATCACCTCGATATCACTAGCGCGCTGCCAACCTTGTCACTAGAAGATATTATGTCACATTACCCAATAATTTCTCTTACCCTTCAAACCGGAGCACAGCAATGTGAATACTACTATTTGGCGGTAGAAATAGGTGACATTGGGGCACCAACGCAAACGACCTTTGTATAAGGTCTACCCGAGGAAAGAGTGAGGTATAAACAAGCAATGAAAAAAAGGATTTCTTTAAAAAATCTTTATAACACTTTAACCATTTGAACCAAATCCGATGCCAATGAAGATCTATCAATATTCCTAAACATGACCTATCTTTTAAATCTAGGTTCAATTTAAATTATTCAAAACCTATGTAGAATATAAAAATTTAACTTAAAATACTGCAACATAAAATAAAAGTATAAGCAATATTGTACGTTTTTGACATTTACTGATCTCAGAATTTCACCAAACTAGTTACAGACTATCGTTAGTCTGAGCAAATCTAAATAACCGCTTGAGTTTGTTTACTATAATTATTCGAGTACTAAAACAAATTCCTTTTCGGAGTCCCGTACACGTAATATTGCGATGCGGGATTAGATCTTTAACCACATCCTGTGTAAAGATGTTTCTAGAATTATTAACTAAGATCAGACATCATAAATTCTAAGTTTCACTTGCAAGGGATCGGTGGAGAGTTCCGGTCCGAAACCCTTGGGACATGTTTTGTTTGGCTTCGGAGTTGTGCAAATGTAGATACATATTTTGCGTGCTTGGAGGGAACTTAGGTTTATTTGTTCCCTTTACCGCAGTGTCGGTTCACTGTTATAAGAGAGCTTCAACTGATGTCGAAAATTCTGCATGAATTAATGTTGGTCTACAGGACGTTATACCTTTCTATTAAGAACAAAAATAAATAGGTTGTATAGCTGCGCTAAACATAGGAGCGTACCGCCTGCGACTATGTGACTGTGACTTTATTTCATCCTTGAGGAACTCTTGTTATACTGAGAAGAATGTTGTGTTCTAACTATACTGTACAAAAAAATGTGACCATCTTTCCCACAGTGACATATTTTTCGGGACAAATAGTTGCCTATTTGTTTTCCTAACAACCAATAATCTTTGCTACATTTTTTCAGATCTGCTCAGCCAACAAACAAGAGTTATAAGAACCATCTATTAATATATGCAAACTTCCGCATTTATTATATTTATTCGCGTTAATATGCAGTGAGGTACCTGCAGAGTAGGATAATAACTCCCTCTGCACCAGGTATCGTAAGAGATGACTAAGGTACCAGAACCGACAGCGGGATATCCATCGTAGACAGTATAGCTGAAATGCAGGTGGGGATGGGTAGCAGCATCCCCGTCGCTACAGCTGCTCTCTACCATTGCCAACAACACCCTTGCCCAGCGTGGATATTATGGGAAAACTTTTCCCTTTCTTGGTGAGGTCAATATCCGGCAGCGGCCATTCAACGTATTCAAATGTGAATATTTTTTCTAGGTACATAATAATTCATATTTATGTGCCTATTTGATAAGGTATATTATTGTAAAGTTTCGTTCTATTCAGCAGTTTTTGCATGAATGACTAACCAACATACATATCACAAAAGTTTCGCGTTTACAATATTACTAGGAAATAGGATGTAATTAAGTATTCTGTATAGTAGTATTTTAAACGTACTAAAAAAAATAGTGTGAGCAATATATTAACCTATTAACGAGATAATTATAACTTATGGAGTACTATAGAACAAAAAAGATATTATCGGAAACTGTCCGTCCCTATGTACGCTTTGATCTTTAAAACTAAGCAACGGATTTTGATGCGATGCGAGTGGAAGCTTTGTACGTATGATATATGCATAATATAGTATAGTATAGTAACGGGTTGTCGTAAATAAACACATATTTTTACTCTTACGTTGCGAACACTGGCTGACAAGCCTGAACCTGACGACTGATAGATCAAATAATATAATAAATACCCACATCTCATACATTAAGCTGATTCCGTGATAAGTCGCTTAGAACACAGATATCAGACAACAGATAAATATAAGTCAAATATATACTAGTTGAATACATTTGTTTTTTAGTAAAGAAAAAATAATGTACTAAAGTATTGTACTCCTTAAAAGTTCTACAAAAGTCCGCGTGGCATCTCTTAGGGATAACCCATAATAACCATTTTTTAGCCTCATTGCACCCAAGAGAAGCTAGGGCGAGTCACTAGTATAAAATATGTCCAACCCAGTTCCCCTGCAAGATATATTCATATTTAAATTTCGAAAGACCTCGCCGGTATGCTTACATCAAAGTCATATGATTTATAGAAACCCTCTCGCATCAAAAATGACCGCCCGGTGTTTAAAATCTTTGCGCATAGTTTTAGAGCCCACAAATCCCCTTACAAACCTTTGTCACTGTTCATTTTAAGCATTCTGAGGTCAGTCCCTTCATCTGAGATAACTCAAAGCATAACTGAAAACTTGGTCTCTTTGATTTCTTAAAATTCTAGTAAGGGATAGGGAAATTATAGTATTATGTACAAAACATAATTAATATTCGTGGAATTCAATGCAATAGTAGTGTCTCCATTCCGATGATGATGATGAAATAAAAAATGTTCTTAATAAGTATGATCTGGACGCTTTTTCGTCCACAATAAAAAGGAAATTGGTACAGTACTGATATCCTAATACAACTTGTTAAAAGAATACATCACAATTTGATTATTTTTATTAAGTTATTTTTGATTACATTATCATCATAGCAGCCATAAACAGTCTCCAAAAAGGAGGAATTTGCCCATAATTACTGCAAGCTGTGCCAATCTGCTTTGAGTGCTGTCGGTTTCTGGTACCTCAACGCCACTTGTACAGGAATGGTACTATTCTACTCCGTACGTACCTTTTTTAATTGCTTAAAGAATTATAATTACAATGATATAAATCATGTAGCATCAACATACTTAGATTTAACAATACAATACAATGCTAGTATCGTCACATAAATTCTTCGTCAATCTGCTTTTTTTTTAATATTACAAATTACATCAAGAACGTGAAGACTTTGCTTTACTCGATCGTGCCTTCGTTTGCGTTAATACGCGTAGTCATATAAAACAAGTAAATATATTTTAGAAACAGTATGTTCCCGGGCGCGGCTTCCGCAGGTCCATTTTAATGTTTCGCCCACTCCTGGTATTAAAGATCCGTATCGCAGGAAGGAGCACCATTAGTATCCGTTCGTTTTCATTAAACCCTTTCGATGGGTACTCTATCACGTGATTAAATGAAGCTAGTGATAGTTAACGTGACGTGTGGATTTGATGATGATTTGTTTTATAATTAAGGGTGTGGTACATACAGCAACAGCAATACAGCAGACCAACGTACATAAATCTGTTAAAATTTCGTAATCGTCATTAACCTTTCATGAGCCATTGAACTCAAATTGATTTTGTAATTTTGACAGTCTTGTGTAATTTTATCTGTTGCTGGGTGTACGTTTGTAAGTGATTGTGTGTCCGTGATTCCGGAGATATCTGTTTTAATTCCATAGAATATATTAAAATTTTCAAAATATATGTATTTCCAATTTGGCATTAAAACCCACCTTTCAATATTTCGGTATTGATACAATTTGAGCGCAGTTGTGTTGGTCTTTCATTCTATAGACGGTGGCGCCACCCTGATGAAGGTGAATGTAAAATAAACTAAATTGTAACCGACATCAATAATATCATATGTTCAAAGCTTGAAATCGCTTGCATTTTGAGTTTGTTTTTTATAATGGATTTACACAAAACACAAAATTGGTATGGGATAGTGTATATTAATGTAACACGTAGCATATTATGTTGTAGATAATAGATAGAGATGGATGGATAAAGACACAAGACTTGACCAATTTTGATGTCTCAAGTCCTATCGAGCGTGGCGCAATAATGAGGCGATTAATTTTTAATCGCTTCTCTATCAACATACTGCATAACAAGTAAAACATTTACAATACATGCACAAGAACTATTATTCCATTATCTGCGCTTCGTTTGATGTTAATTGGAGACCTTACGTTGGCGTACTGTTTTGTACACTTATTCGCGTTTGATAAGCTAATAAGAGTGCTGCAAAAAGTGTTTCGTATAACGGCTCCAATTACTGGTAATATACATAATAAGGATTTGTATGCAATAGTACAGGAATTGTATAGTGTATATACCTGTTTATTATACATATCTATAACGTTTTCTTATCGATCATCATACATTTTACGGTGACACAGATTACACTGAACTTAACTGAATATCGTTTATTAAATTTATAAAGCTTTTTTTCTTTAATAATGTCACAAAATGTATTACACTGAGTGCTAAAATCAAGTTGTATAATTCTTCAGACATCACAATTGCTGGTACCGAATAGTTGGTTTGTTCTTAATTCTTTTTTAAGGAATTTATTTGGTTCTTTATTTCATCATAAAATTAGATAGTATTTACTGTAGATGCAGTCAGAAAATTTAAAGTCATCTTTTCTATGTCTGTAATCTTGGGTCAAACTGATTTTTTTTTCTTTAAATAAATAATAATGCTACAAACTAAACTACTTAAAAAAAGTACGTGAGGTACCTGCAGAGTAGAATAGTACCTCGCCCTGTACCAAGATGTCCTAAGAGGCGATTAAGATTCCAGAACCGACTGATGGCTGTATATCCATCCGCAACTGCATCGCTGAAATTCACAGATTGGGGATAGGCAGCAGCATCCTGGTCGCGAAAGCTGCGCTCTGCGATTGCCAACACGCTTGACCAGCGCAGCAATTGCGGGCAAAATACCCCCTTACATGGGGAAGCCTCTGTCCAGCAGTGGAAGTTTTGCGGCTGCTAAGATGATGGTGATAATGATAAAACTAAAAAAAACTACAAAATAAAACTATTTTCTATCCCTCCCTATAACACTTGGTTATATTTTATTTACGTTCATAGTAACAAATTCACGGTCATCAACTAGTACAGAGATATTAATTAAAGACAAATATGTGTATTTTAAAACATTTTTCATCATGAATGAACTAACAATTTCACACTTAGACAATTTACCTAGACTATCCATTTTACCAAGACGTACCAAAGTTCTTCACGGCGGTATCAAGTAGCGGTATTAACAAGGCTAATACCCGCACATATCGTCCAGTGAGATTCTGCCCCCGGCGGCGTCGTTCTATCAAATTATCGTGTTGCCATCCAAGCAGTAAATTAAAAATTAACACGGAAACCGATTATTTTAAACATACGAGATACCCTTTCTAACGAAGTTTTCTAGGGAAGGCAGGCGTAGAGCGGCAACTAGGAAAAAGGTGGCATCGAGTTTTCAACGTACATTTTATAATTCAATTTAAAAAAACCATAAACACATAGAAGTAGAGTTAATTCTGGCACAACTGGGGTAACTTTGTATGCATATTTTGTTTATCTGTTGTAATACGTTAGCTACTTCCATAACTCTGTTTTTACCTTACCATTGCTGTGTTCTGGTTTGTAGGGTGAAAGAGACAGTGTAATTACCGGGTAATAAAGACATAACATATTCAAGTCACAAGATTGGCAAAACGCTAGTGATATCCTTCCATCCATAAGAGCGTTAATAGGCTGCGGTGACGTTTACTAACACGCGGACTCTATGCTTGCTTGTCGACCTGGAATATCAATAAAAAAGTTTAGTACTCATATGAGCGGTGTAGCGGCGGCAATATACCAAAAAGAACGATTATTTGTTATTTTTGTATATCTCACTTAAAAGGCAACGGTATATTATTATTAACCAGGTATATTATTATTTATTATTAACCTTATCACACATAAGCAAATAAGTTCTATAGTTATCAATGCGATAGTAACTTTGTAATATCTGTTCCCTTTAAAAGCATAAAGATATCATTTAAATGAAATTAGAATCTAAATAGTTTAAGGGTTGCGGTCAGTCGGTTCTGGAATAAGAACTTTACATAATTTAATGATAGTTATTGATAAGTATTAAGCTAAAGACATAATTCGTTATTATACTCTTATGAAATGCACCCCACAAGAGGGAAAAATGATGATTTTTATTTATTTGAAGGTATATTAGAACTTGGTTTTAATATAATTGCGAAACACCTGTTTCTACTTTTTCGTGTAATATGAAACATTAAGCAAAAACATTTAATTAAACTGGTATTATGAATAATAACATCTCATTTATTTACATCTTAATTTATTTGATGTTCACTTTGATATATTTTCACGTCGAAATAGACTATCTGAAGTAATAATGGTATGCAAACAAAAACTGGTAAACAATCTGTTATAGATCAATATTACAGCGGGTACTCCGACGTTTGTTAATCGGTTTACCTCAGAAACATGCAAGCCTCATTAAGGCCTATAGGCAACACTTTTTCACATTACTAAATCTCCGTACAATCTACATATCCTCCAAGACCCTAATACCATCTCATAAGAGACGACTGAGGAACCTACCGACAGTTAGTGTTATATCCCGTTGCGAAAGCTGCACTCTGCGATTGCGATTCTTGGGGAGGCCTATATCTAGCAGTGGACTTCCAATGGCTGATGTGATAATGACGATATAACCAGTATTACTTTGTATGTAAAAATTTCGTGTCTGGGTGTT
The DNA here is from genome assembly GCA_020976665.1 of Heortia vitessoides. Classification (NCBI taxonomy): domain Eukaryota; kingdom Metazoa; phylum Arthropoda; class Insecta; order Lepidoptera; family Crambidae; genus Heortia; species Heortia vitessoides. Next base: position 11,186,703 of record JACJUM010002543.1, read on the forward strand.
TGATCGTGATAAAGTTCTAAACAACTGTAGGTACCTAATTTAATCATTTTTTGCTTACTGTGAACAGTTTGACTCAACCCCAGACACAGGAAAGTTTATAATTCAATTTTTAGTTGCATTATTTATGATAAATATGTAGAATCGTAAAGACAGGACAATATATGTTAAGTAATAGTATATGAGAGGATTCCTTTCCAAAGAACTGCTAAAGCAGTTATGCCACACCCTAGAAATACAGCGTCTGTGTAATCACTTTTAATAATGACCAATTTCAATAAACTTTGGACAAGAAATTTAAATATCTGCACCAAGAAAATCAGAAGAAAAAGTTGTTGAAAAAGATACCTGTAGAGTAGAATACAAGGTGTCGTAATAGGCTAGAGAAGTCAGAAGTGACAGTTAGAGGCAAATACATCTGAAGCAGAGCAGTTTAAATGTAATAAGGTGAAAATGGGCAATAGCATCCTCACTGCCAAGTTAAACTCTATCATTGCCACCACACTTGTCTAGCTTGAGAACCACAAGTTTCCCATTTTTGTGGTAGCGTAAGTTGCTATGCAGATGATGATGATCACAGAAACAGTACCAGTAAGGCAACAGTCAATGTTTGATCACACTCTATTTGTGACAATCAAATTTATAGCCCGCGTGATTAACTCGTTACTAACGATATTTTTAATAACTTTTTTAAGAGAAATTCGTTAAGTCACCAACAGATCCTGAGCATTACTATGTGATTTTAATAATTAAGCAAGTTCAATAGTGGCAGAAAAGTTCTATAGATTTTTATTAAACTTCAAAGCACCTAGCTTACTTATAAAGTATAGTTTCATATCCTTCATATGGATGTGTCATGAAAATGTGTTTTTATTTTTATTTCATCCTTCCCTATGCAAACATAATTATAAAGTTATTAAATAATACTTTTAAATATTTAGTATTTCATTCCCACAACATCTAATACATTACTTAGAGCACTTGTGTTACGGACGCCAGACAATAAAGGAGTCACAAATATACTTAAATACATATATTTAACACCCAGGCACAGAACAAACACATCATCATCATATAAATATTTGCTCTGGGCGAGAATCAAATCCACGACCCTTGGCGCAAAAAATAGGATCACTACCATCAGCGCCATCGGGCCCGACAAATGTAATATTAATGTAAGTTTTATAGATTAATAGACTAATTATTATTAATAAAACTCTGTACTGTCTGTTACTATTATTATACTCTACTTTAATTTTATATCGATCATTTAATTTGAAGGTGCTAACTCTATATTATTAGTATTGCTTAGTATTTTAGAAGATATTTCACATTAGACAACAGACGCACTAAGAATTGCAAATCTTAATACTCCCTAACCAATTGCTCTTATGGAGTTAGGCGAAATAGAATCGATTAAAAACAAACACCAGTCCATCTTTGTAACATAAGCATGGATATATACCAGACAGCCGAGAGATGAGCAACCATATTTCACCGCATACACGAAAACCCGTAACAAAGAAATATCCGAAACCCAGAGACGCGCCTGTATCCGCGTAGTGTTGGGAACTAATAGTTTTTTGTGCTCGTAATTGGGTTCCATTGCTCGTTGATTTACCGTCGCCGGTTGAGGCATGGATTTTTGTCACGATACTATTTTGCCACAACATTCGGCGCTGAAAAATCTTTTCTACGCTATATGTGCGTCTATTACTTTGAAATCTTGTGTACGGTGTTATTTTAGTATGAACTACATAGCTGTTGCTGAGGCTTTGCTCGCGTAGTTTTTTTACCGTTATAGTGTATATATATTTTTATAGCATGTTAAAAGTTTATTATTGAATAACGCAAATAATTATAGTCTAGTTTTATCTACTGTGTTTATCATTAGCACTTTTATTTCATAAAGAGTGAAACTATATTGTTATTTTTAATAGTTTAAATACTAGAAAGGACTTCGTAACTTTCAGTGGATTCGCATCAACCATTGGAAGCCTTATGCTGGACATAGGCCTTCTAAAGAAAGGGGAGTTTTATGCATAATTGCCACGATCAGCTTACTGTGTACTAGTAGCTTTCGCAACGATACTGCTGTCCTGTGCATTTGAGCTAAACTATTTTGGATGGATATACCGCCATCTGTCGCATTTTACGACACCTGTATATATATAGGCGGGTACTATTCTACTCTGCCGGTACCTCACAGCACAAACTGGAAATATGCACATTCTGAGTATATATAAAATGACGAATGTATGAATAATTACGAAAGTGATTTCTTATTTTTATAATCTGATTAATTTTAATAATCTCTTTTAAATTACTATGTAATCATTACAACAATCAATCGTGTTTATTCAAATATCACGTCAGTTTGAACACTTACCATTCACAACAGAAGCGATGTGTTATGATATTTATCGAAATCGCATCTACGTCAGTGATTGCTGGTTTTAAAATAGATTTTTTTTTTAATTTTCCGTGGTTTCAACTCGATGTTTGTTCGTTTAAATAAGTTTCCGTTAAAATAAAGTCCAGAAACTTTTCTGGACTTCATTTTAACAGGATTTCTAATTCAAAATTTTAGTCGGAATTTATTTCACAGCATTTACAACTTCACAATTTTACTCCATAATGTGTTTAAGCGCAGTTTATTTGACATATTATATTTTTTATTATAAACTCAATAATAAATAGTTATATTATGACTTTATGACAGATAACTTTTAGTAAAAGTATAAGTTTATAAAAAGAAAATTCATGTTAAATTAGAAGTTCGAAATTGATCCTCAGATGTATCATTATGGTCCCCCTCCAGAAACCACTAATAAATCTGTGCCAATTATCGACATTTTTTTACAAATCTAATAAATACATACTACTATGCCGTTATCAGGGTAAAATAGTACCTTAGGTGACTAAGGTACCAGAACCGACAGATGGCGCTATAGCCATCCGAATCAGTGTATTTAAAATGGAGCTGCGCTCTGCGATTGCGAACACGCCTAGTTTAGTAATTTTCGATATTATTATTTCTACCTTTTCATGGATAGTCCTATGTCCAGCAGTGGACTTCCCATGGCTGTAATGATGAAGATGATGCTGAATTGTAATACAAGTGTTGAAGTACACCCGCAAATTGATATTTATATTTAAAAACCACGTTACAGGCTAGTGTTGACATCTGATTGGTAACACAAATTGTAATCAATAAACTTGTTAACTAGAACACTGACCGATGATTTTTAATAAGACAGCCATAAATTGTGGACCCTAAAGTAATATTATGCCCGGCCTAGGGCAACAATTCGTGCCCATTCTTTCGATAGCGTTAAGATGTACAGTACTTTGCATAAACCATTGGCCATCGCGTAATATCTGTCTACCCAACTCATTTGAAAAGCGGAACCGATGGCAGCCATTTTTTTTCATTGCAAATGTTATAAAATTATTGAATTTTGCAATTTAATATTGGCGCGCTCGCTCACTGCTGCCCATAATTACCAATGCGGGCCCGATTCATCATTCTTTATTACAAGCACAAAATTCCATGTAAATTTCATGCACCGGCGATGTACAACGCGAATGAGTTTCGATATATCGTCGAGATCTCTGCCCTTTTTGCCCTTTTTTGTATTGCAAATACAGTTTTATTAATGACATTACGAGTTGTTGTGGTTTAAATTTTAATTTACCTACCAACAATGGAACGGAGCCCAATTTCTTTTTCAAATCGGCAATTACTAAACATGTGAATGAAAGCATGAGAATAAATAGCTTCTTGTACCAAAAATAAAGACGCTCAGGTCTCTTATACTTATTTTTAGAAACTGCAAATTATATGGTAACGGAGACAGAATACGAATAACATGGAAATCTTTTTATTTTTTTTTTCGTTTTTTAAACTAGTGGGCATCGTTTTAAGAGCTTCTTAAATCATCATCATCATAGCAGCCGTAGAATATCCGGTGATGGGCACAGGCCTCCCCAAAAAGGAGGAGTTTGCCCATAATTATCGCCCTGGGCAAACATGGTGGCAATCGCAGAGCGTAGCTGCGCGACGAAGATGCTGCCTTACCCGCCCTTTGCTTTTCAGTTACAATATCTTAAATGTATATATCCCGCCATCATTCGGTTCCGGTATCTCAGTCGCCTCTTACAACACCTGGTACAGGAGGGAGATACTATTCTACTCTGCCGGTACCCTTCGGCTGTTGCTTGTACCTTACGGCTACTTCAATACAATTGTTATTCTACTATGAGTTACTAATTATAAATGCAAACGAAGATATTATTCTTTTTAATTGACAAAGGTCAACCATAAAGTAATCTCCTAAATTTAATTTTAGTAGAGACCGAGATGTTTTAATTGTATACATCGAACTAAGAATATATGTACTAGATTTCAATAACACTTTATCTTAATTTATCAAAATATACACGCAAACTAATCCTCAGTAGATTGCATTAAGTGATGAAAAAATATATAGCTATTAATTTTTATAGAAATACCGATTCCCTAACAAAAGAAGATATATAAAACCACATGCTTGAAGACTTACACATATACCGCGTCGCGTCCCCAATACAATATGCACCAAATAACCCTCCGAAAACCAATGTTTATCGTCGACATTTTTCCTCGACAAAATGACTTTCAAAATCATTGTGCCGACATAAACAACGAGCCTCCCAGTGAAAATGTCATTAATGCCTGAGTGAAATTCGGGGTCTAATCTCGTCACTCCGAAGCTTATTACATTTATACAACGGAGTAATCTTCGAATAAAGTTTTCAATGGAAACTGTTGACTCATTGAGGATCGCGAACCCTTGCTCGCTGAAAGAAGGCCTAGTGCACACGACAGAGTAACACTACCGCGGAATACTTCGTATATACTCGTATATATTGACGAGCCTTGCAGAGAAGTGGATCATAACGCCGGTCTGAACGGAGGGGTCGCAGGTTCGATTCCCGCACACCAACATTCATACAATCAGTATTGAATCTGGATAACTGTATGATAAGTGTTAGAACAACGTATCTGATGTCGTCTCAAATAGCTGTTTATGGGTTTTTATTGCTTTTACTATATTACTAATAACTTGTATGTAATAGCCAACTTTTTGTCATCACACGTTTGTAGAATGTTTTTCTAAAGTCTAGAGTATCCTCTTCAGAGCTATATCCCTTTTGATATTGCGAAAGACTTTATATTAAAAGAAATTTAGAATTATAAAATTTTCTTGGAACGACTGTTGAATGTAGATCTCGAAAGAGAAACACGGACAAAACTGAAGATCTTAGAAAATGAATAAGATGGCACATTATACAGTTAACCAATCTACCAAATTTTGCCTTATTATCTTACAAAAGTTAATTGATTAATGACAATTATAAAAACAAATATGACGAGATTACATTGCTCCAAAGTAATTAAGTACAATAAAATAAAAGTATAAAGTTATCACATACTACATATTTTTTCCGTGATTAATCTACCATAATTTGTCTAAACCACACTATTGTTGTAAAAATATATATTAAAAAACGAAGACCTTTTTACATCCCACGAACACAACGGAAACTAAAATAAAACAATAAATATAACTAGAACAGTGTTACGCAGTCGTGCACAAACGTTTTAATGTCTTTAAGAATTCGGTTGGAGGATGACTCGACGCGGCACAAATCTCGCGTTCCTGTTTGCTATTAATCAAATCTACGGGAAACTACAATGCAATTAGTCCCCGCACAATACAAGTCAGCTAACGACACGTCTGAACAGCCCGCGACATATCTACAAATCAACATACGCAGCTTTATCAAATAATGTCAATTGATTGAGAACTCTGGAAGTTGCATACTGAGATCAAAATTGGTTAACATTTTTTGTATTAATTATTTAGATAGATCTATAGCTTAATATACGTATAATACCTATTTGTAATAAGGTTTATGACACTGGTGACTTCTGTTAAAAATATTGTTAAATATAAACTACTCTGTATAAATATAATAAACTAATTTGCTAATGAGTACAAAGCCAGGGCCTTCCCGTGGTTATTTTAGTATAAAAAAAAATCTATTGTGATAAATGGAATCGTAAGATTTTCCTTTGCTAATATTTTAAGATGTTACTCTGAGTTATTTAGAACATTTATTAAACCAAAAAATACTTTGGATTTTAAAGAAAATATAGAGCCCACGATTAATTTAAATAATATTTTAAACAGTAGTCTCCAAAAAAATTTTACTACTGGCGACTACAAGATAATTATTAAATTTGATATCGATTCAACATACACAACTTGATGGCAAATCAAAATGAGCTTTCGAATCCACATCAGTTTATTGGGACATATTCATATTAGTAAATACTATCAACCACTTATTATTTAAGAACCCTTCAATAGACGACTGTCTTATACCACCGCAGCCAGAAAATCTCAGTCCATACAAAACACACATAACAGGGCTCACAGCTAAATGATACTCCATAAAACGAGTACAAAAACACGAGCTGTCCTTTTCCACTTTCGCCGGTGATCCGAGCGCCAAACCGCACTGTCATTGCAGCGCAATAACCAATTGTGAGCGTATTACGTGTCCTATCACAAAGCCCCGAGCTTTTTTAACAGCGCTGGCGAGCCAATGGATGTGACAGCGCCACTATGTCTCAGCAAGGCAAATTTAAAATCGATAAACATTTTAAAATTTTGAATCGTTCGCACGTAATTTGAATGAATACCACATTGATTTTGATCGCGCTATTATAGAAAGCAGATGTATCTATACCATTTACATTTACTATCAACATGAGGTAGATCTCATACAAATGGTCGTTTGGTAGTGCAATGGTACCCCACTCCCACCTATTTCTACCGCCAAATTGCAGTATTGGCATTGCTGTCTGGTTTCCGGTCTGAAGGGTAAGAGACGCAGTGAAGTAATGTGGCATAATATCTTCAAGACACAAGGTTTCCAATGCGCTATTATATATCCTTGATGTTACGTTTATAGCATGCAGTGACACATATAATCACTAATAAAATAAGCATTTCTTATATAATTCTATTTGAAACTTTAATTTATCAAAGTTAAATGTTTAATGTCTCAAACTTCAAGTACGTATCTACTTTCATAGCTTAGGCTAAAAATAATAACGTAAATACGAGAGTGTCTGCTTATTTATTGCACTTTCACCATTTGATCAATTAACTGATTTATAATGAAACCACGTAGATAAAGGCAAACCGTAGATAAACGCAGCAAAAAACTAGTTGCCGGACCCGACAGATGCCGCTAATTCTTCCCAATTTAGTCAGGGATGTCACCATCACAAAGCAACGTTGTACTGCTATCTTCATGGCAATTATGGTCAAAATATCACACAAAAATAATAAAGTACTTCTTGGACAGGTCCATATGATGAAGACTATGGTAGTGTGGCTGGACGCGGACTGACATTACCCATACAGGCTTATATTTATTTAACGCATTCGATATTACGCCTATCTTATACACCAAGAATCGTCTATTCGACGTGGCAAGCATATATGTGATTAAGGTATGTGCTTGTTATGTATTTGGGTATTATATATACATAAATGGCTTGAGAAACAAATAAACGCGGTATACAAAAATATTCCCGAAAGAGTATACAAAGCCGACGATAGCCAAAGAAGCCAGCGTTTAATTGAATAAAAGTCCACCTTGTCACATCCAGAAAGTTTCGAGAGCGTCCGCGGGAATTTTTTATTACTTTGACTGTGATGCGACAAAGTCGTTTTTGCGCAAACATATCGGCGACAATGGGAAACGCGCCTTTTGTATTTTTTAGTTTGATTGATGATTTTAATTTCTTTCGCAGTGTCGGTTCCGTGCGGTAGGTGAGGCAGGATTTTCATGCTTTCATCCCGCATATAATTCTTTGATTACTCACATTAGGACTGACAAGTTCTGGTTATTTTAAATAACTTTACTGATTACTTTGATAATATATATAATGATAAATTAATCATAGGGAGTTGATGAATTCAAACAATTTTTAGGACAGTAATACGCAAACCTACGCTCCGATCGCGACCAAGCCTGCCCAGCGAGACAATTATAGGCAAAATGGGTAGTCTAAGTATGTGACGTCAAATACACACCGCCTTTTACAATACACTCCACATAATGGTCTTATTTAATAATATGGTACGAAACTGGTATATCTTTTGGTTTTATTAAAACTTATTATATGGTCAATAAATTCATGATGCATATTCCCTAGTAAACTGATTTGTTTGATGAACATTACTGTATACAATAATAATTAAGAGAAAAATTATAAATAAGAATATATTTTTAATACAAAAATAGTTACAAAAAAAACTCGTACAGCACAGTATAACATAAAAGGAGTACTTATGTTGAGATATTGTATAAATAAAACTGATATTTAAATTAAAAAACAATTAGTTGAAAATATAGTTATTTTAAATATAATTATAGTTTATCTAAGTACCGTACAACGTCCTGCATTTATTCATTAATCGATAGTACATGTAATAATGTATCACTTAGCCACATAGTGAAAGTACATATATAAAATGTGTGTAACAAATCTGCATGTTACAAACACCGTACTGAAAGTCGAGACCACCCCGCATACACCACATAATAGCATAAAAAGATGTCGCCCGCCGCGCGGATGTGACAGCGCGATTTAAATATGGCGCCGGCGTCATCCCTCCAGTGACGTTGCGGCCGTCCATTTATCACCCCTAAGCCTCCGTCGATATTATGATCAATGCCATTCGCCCGCCACCTAGCCTCATTTCATGTGGACGATAGCGATTCATTGCTTTCCGCAGTCGCTATTGCTATTTAAATGTTTTACTGCAACTAACAACACAATAAACTCACTACAACATAAATCAAAAGTAATTCTATTAAGTATTTGCAAAGTTACATTACTTGGGGAAATAATTTTACTAAAAACAGAATTCTATTTTCATTTCATCATTAAAAGAGTATTTAACTCTTAAACTGCGTTTAATATTTCAAATATCATTATAGGTACAATAAATCGTTCCTACAATATTAATATTTAAAACAAAACAAATGTTCAAAAAATTAGGTGAGACATTTAAGTAACGGAATGTGTACTATACTATACTACTGAAAAGTTGTATTATATATCAATCATTCTTATGACTTTAAACTACGACTTCCATAAATACATTATTCTCATATTTTATTATCACACTCCTTTAATCTTTATGTCCAAAATCTTCATAACAATCACCTCTAAAGTAACTCCAATGCATTCAAAACACGTGCATCGCATTTGCTATATACATTGCACCAGAAAACTTCTATCATCGTTGGTTTGACAATAAACCCTTCATCGAAATAGAACTCGGAAATTGAAGAACTATAAACACTTCTTTACAATCCGTATGCTTACGAATGGTTACGAAGCAAGAATCGCGGTTTTAATGATTCTGTTACCCACAAAAACATATAGAAGTGGCGCGTATTGGATAGGAGTTTGTGGAACCAACGTCCTATTTTTCTGGTTTCCGTATAACCTTTTATAAGAGCTGGAACAGGGTGTGATTTTGTCTGAGATGAATTATTGATACTCTCTATCACAACACGTAATAGGATCGCCAGATTCACCGCCTTGCTCACTTTGTATTCCCAAGTCGCCACCTGGGGCAGTGGCTTTATACCAAAATGCCTTTACGTTTCACTTCCGCGGATATGAAGCCTGCACTAGTTGGAGCGCTGCCTCCTTTAATTACTAAAGATTAATAGCTGAAACGTTTTACTTTGTCCCACCTAACTTATCTCATAGTTTCGAGCTCAACCATTTTATTTCTTAAGTGCCAATATCTACAAGAGACTATCAAGCGAATTTGTATTAAAGAACTAACCTATATATATTACTATAGATACTTGGGTAATCTTTCCAAACATAAATGAATGAAACGAGTATTGTGTCTATGATTTTTTTCATTTCAGTCGTTTGCATACACTAATAAAATATAGAAGGCTCTATAATAAGCCAGTCCGCTTAAATAAATAAATGTATTAACAACAGGTTTTTTCACCACCAAAACATTTATATTGCTAATAACTCAATTTACCAACATTTTAAGTTTCTATGTGTCAAAAAATACTTGACTACTTTTTACAATTATTGAAACTATTGATAATTGAAAATTGTCCCTGTAAGTCTATCCCTTTCGAAATCAAATATGTCATGTATTTTCTTTTGTTTGTCATATTTCAAAGATAAAGCAATATAACCAACCACACATGGAGATAAGAAATAATATTTCTATTTTACTATTTCTATTTAGAATTACACCAAAAACAACTAATAACTTTGTAATAACTCGAATAACCAAATCTTCTAAAATAAACACGACAATGATTGACATCTCGAAGATTTTAGAATCGCCCCCGCTATATCTATCCCATCCGGCTACTTATCAAAGCTACATTGTAACAAAGACGTACTCGTGGAGTGACAAGAGCGGACACAAAAGAATGAGATCCGGAACGGTAGGTGAGAGAGGCTCGAGTGGAGAGCCGGGCACAATGGCGCGGCAGATCTGCGTGATCAATTGATATCGGCAGATACTTCATGATACTGCTTGTTACGAAATTTCAGATTTGACACTTTAGTCGACGATTCAATTATGTCATGGTACTATTTCTGTTTAGTTAATAATGGCACCTTTGTTAAGTTATTAAGAGAACCTTTTCCTTACTATAAAGTGAAAACGATTTACATTAAATTAATTCATTTGTAGGTATGTGACACGTGAAATGATATGGGGTATTTTTAAACTACTAATCTTTATTACTATTCTATACTGAAGTAGGATTCAAAAAATTGAACCGCTCAGTAAATACCATTTGGGCACCTTGAAACTTTTGCTCACGAAAATATACTAAAAAAAACATTACATTTTTATTAATAAAATACTTCATACTATAAGTATGAATTTGCTTTTGAATAAAACAGTAGGTATATGAATTGCTGTATGTGATGTAATATGAGTATCCTCGCAGTTTCATTTCAATTGGTACATACTTTACTAAACTAACAACAAACGCGCCTGTTACAAAATCACATGCAAATTTTTAACGCAACAACATAAACATTAAAATTTATAATGCGATACAACACACTATACATGAATCTCTAACTTTTATCAATAAATCACTAACATTAATTTCTTCATACTTTCTAAACTAATTCGCACTCAATTATTCAACGTCCCCTCCGATCCACTTGAAAAAATCCAATCAGCATAACTCGTCATTTTAATATCGATCCCCAATTTGCGAGCACTTATAAAATCGCTTTATGCATAGATATAAAGTAAAAAACCGGTGACACTCATAAATCTACCGAACGATTTTATGCCTTATTGTCTGCCCCGCAATAATTTATTTGGGTTACTTTGATATGTGGATATCTTTGCAGGAATACAAAGCCGAATGGTTTACTTAGAGTTTAAAATATTCATAGCTTGTACTGGATCGTATTTAAATATTTACATAAGTGTCAAGCTGCGTCACTGACGTTTGTCGATAAAACGTATTGAGTGGAAACGGCTGAGTCGGGCGTTACTTAGCTTAGGGTGGTGGGGAGAATCTTCGGATTTAATAAAAATGCATTGAGTTTAATGTGATAAGCTATAGAGCGAAATGAAGAGAAAATAAATGATACGTTTGAAAGATCTTAGTTGTAGAACCATTGATCTATAAAATAGATTGGTTTCGTGGTCGACAATTTCTTTTGTTGCATTTGTTACACCTATTAAAATATATTTTAAGTTTCCAAAGTATCTAGTAAGCAGTCTTCTAAAGTTAACTGATCATTCTCTTCAATAAAGAGAAGCTAAATGTATCTTAACCAGAAACCAAATGCAAGAAGATATAGATAAAGTCGTATTGTTTCACAGTTGCCAACATCAAAGTTAATCCAATTAAAGCTCAAAACCATTTCTCACCACGCAATCTACCAACTGGCAGCGTCTTCTATTTCTTAACAAAATAGAGAGTGTCTCCCCCGACCGCAAGCGTTAACACCCGTAGGCGGCGACGATACTTCCACTAAGCACCGTGTATTCCACCCATAAAAAATAATGGATCTGCGAATCGTCGAGATATGCACGGAAATATGGAGTGAGGTGAGCGCACGAAAAATCGTAACGGCGCTGCGAAAATGGGGATTAGAAAACGATCGAGTCGAAATCGATTCGGGAGTATGCAAACATCGCGTGAGATGGGAGGTGAAGTGTGCCCAGATGTTTTAAGAAGCGATAAGCAATGATATTTATACTGTTTTCACAATGTGCCGTGAATAATGACGCAGCTATGTCATTTATTTTTTAAACATACATATCAATAAATATGTAGAAATAATTGAATATGTTCAGAAATAAATGAACTCTTTTTTAATAATCTACAAAGGTACGGTCAAATTGTTTGGTATTGTTTGGAAAATGTGTGTTTAGTTATCAAATCACGACGACCGGGTTGCCGGTTTAATTCTCGGGTGTTATGTTTATTCTGAGAGTTTACTGTATCTGCGTTTCTTCTTTAAAACCATTAGATTAGAGACATAACAATTCTCTTACATTATTTCGTCGAGTATACATATATTAAATTATCAAATATTATATCAAAAGCTAGCCGTGTGGTACCGGCAGAGTAGAATAGTGCCTCCCCCTGCAGCAGGGGTCGTAAGAGGCGACTTAGGTTCTAGAACCGACAGGTGGCGGTATATCTATCTGAAACAGTGTAGCTTAAACGCGTATGGCGGGGATGGCGAAAGCTGCGCTCTACGATTGCCAACACGCTTATATGGGCACGGCAATTATGGGCAAATTTCTCCCTTCCTTGGGGAGGCCTGTGTCCAGCAGTAGACTTCCAATGGCTGGTATGATGATGACGATATCTAAAGCTATACTCTTCTTAAAGAAGAACGTTTACATGTTATCCTTATTTTGCGAGCGTATATATCAGTAGGGTAATATCGTAAAATAGGCAAGTGTCCTCAGGTAGCTAAGGGAAAACCGTCATTCACGGCGTGTTTGCGGGACGCGAGTCAACACGATTACCTGGAATTAGGTTAGCACGCTTTATGTTATTTACCCTGCCTGCTCACGTGCCAAGTAATTACTTATTAAGATCATTTAATCATTCTTTATTGGAATAGCACAGTTAATGTGTGTTTAGGGAATACATCGTGTATTATTTATTTTGGTAAATCCGTATTTATAATTTAGATGTTATTTTTTTGTAACTTTCTTTAAGTATAAAGAAACAAAGTATCATTATCTTATAAGCCGTAGTAAGTCCACTATTGGACATAAAATTCCTAAAGATAGGGTGATTTTTGCTCATTGTAGCCGCGCTGGGCAGTCAAGGTGGCAATTGTAGAGCACAACTTCTCGACGAAGATGCTGCTGCCTATCCTCATTCTATTTAAGCTGCGCTAATTCTAATGGATATACCGACATCTGTCGGTCTCGGTATCTCAATCACCTTTTACAACACGTGGTACAGAGTTAATGTTTTACTCCGCCGATACCCCACTATATAGTATAGGCTATATAGTATATAAACAAATAATAATAAATCAATTCGCACAACATCTCATATATTGCCCGGCTCCGTTATAAATTAAAGCGAGTTAAAGAACTTGTGTTACGAACATCAAACAACATGGGAATCATGAATAAAATACTTAAATACATTTTTTACACCCGGACATATATAAATGTTTTTCCTGCATGAGGATCGAACTTACGACCCTTAGCGCACACGATAGGAACACTAACGAATGCGCCATTGAGCTTCATAAGTTTTTATTCAGACAACAATAAACATGTTAATAAATAACAAGCCTACTTTTGACGCCAAAAAAACAAAAATTCCCGTGGGATGCAGCACAAACGTTGAAGTCATGAGCGGGAGGCTAATTCACACAACATCTCATACATTGACCTGACTCCGTGATAAGTCGGTCAAAGCAATTGTGTTACAGACGCCAGACAACCGAGGAATTACTAATATAATACTTAAATATACGAGTACATATTTAACGCCCAGACACAGAGCAAAATCAAATATCATCATATAAATATTTTCTCTGGATGGGAATTGAACCTCGACCCTTAGCGCACAAGATAGGATCACTACCATTGCGCCATTGAATCCGTCAGAGAATTAAGGAATAATACGAGTAGGTATAACAACTATTAAGTAATGACAAATCCAATTTTGATCCAAACCACCAACGACCATCGCAGCAGTAATGTGTCGTGCCCGCCCTTCAGAGAAATCTGTGTGGTATAAACCCTTAAGTTATGCCTTCCGCTGTTAGTAAAAAAGTGGTGCCCTCTTACGCCAACAACTCGTACTAAGTGCAGTAATCACAACAAGGTGGTACCGAAAAAAGGTTAATTATTAACTAAGTATTTTTTACAAACTCTTTCGATATATAACCCATTGGCTTTCCATTGTCGAGGTCTATAGGAATATAAATCAAACGCCAACCAAAAAGTTATATTCAACCTTATATACCATTTATACCGAGGAACAATAAATATGCAAATTCCTTATATACAAGACCTAATAATGCAAATATATGTCTCAGCCATATGTGTACCTAAGTCCCTTGCCCGTGACATGGGTACCTTTAGAAGCGAGTAATTCGTCTCAAGTTATCGGCAAGCAAACAAAGTTCAGGCCGACAGGGAGCGGACCCAATTATCTCTAATGAAGACAATGATATAAGCGCGGTTATTGATCTAGATTTAAATTTCATGACGGGTCAGTCCCTGCGATGTGCGAGCCCTTAATGTTTCTTGCGGAGTTTCGTATAGACTGACCAACCGATCTTGATACGCGTAAGGTGGCACAATTCATTAATAAGAATACAGGAAGACTTATATACATATATATATATATATATATATATTATAAAGAGTATACTACATTATAAAGAGTTAATAATAGATATATCCTGGTTAAATCAATTATCATTGTTACCATTATCATCATAATTATCCTGTTGGACATACGTCACCCGAAGTAAGAGGGAATTCTGCCTTATTTGCAGACAGATATCTGTACTGTTCGATTTCTTAGTGCCGAAAAGTGTCGTTAGAGGCGACTGAGGTACACAAATCTACAGATGGTGGTATATTCATCTTAAATCATCCTGAACAGGGTAGGAAATGGTGTCGTCACAGCTATCGCGAATGCTACCTTGCATGCCTAACATGACAATTAGGGAAAATAATCTTTATCATCATCATCATCATATCAGCTATAGAAAGTCCGCTATTCGACATTGGCCTCCCCAAAATAGGGGGATTTTTGCGTAAAATTGCTGCGCTCGACTGGCGTGGTATCAATCGTAGAACCCAAATTCGCGAAGGATGCTGCTGCCCATCCCAACCCTGTAGTATTTAAGTTGCGCTGATTCGATTTCGGATGGATATACTACCATCTGCCGGTTCCGGTACTTTAGTCGTCTCTTACAACACCTGGTACGGGGGGAGGTACGATTCTACTCCGCCGGTACACTACGGCGAAAATAATCTTACTTTGGTCTTATTCCAGCAGCTGAAATAATGATGTTACTCACTATTATAATGATGCAACCCCCTTTTTATATTACTACAATGTATAATTTTTTTTTTACTTACATATCACTGCAAGTCAGCTGGTTTGTTATTTTATGTATAACTATTTTGGAATTTAAATTGCATTGCATACAGTTATTGATAATTTTTGTTGCATACAGTTATTGATAAGTTTGAAATAATGCTTTCGGAGACTGAATTAATTCATTTCTTCATAATTTATTTAAAGAACTATCCCATTGGTTGTAAAGTACCAAAACTATTCCGTCGCAACATACCGAAGTTTAATGTCCACTAACTAATTTCTTATCCCCAAAACATAATAATATGAGCCAACACACGAACAAACGTCTGAAATTATGATTAACGAGCGTACACAAACACACTTGCGGACCTTCACATGTACATATAGACGTAGATGATGGAATAGATCATCGTGTCAGATTAAAATAGGCCCCGTGTTGTTAGCCAAATCAATCAATACTCCTTGTGTCGTACTGCCACTCCATTTAGGTCGATTTAACTTATAGCTCATATTAGCTAGAGCAAAAACTACTATAGAAGAAAACTACGCAGTTTCTTTTCATGAATTCAATGGCTGTACTTGCCTTTGTCTTAGATATAATTATAACACCTCTTGGGAATACACGTGTCGATCTGAAAGTCAATTATTTATTTTTTTTTTTTTTTTGCTATATCTTTCAAATAGGATTTATATTTGCCAAACATAAACGGAATTTATTTTCTAGTTTCTACTTTTGTGTTACAATCCTGTTTTTACTTTTGTGTTACAGTTTCTTCAGTTCACGGAAATTATCTCATTTTAGGTAATAATATCATAATTCAGTGTTCAATTTAATATGATAACCTATGCTATCCATCCGATATTACTTTGTTGTGATTTTTCCCGACTACCTACTACTAAAACAGAGACCGATATCAGCAATTCATAAATGTATTTTAAAACTTCGTTATAAGATTTAATTTATAAAATTTAAAGCCTATAAAGGCTTAATGGTTGACTAGTATTGCACTCGAATACCGGACTATTCCTATCATATGATTAAATATTTATATATGCTAACCAACACATGTTCATCCTCCTCCGAGGATAGAGATGACTAAGGTACCGAAACCGACAGATGGCAGTATATCTATTCGAAACAGCGCAGCTTACATACTTCAGGGTGAGGAGGATGGGCAGCAGCATCCCCGTCGCAAAGCTACGCTCTGCGATAGCCACCACGCCTGCCCAGCACGGCAATTATGAGCAATATTCTAACACTATATTTGGGGAGGCCTATGTCCAATAGTGGACTTTCTATGGCTGATTTGACGAACATCTATTTCTAATTATATTCATCTACACTATGTCTAATTACAATGCGCTGTATTGAATTTTAGGATACTCAAATGTCACTAATAATTACTGACCTCAAACTATCTAGGATCTGAGAGATGTGACACGCTCCTCGTTTTAGTTCATCGATCGTTTGTCGTATCGATTTATTTTTAAATAAACTTCATTAGATACAGTACCGTTGACAAGTTTTTACGTTTTTACTTTACCAAATTAATATTTTCTTTTTGTATATTCGTCTTATTACTATTAAAGACTGCTGTAGCCTTTAACTTTCTTTATGTTTTTGTAATAAATAAACTCTAGAGTTACTGTACATATAAATCCAAAAAATATAAGTTTATAATAATTAGTAACCCCAAAAATATAACTTTGTAAGCAAAGTGTGTACTAAATTTAGTTCAAAAACTTTTTTGTTTCTATAAAGTTACATTTTCAATAAAAAACATAAGCTATATAATATTGATACACTATCACAAAAAAAGGAACAACGCAGGTGTTACCGCGCAACGCTGTTAGTATATGGAAAATTTAAACAGTGCATTGACCTATCTAAAGTAGATGTAATTAGTGAAACATTTCAATGTTGTTTGTAAACGCAGTATCCTCAACAATGGGGTTGCGAATACATCGATCCACGGTGACGAATGCGGGGTTCAATTGACCCCTTTGATGTAATCATATTGCATAATAATTGCATTGACTTATCTATCCGTCTCGATGAAAATTATACTAGAGCGAACCGACTGCGAGTTTGCTTGTGTCTAATTACACAATAATAATAGAACAATATAGACAAAATACATTTACCAGCTAAAACCGGATAGCTAAATTAGTGACAATTACTTTCTCATTTATATTATTACTAATGACCCGCCCCAGCTAACGGGTGTATAAGGGGAAAAACCGATTAGTGTTAGTTATTCCTAAGAGATGATTATATACCGCGGATTTTTTTTCAGACCATTTTATTGTGTACAATACTGCATTGCATTATTTTGATCTGTCGCGTCAGTTTTATTTTCGTCGTCGGAATGTGCTTATTTACGTTTAGAAAACTATAAGATGATCAGTGTTTTTCTATATCATTTATTATACAAATTAACTTTCCTCTTGAATTATTCTGTCTATTATTTTTTTTTATCTATATCATCTAAATCCGTTGTGTTGTTTTGGAGATTTAAGCATACACAGGGACACACAGCGGAAGATACTTTTTTATACTACGAGATTGTAGTTATTCTATTGCAAGTTCTTTTCTAGTGGCTCGCGTAATAAGCCTGCTATAAACTTAGTTAAAAGACCCGCATGCTATTAGAGCTGGCTGGCATACTAGTATTAAAGTAGAACATTCAATGATCTATTTGTTTAAATATGTAACTCTTATAACACTGGTAGTCAGGGTCATTGGCCATTTGTGTAAAATTGTAATTAGCAAGCAGATATATTAATTTAAATATATTAAATACTCATAGATTTTATTAACGATTTAAAAAGTGCCGATGATTGACCTATTTAAATGAAGATATATTTGACTTTTACTTAACATTGACAGGCCCGATGACACAGTGTCCCGCCAAAGGTCTGTCTTGTGCGCTTAGGGTCATTGGTTCGGTCCTCACTCAGGATAAATATTTGGTGTTATAATATACTCGTAAATGCAAAATATTATATTTGTGATTCCCATGTGATTTAATATTCTTATCACAAGTGGTTTCACCTACTTATCACGGGGGCGTGTCAACTCATGAGATGTGTGAGTTTATTTATTTATTATGTATATTATTGAATTTATATGAATTGAGATTTAGGATGCTATACGCGATTATATATATATTAATATTGATTATGAACTTAGAAAGTTATTACCAACACATTAAAAAAAAACTTTAATGATACTTTTACTGTAACTACAGATTAATCAGAAGTTCAGTTCAAGTCAATATTAATAAAATGGTGTCATATATAAAACAGTTAAGTTTATTTTGTGAAAAATAATTATAAAACGTTACGATCACGACTCATGTGAAAAAATATATATTTATGATGATATCTAGACTTTTTACGACAGCATTAGATATTAAGCAGGAACATTGGTTTATCAAAACACTTCGTGTTACTTCCATTGAGTGAGGCTTAACGGGTTCATGATGCGTAAGCTATTGGCTTGATGCTGCGGTGTTACGATCAGACATAAAGATTTATACACGAAAACACTCCGGCACATACGTGAAAGATACGGGATTTGGAATTCTACCTGCGACTAATTATGGGAAAATCTTTTATAGCAGAAGAGTATAGAATGCTCCGAACGTAGATACCGTTAGTTCCGCTCGCGACTTTATTAGCATAAACTTACTTTAATATATTTTTTGTCAAGATCTCCTATTTTTTCAGGATCAAAAGCCATACCTTCCACTGGATTCAAGCGATACACATGCCAAATTTTACCTAATTTTAACATTAAGGCTTAACAAACAGACATACATTTATATAATATTTCCTAGCATTTACGCGTTCCCTTCTCATATAAAATCTTATTTTTAACGGCACATACTGCTTGAAACGCGAATTCACAAAAAAAAATAATAAATAGTGAGAAACGTCTTTTGACAATCCTCAAAATAATTTCCAAGGTCGAACCTAAGCGGCGAACAAAAAAATGGTAAATAAATCGCAATTTGAAGCCGTTAAAAGTAGTTTATCTATATTTAGATATATCATTTATTTATGACTATCTGTTTTCGCGACTTCGTCTGCGTGGAATAGTTTTTTTGGGTACCATACCTCTTTACCTTAAGTTATATAAACTTTGAATGTCATGTATTTATAACGAATCAATGGCCTGAAAAATAAGTTTCAAGTTTCTAGCTCTAAAAATAGCGATACTTCCATACAACTTTTCATCCCCCCTTTCGACCCCTTACAACCCTTATTCCTATAAAATATTACATAATATAATTATAAAAATAGCCTTATCTAATATAAAAATAGCCATATGTCCTTTCTCAAGGTTTAAAGATTGTCTATGCCAAATTTCATCAAAGTACGTTGAGAGGTTTAAGCGGAAAAGCGTAACAGACAGACAGACAGACAGACAGAGTTACTTTCGCATTTATAATATTAGTAGGGAAGTAGGGATATAAGCATGGACTGGGATGATACAAGCATAAAGCCCGCATGAGAGTAAGCGTTACCATAGTATGTAGACGGTCATGTAAATAAAGGAAATCACCAACAGGTTAGCAAACTAGTGACTTAAGGGTTTAATTACCTAACCCAGTAATTTCACTGCCACTGACCCTTCACTCGCTTCTCCTTCACTTCATCTTTATCTAGTACAAAGTTATATAAGTTGTTGTTTGGCAGTCAAAAATACTAAGAGTATCAATATCTTAAGAATTACAGCTTAGAATGCGTCGCGGGCTAAGTTAAAATTTTCGTTCGTTCCTTAGTTCTAAACATGTAATCTAACTCAATTTTAATCCTCTTTTTTCACTTCACTTCTCTTAATAAATTCTAATTAATAATACAACCTTGTTGGCTGAAGCGTCAAGGACACGAACAGGCGACCATTGTCAGAAGTATGCCGTGTGTACTTTAAATTAAAACAATATAAAACTTTCTTAAATCTCGAATTGAAGACTTAACTATGAAGATTTAATTCAAAATAGTCTGATTAAGTATATGTGCTAATAATTTGGTGAGTTGATAACTTATCGAATCATATTTCAATTGTCTATTTACACCGTTAATACATAAGTGATATCTATCAATATTTTTTAAGATTCAAACAAATGTATGCGTCATTCCAGAATTGACAAAAAGAATATATTATTGTCGACTGCTATTTTTGTTATTTTTGCTGTATTCTGAACCAACAGCTGTAAACGTATCGGCTCTACGTCGACCTCCGACCTCGTACCGCTTTCTCAGGCGAGTCCATCTTTGCCATTTATCCCCTAGTTCCTTGAACGCTGCCTCCTTTGGTTTGATTTATATTTCAAATATTATTTTGCGATTCTTCTGTTACCGACAAAAACTATTGTTAAATGGAAAAACTTTCTTTAGTTTCAGATACTGATTACGTCTTTGATTAAGCAATAGTAAATGCTAGTTCTCAAATATCGTTAAAAAAATACACTGGAAGCTTAACCCAAGACACAGTCTTTAAGAATAAGACATATAATATAGAATTTAAGAGTTACAACAAAAGTAAGATATTTCGAAGAATAGCACGAAAGCTACTATTTGCCTAATTTTAGGTACATTTTATTTGTAGTGCCATTTTTTTCGGTGTAAAATATCTTACAACGTTATTATTGTAAGAATGTATGCATAAAGTATTTAATTTTTAACAATATCCACATAACGAATCAAAAAAACTTGCTACTCTGTAACCACATTTTCATACACAAGATATAAAAAAAAATACATCGTTCTTCCATTTAAATGTGATCCTATACATGTTTATTACCCCACAGAACAATAACAAGAAGGGAAAACATAATTTCACACTTCCCATGCGGATAAAAAAAGAAAAACGTTCTCGCAACGCTACGCCTCTCTCCGTAGGGAGACCACTCAAACATAACATTACATTTGATACGCATATAACCGATGGCTACGAGATTATTACCTCTTACAAAGCCGGTACCGGCAGAGTAGAATAGTACCTCCCCTTGTACCAGGTGTCGTAAGAGGCGACTAAGCTACCAGAACCGACAAATAGTGGTTATCCATTGGATACAGTGCAGCTCAATTGTACAGTGCGGGATTGGCCAGCAGCATCCCCATCAACTACATCCCCATCAGCAAGCTGGGCTCTGCGATTGTCAACACGCTTGCCCAGCGCAGCAATGATGGGCAAAATTCCCCCTTTTTGGGGAGGCCTAGGACCAGCAGTGGACTTCCAGAGGCTGTTAAGATGATGATGATGACAAAGTCGAGATTATTTACCATGTTTAAAATGTAAGAAATTATGATTCTTATAACTAGAAATTATGACTTCACGATCACGTGGCAAAGCAAATTGTTCTGGGATAGTATTTGCTTTAATAACAATATGCATGTCTGTTTGTCTCGATTTGTCCAGTGATTCTCATGAAATTTGATATGTGGTTGACTTGAATAGTAGGACAGTTAGCCGAGGGTAATTATAATCCCGTTAATATTCCTTCGGCGCGTGACATAAAGAGAAATTATTGTATTCTTTCTGACATTTACGCGTTCTTGATAATTGGAAAATATCATCGGTCTGGAATCCTAGCATACATTTGTTCAAAAGACAGCCAATATCGCAATACTGCCAGATTGCAAGAAATCGTCAGCACGTTTACTATTTAAAATCGACAAATACATATTTTTTTTTTAAAACAATTATGGAGGATATAAATTTTCTCTAAAAGTAACATTAAATATCTTCGCATCCACAAAGAATAAGAAAATTAATTTATTTATTCCTTAAACTCAAAATCGACTAATGTAATCATTCCACCATTTTCTAAATATTAGCTTTTTCCACTTCATCAAAACCTCAAGCGAAACCTTTCAGTTCATCGAACTCAAAATAAGGTCATCAGTAGCCAATTTTTCTCACTGCCATGTATTATTTCCCCGGACGCAACTCCCCGGGGATTCAACCCAAGGAAACAAAACAGGCTCAATCTATTGCAATACAGTGGGGAACGGGGGCGGCTGGACTGGGCGAAAAGGGGCCGGGGTCCAGGGGGTGCCCATCAATCTACGGTCCTCCTCGTGTCGATATTACAAGTGGCCCACATACTGTCCATTTCTATACGCAGACAGAGGATACAATACATTAAAATATAAGCTGCAATTAATAAACTAATTGTTTTTTTTTAATCTACTGAAAACTACTAATAAATTTGGTAAAATACTCTATAGATTTATTTTTACTGAGCATTTTATTTTGAGAACCATACAAAGACTGTCATTTGTTTATCTCTCTTCTACCAGTAAATATAAATGTATTAATTAAACTTAAAAGACAACAATATATAATTAAACTGAAAGTTACTTATAATGTTTCTTAATCGCAATCATAATTGCTAATACCAGTGTATACAATACAGAATTTCAAAGCAAACAATTTCTTTGCCACGAAATAATTAATTAAAGATGAACAAGTTATCTCGGAGCGACACCTAGCGGCGACCGCTCTTTTGTACAGCCATCTTTTCATCGTCAAAACTCATTTCAATTAATTTTCGTAGAAATAAGTAAATGATGTGCCTTTAAAAGCGAGATATCATTAACACCCGCCCGCATCGGCGCGGGGGCGATGAGAAACACTACCGAAAAATATGGATCTTAACATCTTTTATAAAACATTTAATTTGATAACAAAATATAATTAAACATTTTCTGTATTCAATATTGAAATAGATTTTTGGTACTTTCCATATAAATATAGAAATAAAAAATTATATCACGTTGCTCATTATAATAATAACATTGATTAATTAATTCCAATATATATAATAATTATCTCAAATTTTAAATATTTAGAGTGAATAATTCATTCCACATTAGGCTAACGTACTTCTCACCTTTGTTTTGAAATAAGAAAATTGAAGAAAAAATTATCCATCTACCCTCGCACTCCCCTGGGAGAATCATTAGGAAAAAATCGTGTTGATGGATTTAATTATAAAAAATAATTATTCCAAAGAAAGTTGCCTGAATAAACTCGGACGGAGCGGGTTCTTCGATTCCCCCCTAATCGGATTAATTTACTTTTAAAAAGCGGGGGGGTGGTTGTCGTAATTAATGGAATGATAACATTACCCACCTCGTGGTCGGACGCCTGCGGAATGACTATAAGTATTTACCAAAAATTGATGCTTGTTGTGAGTTTGATTCGACATTCTATAGGCTACAGACGATCTTTACATTTTTATAATGCTATGTTTTCTTTTAATGCGATCCTCGCTAAGAATATGGTTATATAAGAATGATCACGTCTATTCCAGTATTTGTGTACTTTTCATATAAAAGAAGTAACAAAAACTGCCCTACATACAACACATACAATTAATAAAAGATTATAAATAGAAAGTACCTGGAACACTGAAGTTATTAGACGAAAGAATCTTTCTGAATACTCCCTAGCGATCTATAGAATATAGTTTCCTCTGAAGCATTGACTGCGACAGCAGAAGCTACTAACAGTATGCTATTGCAGGCTTCGAAATAATTTCTACCCGAGGTTGCCCAACATTGTTTGCAGACGTTTATCATACAGACACCAACAAGGCACTTCAGCTTTACCCACGGAGTTCCCGTTACCAAAATCAGAAATAAAATATAACTTATATTATTTTATGATAATGTAGGTTTCCATTAGTAAAAAAAAATTGAATTCAATCGAGTAGTTTTGGAGTTTATTAATTACAAACACATAATAATATTAACCATGCCTCGCTACAATTCATTTTAGGTGTTTATAATTTAATTTTATAAAATATAATATAGTCTATGTTATTCAGTAAAGATGTAGCTTCCAAATGGTAAACGAATTATTTAAATTGAACTAGATTTCAAGTTAAATCGTACAACAGTAACAAACAAACTGTCATGTATTTTCTCTTGTAATATTAGTATAGTTAATTGCTGAAGAGGGAACTAACTATTTATTGTAAACTAACTTTTTAACGAAATATATTATTCCTATAAGCTGAGCAACAAGTATTTCGATAATTTTTAACATTTCTACGGAACATTTTTAAAAAGAAAAGAAAAAAACGGAATATCAGGATATTCTCAATAAAGTCAAAATGTCGTTGCCCTTAGATAATATGCAAGAGCTGTTGTCGTGAGTATAAAATATTGTTTTCTAAGCGAAGTCTTAGAACGCTACTCGAATTGGAACGAGCGCCGGTAACGGTCCCGATGAGAAGCGCTTTTTCCACTCGGTTACCGTCCGGTGATCTGCTCCGAACGCATCTCCACTGACGCAAATCATATTGCGAGGAAGGGTTCGGGATTAGGAACGCAGCGAGCGGAATCGGCCAGTCATCGCCGCTGATTTTTGTGGCCATTCGTGACCCTTTCTGTTACTATTTTTTTTCTTTTTTGTGTTTTTAGATATATCATTAGGACACCCTACTTTTTGCTATCATTGATAAAATAAACATTTTTCCGTTTCAAACGATTTGACCTGTCATTAACAGAATGAGCAGAACATGACGTAATTTACCTTTGATACCTTTGATACCTATACTTAAAAGTCTTCTCTCCGTTTAGTTTATCAATAATATATTTGAGTAAGACAAACAATATAAGATATTTGAATTCACCTCTAATTTGAAATGAGAGAAAGAGAGGAAATAAAATCTTTTAACAACTTTGCAAAACCTAAAGAAAACCAATTATCTACCAAAACGATATATGTCTATTGTTTGGAAAGTTATACGACGTTAGCAGAGTGTTATTTTTCTTCCAAGTGCTGTCTCATGTCCCGATCATTCTTTACCGCTTTGTCTATGTGTGCCTCGAACAATCTTATGCACACATGCTTCAAGATGACTTTCAATGTTACCACAAAAGTGTCGTGAAAGGATTTTACTTTATGCGACGAAAATAATTTGTAATACATATAATACATTTGTATTACAAATTATTTGAAATACAAATGTATAGTGGTAAACACTGCAGGCACTTGACGTTAAGTAAATAATAACAATATCAAGAATTACTTTAACCACACATTGTATTTAAGTAGTATATCACAAATTCCTCTGTTGTTTGGCGTCCGTAACACAAAAGCTTTAAGCGACTTAACACGGAGTCAGGTCAATGTATGAGATGTAGTGGGAATTATTTATTAAAAAAAACATTTATTGTCAAAAATATATTAAAGAATTATACACAATCGTAATAGGATAAATTCAATGTCCATCTCAAGACGATTAATTAACGACAAACATAAATTAAAATTTATACATATAAAATTTCACCTCGCGCAAGATAGAGAAAAAACACCAATCAATACGCAAAGCGATACAAATATACTGTTAATATCTCTGAATGCAACAAAAATTATATTAAGTATAAAATTAGCACAATAATACAAAAGTGGTAAAGAAAGTTACTCAAATATTAAAACAATTAGATTGATAATTGCAGATTAGAAGTAAACCTCACCTTCAACGGTCATATATAGGTATAGGTTATAGGTTGGCATCTCATTCTCACTTATTTCTCCCGCCAAATAGCAGAGTTTGCATTTCTGTAATCTGGTTTTCAAGGAGCTAGACAGTCAAATTACTCCGTAACTACGCGCTGGTGGTATCCTTTTGATAATAAAAACGTCTTTCTATCACACGGACTATGTATAATTGTCGGCTTAAGTCGTAGAAAAAACAGTCAAATCTCCAATATAATAATAGGCCAAATTCATTATTGGTTTAATAGGATTGATCGTTTGACTTCAATGTTGTTTCCAGTGTAATCATCCTACGATATCTTGTGAATCGATGATTCACCTGCATTTTAATCAAGCGTTTCCTTATTATATCATACTAAAGCCAACTATGTGCACGTAAGTATTCATTTATAGACTAGTTGAGAACTCAAACGTATAATAAACATCCATGTAGGTAGTTCATTACGTTATCTGGCATTGAACTTATAACTTGCATAATTTCACATTGTACAACATTCAAATAGCCATAAATAAAAAATGCCGTATCATGATGTCGCCATGTTTACGAAATAATAAAATCTCCCCAATAGGTACTACAATAATAATGTAGAAGATTGACAGAAAAAAAGTAAGAAAAGTTTAAAGGCCAAGGTTATACAACATCACCACATCTCGAGGGATACAACTGCGAGGCGTCGCGTAATATTTTCTAAAATAAGTAATTACTTTGTCCGTTCGACTAGTGAAAATGCATACAAAGCAACTTACACAAATCTGTCAATATTTCGCCATAGAAATTGACTTAAATTGTCCACAGACTTGCGTATGTTGATCTGACACTTAATACTTTGAAATCATTTTTATACATTTTGGGGGGCGAACGAGCAATCAGGTCCCCTAGTGAGTGATCAGTGTCACACATAGACACCTTAAACACCAGAGGAATCACAGGCGCGTTGCTTTTGAGCGACCTTGGCCTTCTTGAACGATCTGCAAGAGCATGCTCGAGGATTTTGCAAGGCCAGGCAATGACTCAAGCCGAGCTCCGTACTTTAACCTGAGCTTCAGTGGCCGTCGTTTATGAGGACTGCAAGGAGAGAATAATTTGCGCCCAGCTGCACTATGTGGGAAGTGATGTCACTCACATGCCGGCGAGTGAGTAAAGGCGTTTGAGAAGTAGCGCGATTGCGTAAACGGAGTCGAGTAGGACATAACATATTGTACTACGCGTACGTTTACGCTTTTTTCACCGGAATAGAAACGGCTTATTCTACTAACAGCGGAAATAAGAAACATTCATCCATACAAGTGAATGTACTCCATAACTAGCCATAAACTTTCACTTGATACAATTTTAGTAATAAAATATTCGTGGTATTGTTAGAAGTGTCTGTGTATATGTTAGTGTAAATGCCAGAGTTCAGTAAATCCTAGAATTTACCGGTACAATCTAAGATTTACCAACACATATTGGCAAATGTTAGAAAAACTAAGAAATACATATTTATTTAGGGCTTTTTTCAGGGTTAGTTTAGATTTTTTCCAAAGCTCCGACGCTGCGGCATCCCACGCGTGCCGATTGTCGCAAATGGTATTCAATCGCCACCTCGGCCTCCGCGACTACGCGGCTCTGAATCACGCTCTAGGGTTAGGGCATGTGTGAATACGTGATGTCGGTTATGCGGCGAATTCTTTCCGTCTTGCTTGTTTCTTTTACTATTTCAAATTTTTATCAACATGGTGGTAAATCCTAGACTGTACCGGTACATTCTACGATTTTTTGTAACATTGACCTGATTCCGGGATAATTAGTCGCCTCTTACGACACCTCGTACAGGGGGAGGTACTTTTCTACTCTGCCGGTACCTCAATTATTTTATTACAAATTTTCGTAATTAAACGTGTCGATTGTAGAAAACACAAACTATTATTTGTAGGTATATATTTGCGTGTTGCAAGAGACGTCTGGGGTACTGGAACCGCCAGATGGCGGGTTATCTACCTAAATAAGTGTAGCTCAAATGCATCAGGACGGGGATGGGTAGCAGAATACCTGTCGCGCCCAGCTCGGCAAAGTTCCACTGTTTTGGGAAGGCCTATGTCCAGCAGTTGACGTTTTAGGGGGCTATGATGATGATGATTTATTGAATGAGAAGCTTGCATGTCAAGATTTGTTGCCACGTACAAACTGAGAAGGCGCGAGTAGCCTGTAGCGTACTCTTATCTTTAATCTATTATTATTAAATATTATAACGTAACGAACGTTACGTAACCAGTTTTCGAAAACAGTTTTACAACGACCTATAAACATAGAAAGTGTATTTTAATAACATTTTGTAGCCATTTACACTACGCTTTACTGTTATACTTTGATGTAAAAACCTTCTCGGCAACTGTTAAAGCTAACCAAATTCAAATTGTTTCGCATGCAATAAGTCATTCGAGTACTATAACAGGTAGGAGGTATATTTTTTATTAGACTATGTAAACAAACAAGCGTACGGTCCGCGTGATAGTAAACGTCACCGCAGCCTATATCATCATCATTACAGCCATTGAAAGTCCACTGCTGTACAAAGGCCTCCCTAAGAAAGTGGAAATTTTGCCCATAGTTGCCGCGCTAGGCAAGCGTGTTGGCGTTTGCAGAGTGCAGCTTTCCCCACGGGGATGCTGCTGCCCATTCCCACTCTGTGCAATTCAGCTACACGGTTTCAGATGGATATACCGCCATCTGACTGTTCTGGTACCTTAGTCGCCTCTTACAACACTTGGTACAGGAGGAGGCTTGGTATACGCAAATATTATCACAAGGATATTACTAGCGCATTGCCAACCTTCCTCTCTCACATTGCTGTTTGGCGGTAGAGATAGAGTGGTGTAGATATGTACACGATCTTTGTATAAGGTCTACCTCTAGTATGGATACCTTCTAGTTATTACGATTGTAACTAAGATAACAATGTTTAGGGTTCTAATGCAGAATACCTGAGATGGAAATATAGATAAAGAATGTATACCTAGATATCCTTACTATTACTATATTTAAAAGTATTTCATGTTCCTGTTGATTTATTCGGCTTTAGACTACTTGGTTATTATTATCTAATCAAAATATTTTATAAATATATTCGAAGAAAAATTGTATTGAAAACAAAAATAAATTATTATGCATATATAGGCAAAATCGTCATATACTAAGAAATTCTTAATGATATACTCGTATTTTAGTAATTCCAAAATTACAACTTTTCACTAAATGCATATTTGGCACTTACAACGATATATTTACATATGCACAACCGAAAATATATTTATGAAATGTTTGTCTGTCTGTTTGTTCCGGCTGATTACAAAATCAGCTGGACTAATTTTACCGGACTTTCACAAGCCGATATCTGAAGTTTTAAGCAGCAACTTTTATTATTTATTTAAATACACCGGGAATTTTGCGGGTGAAACCGCTGGGCGATGCTAATTAGGAATTTTATTTCAAAAGTAACATTTGTCATAATATGGCAATGTAATAAAATGTCATGTAATAAATTTTTGCTCATTCGCAGATATAATTCTAGAATCGACACAATGTTCACACAGCTCTTTATAAACATTACACAGTAGTGCTGCGGGTGGTTAAAGGACTACACGTCATCAGTTCGTGACTTCATAAACGTAACATCACTGCTTTTAATTCGATATGCAATTTTGTTTTACTACACCATACATTTAATTGTATCATTATCATGATAGTAGAAGTAAGGTGGAATTTAGAGCATAATTGACACGCTGGGATGGTAATCTCCAAGGATAAATAATTAAAATTAACATAACATTAATTAGAGAATATATTTTATAGGGATACATGCATTAAACTGATGATATGTTAAAATAATATGTGCATGCATAAAAACCTAACAACAAGTACAGTATTCGTTTTTCAGTTTCAAGGTGAGGAGGAGTGATATTAAATACTCCGTTCACAACGTTGGAGACGCACTCGTGTTCCTTGCGGATGTCCAGGATTCTTAATTTGGAACAGCTTGATCACTAAATACTTTAATGTCACAAATTAACGAAATGTTAAGTTAATAAAATATGCTTTGACGAAAGTTCTCGTTTCTAGACCAAAATTATAATAACTCAAAAAATACATTCGTTAGAATTTCAAAGTTAGTTCAATAAAATGCTCACTGACTGACTGACATGTCAACGCAGGACTTAAACTGTAACTTCAGAAAAACCAATACTCTACAGCCCACTTATCCAAACAGGGTTATGGTTATATAATGTCACGCTAAGACCAACAACAGCGAAGCATAAATGATACTAGATTTGTACAAAAATGCTACAAAAATATATGCTACAAAAAAATCGATATCATTACCATCATATCAGCCGTAAGACTTCACCTGGTTAGGGATTTACCGGTAGGTATTTACTTACCTACCTACATAATTTGAGGCAGACTTTATATAAAGGACATCTGCATTAGTATTTCACTCTCACCTATTTCTACCGCCAAATAGCAGTGTTCGCGTTGCTGTGATCCGATTTGAAGGATGAATATTCTGAGTAATGTGACATATCTTTAAGTCACAAGGTCGGCAACGCGCTACTGACATCCTTGTGATATTACGAGCGTTTATAGGCCGTGATGACGCTTACTATCATCATGCAGACAAGCTGGTTTCTCAAACTGGTCTAAAAAAAATATTGGTATAGAAATGTGGGTCACAATTCATGATCTCAAAAATGATCACTCATATCAACAATCAAAGTAATGTATAAGACAAGTATTGCGTGTTAAACACAATTGTAAGTGCGCATTATCTTAGCGATTAATTTAAGATGTATGCGTAACGTGACCTCAACATGAACCTAATTAAAAGTATACTATATATCAGGAACTGACTCAAACCATTTTATTTGGTAAGATTTATGACATACTAGTTACACGCGGCGACTCCGTCCGCGTTTATATTCAGTAATAAGGGGAATTTTCTGGATCAAAACTGGCGTTTGTCCTTTCATACGACTCAACTAGACTCGACTGTACACTTGGTCGATTGCAAATTTCATCGGCTAATCCGTGTCATCGTAAAAAACAGACAGACAGACTATTTAGGCGTTTGTAATAAGTATAGAGTCAAAAATATATTTTTATCATCATCAAACCAGGAATATAGTACTACATCCATGGCAACCGGGGCTTTACCTATATTTGCCACGCTGGACAGGTAGAGTGGCTATCACATTGCGTAACTTTGCGACAGAAATGCTGCTCATTCCTGCCCAGATGCATTTGAGCTACTTACTTATACACTTATTTTGGGTGGATTTACCGCCACCTACTGGCTACGGCACTTCAATCGTCGCTTACAACACCTGTGCTACGACTGTATCAATTTATTGATAAAAATCAATGAAATGCATACTTTATTGTGAGGTGTTGAATGTCTTAAGCTATTTTATTGGATATTAAAAAAATTCATTTAATCTTTACGTAACACTTTGTATAGCTGATAAATAAAGTAATGTTATTTATTTGAAGATTTTGTCGGATCGACGTGACTTATGACGGTGTTGTGACGTCATTTGAGTCAGAAAGCATAAACCTTGACATAGGCTTCGACTATTTTCATTAAATATAGTACTCGATTTTAGTATCAAAATATTCTTTTTAATATACATATACAATGATCGTTTATAATATACGACCCTCTGGGTAAAACATTTAAAGTTGTGAATATTATCGAAACCTCATTTGTATCTGTCTGTTCGTCACACCTTACCGCTACTTAGATCCCGCGGGAAGCGATATAAACTGACTTCCACGCGGACAGAGACATAGGCTATAAGCTAGAAGTAAGTAAAGTAAGCAAATAAATGATAAGTAAATAATGGTAGAAATTCACACACAATGTATCGACCCTAAGTATTTCCCTTGTATTGTGGAAACAAAGGTACCTCGACCCAACACAATATGATATAAATAAGTTAATTATCCTCCTTCATCTCTCATGAATATGTGGGAACGAACCCGCACCCTTCCCTTTCCGGAGGAAGGAAAGCTAGTAGACACGTCGAATAACACTAGTTTTCTTTTTATGCTGAGAGTCAGCAATTTAGTATTTTCCAATGCATAAAGACCAACAAAAGTATTTGTTGCATTGCTATTTTTAAAATTCAAAGGTAAAACATGCTCAATATGCATGTACTAGCAGCCATTTGCGATCTTGTTTCTAAAACTTCTAAATAAATATCTGTAATTACTTTAAAAATTATCTATAAAATATATTGCAGCTTATACTCAGATAGCCTAGGTTTATAGCCGTTTACTGAAACTTTATAGGAATTGTAGATAAATATGATTCTAAAATATATAGTGACAGATTAAAAATCAGACACTATTATAGTCGCCAGAGCACTAGAACATCTGAGAATATAGTACTGAGACATTTGAATATACTAGATTCTATAAGGTAAGTCACCTCTGACTAAGGTACTAGACGCAGGTATGGCGTAGTAAAACCGCGTGCGAGTCGATTTTATTGCATTGCTGTCATATATAGCGATCGTATGCAGTGCCGAGTATTACCCGGCAATAGGCAAACGCTTGCCCCTAATCGCTGCCACTGTTGCGAACCTCGTATCATGACCTGATACGATCAATATATTTAGGAGAATACAAGTGTCCTCGACTGTTGAAACTGAGCGATCATCAAGAGAGGTGAGTTTTCTTTAACGTATACGATTTTATAGCATTTACGATTAGTATAAATAAAGTATGAATAAAATAATATCCATAAATTGTATAAATAAAGTAAAACAGAATTTACTTTAAAAAAATCTAGATTTAAATATGTGCGTCGAGATAAAAGCTTTTAATTATTTTATTGCACGAGTTTATTATATTATAAGTATTGATAAAAGTGTTATATCATTATCATCAAAATAGAACATAATCTTGATATAATTTATTCGTAGTCTTTTTAAGTGTATTTGAGTTAATTGAAGAATAATGTATAGAAACTTCAGGATCAATAGCGACACAACATAAAATCATAAATAGATTCTATAATTATTTATCACTTGTGTTTTAATTAAAATTTGATTATTATAAAGTTGTCATTATTTTTATTTATCACAACTATATTTGGACCACTTATTACCATTTAATAACTTAGCTGTGTAGTTTAAGATTATTTTCCTTTAGTTTTATTTATATTGTTTTTAATTAATACACAGATAAGTTTTTAATAATATCATTTTCTGAAAACTTGGCTTACCTTAAACATGATGATTGCAATTTCTTATCGATATTTCCGTGACCTTACGCAAGGCTATAAAATGCATGATAAGGGAATTTAACGCACATTGCGTTACTCATGCGTTTATACTAATCGAGTTGTATGAAAAAAGTAGAATAGAATTTACTAAAAAATAACTAGATTTAAATAAACATAAGAAAGAAGACCTTGTAAAGATCATTTTCATAGGCCCCTCTGCTTCCGAGCAGTGTTCGCATTGCTAGGTCATGTGAAAATATGACAATAGCTTCAGGACGCCGGTATCCCAATGATATCCTTTTACTATGTCGCGAGACTCGATAGGCTATAGTTTATGTGTACATAGAAATCTTACTTGTAAGCGCATATTTTTAAATAAAATATGTTAAATTATAAGTGTGAAATGTCTTTATTATTTTATATAATATATATGACTCAATGAATCTACAACTAAAAAGCTTGAAACAAAGTAACTTTTTATATATAACAATCATCATCATCATACCCATTATTAAAAGTCCACTGCTGTATATATTCCTCTCCCCGAAAGGAGGTTTTTTGCCCATAATTGCCGCGCTGGGCAAGCGTGTTGGCAATCGCAAAGTGCAGCTTTCACGACGGGGATGCTTCTACCCAACCCCGCCCTGTGTATTTGAACTGCACTGTTTTGGATGGATATACCGCCACCTGTCGGTTCTGGTACCTTAGTCACCTCTCACGACACCTCACGGCTTTAATTTACAATTATTTTTTTCACAACTAATTTGGTTTATTAACTGTACGTAATGCTATATAGTTCATCATCACCATATCAGCCATAAGAGGTCCACTACTGGACAGGGCGTCTCCAAGTAATCTACAATAGGACCGGTTGTATGCTGCCTGTGTTCAGCGATCCTGCGGTTTTAGTCAGATAGTCTGTCCATTTCGCGGGTGGACGCCCGACACTGCGGTTGTCGGTACGTGGTCTCCATTCCAGAACCTTACGACTTCATCGGTCATCGGTTCTGCGTACCAAATGCCCTGCCCACTGCCACTTCAACTTACTAATCCGCCGGGCAATGTCGGTAACTTTAGTTCTGTTATTTATATCCTCATTCCTGATTTGATAGTTAGTAACTATTTAAAATTCGGTTGTAAGTGAGAGAATCTGTAACCACTTTTGTTTAATGAACTTCGAATCTTAAAGTCAAGTGTCATTTGTACGCTCAAGAGTGTAAGTCTGATGGCATTACTTTAATCATGGCTTGCCCTCAGCCGCCTAATCACAGCAACCTCGCGATCACAAACATTATACAAAATAATATTTAGTCACAGACCAGAGCATTGCCATCGCCGGTAAGTGCGAGCAGCCACTGCTCACACAGCACATAACAAAGACACCAGTGCGATCAGACGCACTCCACCGTCACAAATTATTGTATTCCCCCAAATTCCGCTAAACCCTGTTTAGATCTCATAGAATCTCGAAAAACGAGCGAGAAGCGATCTAGGAATACCTGCCCGACAGCATAACTTCAATACATTCCTAGACCCGGCCTCACAGACGCCCTGGAGTGATAGCCGTCGGTCCTGCTCCGATCCCGCGAACCTTACGGGAACAATCGTGTACAGAATCATTCATTATTCACTGGAATATTCACTGGAATTAACGTCCGAGTAGTATAGCATTAGGGTAAAACGGAATCTCCTAATAGAGATTAGAGGTCTGCAATGAATTTAAACGCGAAGGCTTGAACGTTTTACTAACTCAATCAGTGACCTATCGAACCAAGTCGCAGGAGGTCGGTGGTACAGTTCAAAACGCAGAACAGTGATTGAGATATTATCTAGTTTTTTAATGTCTTTACACGCAAGTACGCAATACTTAGTAGTATCTTCTAGCTTACTATAAGTCACTAATTAGCATTCTCACAGATAACGATAATGATATTGCGTTTTCCTGCAACTTGGTTTACGTAGGGTGATAGTAATTGTACTATGTTGGTTGAACGGAATGCCACCAATTACTAGCTTATCATAATCTACTACGTTCTACATGTCAGTTTAACTAGCTATATCCTGCGACATGGCCTATCATTTAAATTCACTTATGTAACATTGCGGAGAGATTTAGATAATCTATAACAAATATATAAAATTAGAATTAATTGTTGTTTTTATACTAAGAACAGGCTTTTGTTGTTGAAATAATATATGATATTTTCTTATAAATATGCGTTAACTATTTATAAATTTAATTAAAGCGTTGAAAAGTAATAAAATACTTCAACATAACAATCAAAGGATGGCCACGAAGGATGTTGGACATAACTCTTCCGATCAGTATAGCAATTTACCGCTTGTATACGCTAATTATCAAAGGGTATATATAATTACTAGCCGTTGCCCGCGACTTCATCTGAGTGAATATTCCGTACCCGTCGGATAACATCGCCTTGCACATTATGCGCGATTTTGTTACTGAGTTATTTAAAAGTGATGATATCTCCTAAGATGTTGATTAGAACTAACATATGTTTAGTGCAATTTTATTCGCACTTCAATACTTGTGACGACTAATGTATTTATTTGAATAAAAATTAATATCATGCTGTAAAAACACCAGAGGTGAGGTGAAGAGAAAACAGGTGAATAAAAATAATACGTACTTCAGGCTTATGCTAAGAATAAGTAACACAAATAGGGACAGTATAGAACGGAATGGAAGAAGCAATTGCTTTGTTGTAAAATTATCAAATTCTTTGAATTGATTGCATTTCAGAATTTTCACAATAAAAACATATTAAAATACAATAATGATAATAAGGCACAGTCGTAAAAAAAATAAAGATTAGAATCTACCTTTAAAGTTACAAATAAGTAAGTTTGTAACTCGATATTCAAAAATGTTTTAGACACAAGACCCATATTAGATTTAAGATTCGTAATTCTATTCTCTATTTTAAAATCGTGCAGCTGCCAATTACATAGGTACATAAAATTTACATATACAGCATTTTACATTTTTTTATATAAAACATGCATACATTATGTAATTTTATGTAGGAACAAGTACAAGACCCGTTTCATTTTCTACACTTCAATGTCACGTAGTAGCATAAGGTAAAGTTGATACTCATGCCCCTAAACAAAATATGAATAAGTTAAGCACTCAATAGCAATAAGTTGTTGATATAATCAAACAAAAGATTATACACAAAGAATGACTGCTAAATAAAGAAACAACCCAATACGATTTATCCCTGGGTAATGAAACTTACTCTAGAATTACAAAGAGAAAGGTAAATAATAGTTTTTCAGTAAATAGTCTACAACATGAAGGTTATAGTGATATTTTTGTTGGTCTGAACAAAGCAAAAATAACACTAGCGTTTCGCTAGATTTATATTGCATTACCCTGTATATGCTTTTCTCATTACCTACAAGACCCGAGAAGATAGAGTTTACAGAGAAACCATGAGTTGTAGACTCAGGGTAACTCAGGGTAGACTGCGGGTTCAGATAATAGCCCATCCGCGTGACAGTTCCCGCAGAATTCTGTCACTCTGTGTTTACAACACATTCGGTATTCCATTCGCAAATGAGGTAGACGTTATGCAAAGGTCGCCTGCATCACCTCACGCTCACCTAGAGTTAAGCAGTGAAATTACTGAGTAATATTACATATTATCTTCAAGTCACAAAGTTGGCAATGCGGTAGTGATTTCTTTGTTATATTACAAGTGTCTATATGCTGCAGTGACGCTTAGTATCTCGCGGACAGTATGCTTGTTTGTCAACCTGGTGTAATAAAAAAAGAGTGACATTGTTAGTGGCAATGTATGTCAAGGTACTACCCGTGTCACCGGGCGTCTCACTTCCCACGCATTGAGTACATATCGAGTTCTGACGACGGTCGTATTTCAAAGGTTTAGGACGAGGATTGAGAAGCCGGAAGTGCTTCATAGTGAAGCGCACCACCAAACCTTACCAACCAGTGAAGTTGAGTTACTCCACTATTGAGTAATTACCTTCAATGCCAGCTCTTGTCAGCTAGAATTGCTAACATGTGCGCCAGTTGACCCAGTAGTTCTAGGAAACTCTGGGGAGATGTACACAAGTGAATCAGGATATGAGCGTGCCTTACAGAGGATCGGTTTATCCTGTGTCTCGAATGTGAAGAATCATGTCGTGAGTAGTAGATCGCGACTACGAGTAGCTCCGGCATCTCTCTGGACAAGAGAGAGTCGACTTTGGTCTACGCAGCACTTTTCGTTTCTTAGAAACGGGCTTTGGTTCATCGGTAAGGTACATCTGGTGCCTGCACTAGTATTGACTCCCTCATTTATAAGTGTAGTGATGGTGTTAGGTGAACGCTTTAAACAAAACAAGAGGTAAGGGTATATATACCTCATGCGAGCACTGTTATTTCGCGGTAGAAATTGGTACCAGGAAAGTACCTGCATGCAACCGTTATGTCTCTATTATGTGTATATGATAAAATATATTTTATTTTTCCTTATATTAATAAAAAATAGTTAAATTATGTGGTTACTAGACTCCTTAAAAATCTATTTATAAATTACAAACACGAAGCATAAAAAAATTGTTTTTAATGTTTCAGTAACTCACTTACGACATTATACAAATAAAAACGACGAAACATTGACTACTATAAATATTTTTTGTAATCTGCTATAAATAACACAACAGAACATAAGGTCACTGTAGAACCGAAGTCAGTTTTCCCTAGTAGAAAGCCTGATAGCAAGGAAGTGCCAGAAACATAATACATTGCTTAATGAAACACAGCAGCGTCACAAAGCTCACATAAAAGTGGGAGCGAGCTTTTCTCATTCTCAGATTGTTACCGTGGCTCGGGCGATACATAACTTTAACTTCCGAAGCACACGCTCTGAAATATTTATTCCTGAAACGTAAAGATCGGGTGCGGGTGGCAGGGGGGAGGGGGCGGGTGGTTTATCCCGCGGTTTCCTTCCCGCCGTGTTTTACTTCGAGAATGGGAAGTCGTCGCCGACGGGTCGATATCGCCAAAGATAAAGCATTTGAAAGACGGGATTTTAGAAAATAACAGTTTTTGTTACATTTTAGAGCGCATTATACATAGCTTGTTTGCGAACTATATTGGTAATTATATTTGAAACGATATGAAGTCAAACTTTAAATAAATAATTGTATCAGGCAATGACAATGATGCTACTATTCCAAATATGATGCAAATGATAAAAGATTAATATGAGGGTATACATATGCATTTCAGTATAATTGTACAATATATCTTTATTACTAATAATTGTACAGTATTACCTATATTTGCAGTAAATTACATACATTTTTAGATCGGTTTCACATAAAAAGTAGTTGAAGGTAAAGAAATAAACCCATGCAAATTATTGATACGATGTAAATTTTTTCTATAATTAACAAAAATATAAACGTTAAAAGGAAACTGAAGAGCTAGGTTCATAATCTTTGTCGGTTCCCCGACCTCCAGTGGGGGCGCCCCCACCGTTCGATTGTCTGCGGAGGCTGCCCCGCCGGTGCCATCTGATGTGCCGAGAGCACTCCAGATCTGCATAGATCGTTGCCTTCGTTTTTTCCCTATCGAAAAATCAATACTCACAGTTTCATAAAGTCGGAAGAGCGACACTCCTTAATTTTATTAGAGGTTAATTTTTAAGTATCCTCTCAAGGCAACGTTTCCTGTTTTTTACTCAAACGAGATTAAAAAACTTCTCGAATTATATTAAGGCGCCTTTACAGCATCGTGTTTGGAATCGGGATATGAAACGTAAAGTAGGTTACGTTTCAGAGCAATGGTACATAATGTAAAGTACCTCTACCCAAAACCGTAGCGAACTTTCCGCCGCCTCGACCCTCAAAGAGAAAGAGGCTCAAACACCGAGCAATAAAGCCTTCGAATCCGGCAAAACAAATACAACGAGCATTCCAATGCTAGATATCACTGGCCCCGCCCACACAGTTGGCATTACGACTGTGTGCCTTCTCATTGGTCGCCGCGAAGCCTTCTACGTTTGGAATTGGTTATACTTTTTCTGGAATTGGAATTGGAACTGTAGGATTGTTCTGTGCGACTCGGTACGCATGCGTCTGGTAAACGTACACGTAGATACGTTTTCGGGGATACGAATATTTTATTGGATTGCTCTCTCCATTCCTATTCGTATTTCGGTTTGGGATGTTGATTTGTTCTTCAGCTGCGCATTGCGCATGGCGACTGAAGACTCTTGTCGATTGAGAGTGTTTTTATACTGTATTATGTTGAGTATTTCAATGATTTATGAATTACTTGTTACATTTTTATTCTTGGTAAAACTGTTTGCTGTAGATTGGATGGGCTGCTTAATAATGAGCTTTGCTGAGTATATTAGTATATAAAGACCTTTTTTATATCAGTATACCTTTAGTAATCGGATATGAACACTTTTTGATGCCCTATATATAATCTAGGTATTATAGTCTAGGATGCATCTTTAAATATATACTTACACCATTCAAAAATAAACATGTCTTTTTCTTAGGACATTTCTTGTTTTTATGAACCGGTAATCTACATTCTTATTTAGGTAATTCATCTAGCACGATATATAGGATTTTTCTTCGTTCCTAATTTCTCCACAGCCATCAAACGGTAGTTATTGAAAAACACAGGAATTCTGATACCGTTAAAAGAATTCCGTACCATAGGAAATACCCTTTAATCCTACGAATGAAAAGGCTGCAAATTCCATCTATCCTTTTTAAATTCCAGAAGGCTGCGGGCGTGGGAATTTCATCAACACTGGGTGCACTCCGTGCAATAACACGCTCGTAACAATATTGATATATCCCACACTCTCAGTGACCCAAACTATACAGCTCAGAATGTGCCGATACTGCCGGAGACAACTGTAATAACATGTTGGCATCCACAGCTGGCTCTGTCCGGAACAATTTCATTTGCGACTGGGCGAGGATAGCGTTGTAATTACAACAACAATCGATAGAAGCGCCACCGTCTGCCGCACGTTTAATCTCGCCAGAATCAAAGGACCGTCGCCTCACACCCGCCTCTGCACAAAACACCTCCTACTAATTACAAACTGACTAAGCTACGCTATTGTTTTACAAACATTGACTCGTCCAACCTGAACGTTCCGTCTTTATTCGTCAGAAAAGCGGCAATGTATGATGTGCAATACTATGTGATGGTATAAAAATTGGTGCAGTGGTAAATAGTTTGTCTCCAAGCCTATATCACTGAAGGTATGTTTAGACGTTCCCAGACCAGATAGTTGCATTTCCAGTTTGCAGTATAAATATTTAATCTACGAGGTGGAAAATTGATTTAGTTACGGAAAATGGAGGGGTAGAATTTGAAGGCTTTAGAAATAGAAGTAAATATTAACAGTGGCTTAGGTTAAGCAGAAAATATACCAATATGCCTTATGAAAACATTGAATGAAACCAATTATGTATATTTAATTGGTGCGACGGGCTACAATCCACACACAATTGGTTCTTCACAAACTACGATGAAAATATTTATTGGTGTTGTACACACAGGACGCAAAACCCATTTTCCCAATCAGTGATTGTAGTTTACCGGTGGGATGTGGTCACGAAACCGCTTTAATTCAGCTGTACATTAACGAGCGGAATCGTTTTAAACCAACAGAATGCAAGCTGAACATTTCAGGCTGGAATTGTCAATTAATTCATATGAGCCAGCATTATGTTAGGTTGCGGTGTTTATCTGTTATATGCATGTAATTATATTTCATGTGATTAATTTATAAAATACCTTACATCTTACTGTAAAAATTAATTTACTTAGTAATTTGATTGTTAAAATCAAATTACTAAGTAAATTAATTTTTTTTGCGAAAAAATTAAATACCAGATATGTTATTAGACTTGTTTCCGCATTCTATGCCGTCAGTTAGGACGAGGTTTTTCTTCGCTCGCCGGCGTTTTTCTATCCGAAACTTTTCTAATTAAATAGAATACAAAAGATATCATTGGAAGGTGTATGGTCCTGGTTCAATTTCAGTAGCATGTAACTTTGTATTAAATAATTCTAATGACTAATTATGCTTTCATTATCTGGTGCTGTCATTTTTCAATTCTTATATTTTTTTTAAGTCTGGTGTTAAAAGGTGGTAACAGATTAAAACTTGAATGTCATCAAAGCAATTGATCTCCAATGCTTCTGTGTAACAAACAATGTATATCAATAGTTTGGCCTGTGCAGCTCGAACTATGGCTGCCAAAATATCCGGTCCAAAAACACTCGGATATCAGAATAGCCTGCAACCGAACAGGGTAAAATTAAAGCATGGGTGCTGTATATCGATTGTCTATAATTCGTGTGCCGCCGGTTCGGGCACCGGTTAGACTTAGCTCATTGTCCAGCCGAAATTATTTCAACGCCCTGTCAGAGTGGCCTGAGCGAGTTAATTCGGCGCAGAGCGGCCTGTTTTTGATATTCAAGTGATTACTTAAATAACACAACGAGTTTTATAAATTTTGATTTTTTAACCGTTTTGAACTTAGTTTGATGTGTTGATGACGAATATACCTGTTAGGACTTAGAATTACGCAAATAAATAATTTCATCAGTTTTAAAGAGACTTATTTCGTAGCTCTATCGTAGCTTTTTAATGAAATCCAATCAGGTATAAACTTAATGAATTTGAGTATAGAAAATCGTGAAACTATATCCGTTTGCTTTTGTATTATTTAACATAAAATTTGTTTAAGTTATAATAAGAAATTATAACTTAAACAAAAGATAGGTCTATAATAACTTAATATTGGTAGGCTTAATACAAACAAAGAATCCTATTTTTTCCAGTCATGCTACAAAGCCTAAATATTCATCAAACCTCTTATTCAAAAGCAAGTGCATGCAGCATATATGCGTATATATTAAAACTAGACTGTCATTAATTTGACAGGCTCCAAATGGTGCAGATGGTACTGATCCTATCTTGTGCATCACGGGTCGTGGGTTCGATTCCCACGCAGAGAAAATATTGTTTTGATGATATTTGTGTTTGTTTTGTGTCTGGGTGTTAAATATATGTATTTAAGTAGTATATTTTTGATTCCTCTGTTGTCTGACATCCGTAACACATGTGCTTTACCACAAGACAAGTCAATATATGAGATGTTGTGGGATTTTATTATTATTATTAATGGACGATCGACTGATGAAACTGAAAACTAAGAAATGTGTTCAAACTATTTATATTTAATGTAGAAACGATCCTACGTAGTCCGTTGTCTAACTACACTTAGACTAGTACACAAATGTTGCTTAAAAGACCAGATACACTACGCTTTGAT
Organism: Heortia vitessoides; assembly: GCA_020976665.1. Classification (NCBI taxonomy): domain Eukaryota; kingdom Metazoa; phylum Arthropoda; class Insecta; order Lepidoptera; family Crambidae; genus Heortia; species Heortia vitessoides. Next base: position 11,229,543 of record JACJUM010002543.1, read on the forward strand.
TCCATCATAACCCATATCAAATAATATAGACAGAGTGTAGAACACGCTATAATGTAACTAAGCAAGACAAAGACCATATTACTACTGGTTCCATAATTGCACAGCATAACCATGTACTCCACGCTATATGTAAAAGTGGAGCAAAGCACCTATGAGTTGGAACAACGCAACATATAACATATAAAGCAGCGCTGCACGAAGCTCTCTACCACTCGAAATCCTAGAGAACTAGAACGTAACTTGTATCGCTCTCTCAACAACAAATATACATGAAAGGTTTTAGACCAGGTCTTATTTTACTTTATATAGAACACGTCTACAGTTACGTCTTTATCAAGGGAAATATCTTTTTAATGTGAACACAAAATAAAACTTTACAATAAATGAAAGATAGTATAATAAGTATATGACTCCAAATAGCCGGCACCGGCAGAGTAAACTAGTACCCCCTCCTGTACCAGGTGTCGTAAACGACTAAAGTCCAGAACCGATAGATTGCGGTATATCCATCCGTAACAGTGTAGTTTAAATGCATGGGGTGAGAATGGGCAGTAGCATCCCCGTCTCGAAAGCTCTCTGCGATTGCCAACCCCCTTGCTCACCGAGGAAATTATGGGCAAAATCCCCCCTCTTAGGGCCTATGTCCAGCAGTAGATTTCCAATGGCTGATATGATGATGGTAATTGACTTCTAGTAAAGATACATCATTATTAAGTGGAAAATTAGCCGACAATCAAAGAAGACAAGAAAAAATACTCAACTAATCTCTTTAAAATAACGCACGCCGGTGTCAGGGTCAACTTCAATAAAACTACATTGGTAACCGTTTTTAAAACACGGTCCATATAATAATTTTCTGTTACCTTTCGGTTACCTTGCGGCTACTGCTCTAAAGAGTTAAAATGGTGGTAAAGTGGCGTAAAAGTAAACAGTAAAAGTATATATTTTATTTTCATTTAATAGTTATTGCTACTTCCGTAGAAGAATTGTCGTGTTTCATTGTTATTATTTTTTATTACTTCTTACCTGTATTGTTAGTACACTAAATCGATGACCTATTTTGCGTAGCGACAGCACGGGTTAACTTAAATTAAAAGTCCCTACTTGCCTTTATACATTCCTGGAACTTCCATTTGTAAATGCATGTACTTATACAGTAGCTGAAGACCCATCATTGTTTTATGAAACTTTGATTGGACCACACAATTCAACGACAAACGATATTTGTTTATAATATCTGAGTCACCTAATTCGCTACTATTAAACGCCGAAGCATATTCGTCCATAGCACTTATTTGTAGTCTGCAACATTTAATTATGTTAAAGACAGTTATTACAACACATTTTTCCTCACCAATCATTAGACGTTACGTGACATAAAATTACAGTTGGCAATAATTTACCCCAACGTAACAACTTTGATATGCGCATAGATATAAACATAATTTTATAATTTAATATTATGAAATAATAAATATGAATGATAGATCCCGGGATTTCCATCCCCGTCGCGAAAGCTGCGCTCTGCTATTGCCAACACGCTTGCCCAGCGCTGCAATTTTGGGCAAAATTCCCCCTTTCTTGGGGAGGACTATGTCCAGCGTGGACTTCCAATGGATGTAATGATGATGATCATTGTAAACATATATATATCCACTTAACACAGTATCGTGAAAAAGTATTAAAAATATGTTCCTGTTATTTGTCATTCGCTCTAACTGTCAAACGACTGACATTTAATTACCAGTGTTTATATCAAACACCGTACATTAAAAAACTTTATTAGATCGCTGTTTATTTTTTGTTCTTTACTTTTATAAATCTTTCTAACAATTACAAACACAACAAAAAATATGAAGATATTTGTGAAATCGGTTCAGTTGTTCACACGTCATGCCATAACCAAGGGTAATAGGGACTTATTTGTGTAAATTCATATCAAAATAAACACAAAATTTTTGCATGGATCCTCACACTGATCAAAGATACGTCATGAGTTCTCGTGAATTATCGCGATCCTCGGGAAATCCAGAAATGAAAAATTTCCATGTCCTTCTCGAAGAATCAGGCAGTTCAAATATCAAATTTCTTCACCACCTACGCTATGGAAGCGTAGCAGACGACCAGAGTAACCTCCCAATTTCTAATATTAGTATGGAATACAGTTTCAGTATGCCTGGGTTACGTTCTTAAGTCTACGCTACTTATAGAATAGGAAGCGAGTGTAGGTAATGGCGCAAAATAGTGACGCAGTATTATTGCAGGGGGGTGGCGGCCCCCCCGGCGCGGCCCAGCCCCCTCCCGCGCGAGAGAGAAACGTCCGCGAGAAAAATAAGATCCGAACGCCCCGTCCCGCTTATTCTTAGGAAAAGCTTTTTGTATATTTTTTTTATGTATCCTTGTGCCTGTGTGAGTGTAAATAATGCTACGAATGTCTTGCTTATATAGGTCGCTCGGAATTGATTTCAGACTCCACCACTTTTCGATACGATTTCGTGGAATTCTAATAGGAGTTTGTTTCGTGATATTATATTCACACGCCGTAAGGTACCGGCAGAATAAAATAGTACCTCCCACTGCACCAAGTGCCGTAATAGGCGACTAAGTTACCAGAACCGATGGCGGTATATCTATCTGAAACAGTGCAGCTCCAATGCACAGGTTGGGGATGAGCAGCAGCATCCCCGTCGTGATAGCTTCGCTCTTCCATTGCCTACACGCTTGCCAAGCGCGGCAATTATGGGCAAAAAAACATCCTTTCTTGGAGAGGTTTATGTCCAGCAGTGGACCAATGGCTGTTACGATGATGATTATATTCATCCTTTTTTTTCAAAGGCCCTAGTTTTTGAATATAGTGTAACACAGTAATTATTTTTCATAACACATGTAGTAACCGTGTTCATCTATATATATATTGGACTTGGAAATGAGAACTACACAAGCAAAATTTTGTAAGGATGTGATATAGGTAGTTATCTTGGAATGCTTCTTCCTCTTTTAGAGCCATCTTAGGCTAAATAAATGACGTGCAATTTGTCACAAATATAAAAATACATGGGCAGCGGCTATGGATCTCCAGTTGCTACGATATTTCGTAACTTAGTCCTTTCATACACGGTATCTTTAATGTTATTAGATAATCTTCAGCCATCTTGCAAACACAGGTGAAGAGAAGAAAACAGGCGGGTCGTAATTAGTAATCCTATTAAATACTCGTATGTATGTTTCTTACTCTATCTTGCCTGTAAGGTTCTTAATGAAATTTGGCACAGAGATAAGTAGAAGTCTGGAATAACATATTTTTTTATTTAGGAATAATGTAAGCTTGCGAAGAGATGAGACGATGAGAGAACGATGAAAAAAACATTGTGAGAAAAATACCTCCGGTACTCAAGCCAGGTATAGGCCTCTTCAAGATATTTCCAATAGAGCGATAGTATGGCTTTCATCCTTCAGATCTAGTCAAGACTATTATTTACTTTATATTTACAACGATTTTACTAGCCACGCTTTATTACCAAGCGTTATTTTTAATTGTTATAAGTTTATAAGGACCGTTGCATATAATCCTCCTCAGTTATAACAATATTATATCCAAAACAAAAACATACTTTAGGCAGGTATTTCCAGAGGTAAGCGCATTTATAGAAATAAAATATACATACAGCCTAACCCGCGAGGCTCCGGCAGTAAGAGGTGACTGAGGTACCGGATCCGACAAATGCAACAGCGTGGGGATGAGTAGCAACATCCCAGTCGCGAAGTTACACTCTGCAATTTCCACTACGCCTGCCCAGCGCGCCGAAAAAAAAAAAAAAAAAAAAACAATCATGAGCAATTTCCTCTTTAACTACTGCAGATGCTATGATGATGAAAATAATAGTTTCATTTTGTTAGATATTAAAAAAAAACGAAGTAACAAACCAGACACTATAATTTTATTGGTGTGTATAATAATAAGTAATCAAAAGGGTATAAACGTCCAATTATATAGATAGTAACTAGGTAAAAAGCATAAAAATAGTGAAAAAGTAATTATAAAGTAAACACGTTTGACACATGAAATGCTTATTATGAGTGCCTAATTTTAGTCTATTTAGGTCGATTAAAAGAAAATCATAATATTATATAAATGGCTCCGTCCCTGCAACTTAAAAAATCATACTATAAATAACATTTTGTTGTGAAGTCAAAAAAAAAAACATATTTTACGCGTCATCTTTCCGTTGTATAACGAACTACTACGCCTCTTTGTGACTTTGCTTTATAAAACGTGTTTGAATCGCTGCTTTTGAGAGCAGCTATTAACAAAGTTTGTTCAGTACACCACAGATGGCATTACTGTATTCATTCTATAATAAATAAAAGCTTATTAATGTTATAATTGGGTTTATTTATTTATTGTATGTTCATATTTAGAAGTTAAGTAAAGATAAACATCCAAGCTTATAAATTATAACCAAATTTTCATCGATTTTTTATGCGCAAAATTTGCCATTATTAATTAATATTGACGTTTAATTAAATTTATTTTTCATTTTGATTATTATCCGTTACTCAAATAACGACATTAGCAAAAAAATCTGTAATAATGACAATATTAAACTTCTAATGATTATTATACATGATAAGTTTGATTTTTAACTTCTAGTTAAAGTTTCCATTATTATCACAGTCATATTATGTATATGTCCCCAAATCTTTTTTTTCTCAGCTATCCCAGTAAAGACAGTTCAGTTTCTTTGAAGAGAAAGGCCAAAAGAAATAGACATACTATCAAAAGTTAAAAATCACGTAAACTTTCTTATACATATAATAAAAGGACTTACTTATTTGTTTATATTTTTAGATAACATGTTATTAAATAAAACATACCAAGCAATTGTAAACTATCCATACAAATTTGTAAAGTTACCAAGGGAGACAAATTTAATGACTGTAAGTCAACCTTTAGTAGTGAGTAGACCAAATTATTATTATTATATTTATATACTACAAGGCTTATCGTCGACGACAAAATGCTAACAAGAAAACCCAGATTACAAACCTGCTATAAACTTAGCTAAGACCCGTCTGGTGCCGGCAGACTAGTTTTAAAGTAGAACACTCTATGACCTATTTGTTTAAATTACTCTTTTAACACTTGTTGTCAGGGTCATCGGTCAATTTTGTATGATTATAATTAGCAAATTTATATTCATAGATGTTTTGTTGTTGTTTTGACGATTTAAAAGTGCCTATGATAGGCTTATTTAAATAAAGATGTGTTTGACCTTGACAAGAAAAACCATCACATAACCAAATCATCACACTACTAAAAGCTTCAATATTTGCCTCTAGTAATCTTGCATTGTACGATTTGTTTGTGGAATTCATAATTGCTTAAGATATTTCGGCAGGCTTGTGTAGGTTGATCTATATATATGAACTAGCTGTTGTCCGCGACTTCGTCCACAAAATATTGGTTGGAAAATGTATTACTATCCTTTCTTAATCAAGCTTACCCGCCGGTCCGCGTCGCTTCCCTTTTCCCATTCGGTGGAGAATTATTTTAAAATCATATCGGTTGATTGAAATGCTGATTAAAATGAAATTACGTCAAGGGCAATTTTATTCACATTTAAATACTCATGGAAACCGTATTTATTTGGGTAAGGATAAATAATATTTCGTCTATTAAATTCAGGAAACTTAGATCAGCAGCTTTTTCAAAATTACATTAACATGGGTTCGATCCCTACCCAGGACAAGTATTTCTATGATGAAATTTGTGTTTGTTCTCAGACTGGGTGTTAAATATATGCATTTAAGTATTATATTTGTGATTTCTCTGTTGTCTGATATTTGGAACACAAGTGCTTTTAGCGAATTATCTCGAAGTCAAGTCGATGTAATATGTGTGTGAATTTATTTATTATTTAAAAAAATACCATTTTTCCAGAAAGCTCACAGTCGACTCTACGTGGAGTCTATGCATGTTGCAAGTTTGTAGTGAAGACCCTGGTGTTAAACTCCATCAAACGCCTTTTCCATGTCTAGTTGTTTTGCAAAGTTGTATTCCCTCTTGTTTTTTTCATTCTTGATGGGTTTGGATAGGATTATACGGTTGTGTCCCTATCTTATGCGCTAAGGTATGTGGGTTTGACTCCCGCCCATTACACATTTGTGTTGTTGTGTCCAAGTGTTTAAATATGTATGTAATGTTAATTGTCTGATATCCGTAACATTGCTGCCAATAGAGTAATCACAAAAATAATAATGTAATTCATATATTTTTATTTATTCTTGGTGGGGATCGGACCCGCGAGCATTGGCGCCTAATAATATCACTGTTACGGCGTCATCGGGCCCGTCAAAGTATATTTGCACTATCAAGAATATACAAATACGGTGACATCCTAAAAGGAAAACCCTACGTATATATAACGAGGTCGCACAAATCTATGTCACACAGCTGTTTACAAGGGTTGGTAAAGGACTATGTATAGATAGATGGTAGTGATACTATTCCGTGCGCCAAAGGTCGTGGGTTCGATCGCCGCCCAGACAAATATTTATAAGATGATATTTATGTTTGTTTTGTATCTGGATGTTCAATCTAGGTGCTGTAAGTACATACATACAAACGTCTACATCTAGAGACTATGGATCCCCACGTATTACGATTTTGCTTTATTGCAAGTTTTTTATTTCTTATTATTCTATTGTTTGATGTATGTAACACAAGTGCTTTAAGCGACTTATGTCCTGGTCAGGCACATATATTAGATGTTGGGTGAACTTATTTCTTAAATATATATATATATATATATATATATATATATATGGTTATGTATTTGGAAAAGTAATGTGTAATTATTTAATGATAACCTACTTAGCGTCGCTCCAATGGGAATTCCATTGCGTCTTATCCAATATTATGTTATTCTCGTCTACGTCATTATACTTCACAACATTTCAATATACCTAATCCAGCTGTTTGTATGTAAAAGAATAGAAAAATTAGAGGTTCATGTGTTGGCACCGCGAGGTTTTACCCGCGTCATTCCCAGTCCTATAAATTTATTTAAGTTACTTCTTATAACATTTGCAAGCAGACACATCAATTTAATTTAGATTTAACCAAACCAACCAACCGAAAACCAAGAAAACCAACTTAAACAGTTGATTTTACCTGTCTGTATCATATTAATTTATTTTTAATATTCAGTCAGTTATATATTTTCCTAGGTTTTCATTTTTGATAATTATATAGGTTTTAATTTAATACAAAATATATAATAATGTACTTTTCTTCTAAATAACCTAAAAATAATCGTCTCAGTCGTAAAGATAAGCATTCAGAAAAAAATTCAGCAATAAGTTTAAATGCATTCAGTACGAATTTGTTATTTAGTCATGACATACATTTTATTTATTTGTAATCGAACCATCGCGAATTCTATAGTTTCGAAATTTCGGGCGTCTCTAGTGAGAATACCTTGAATAATTGTATCCAGTAAATTATGAGATTAATTAAGGAATGAGATTAATGTAGTATAATAACGTCGACATTAAATGAAATAAATTTCAGTTCACACGATCAGAAATTGTGAAGCTTAGTCTTAGATAAAACTATTTTCGCACATACACAAACAATTGATGTACTGAAAGTGTAATACACACATAGGCTGTTAAATATTAAAAAAAGAAACAATGATTCCTACTGACGCAAGTAAGCTAAATTTCATTTAAGCCATGAGGTACCGGCAGAATCGTAGTTGTGGTAGAGGTAGCCGCCTCTTACGACACCTGGTACAGGGGAGTATTTAACACTGCCGGTACCACACGTACATCACAACATTATATTTTTACACATGTACAGAAGGGGGGAATTTAAGTGGAGACGTCAGAACTAAAGTGAATGCGTAACATGTGTATCAAAAACAAGTGTGTTTATCTCAGCTTTACAAAATCTTCCATTTTCCCACTATAACTTCAAACAAGTCCTTTGACACCTGGTGTTGCTAGTTGTTCTTTTTGCTTTTTTTAAATTATCTGCCAGATTTGATTGCTAAGAGAAAGTTGACGTCTGTGATGTTTTGTTTTAGCTTTATGTACATAGGTGATTAGTAAGCGTTACAGCAAACGTCACATCTAAGACTACGACAACATATCCTTTATGACCTTAATCATAACCTGCCTTAAGGCCTGACCCATTGGGCGTCAATCAGCGACGCATATACCAGCCAACGAGTGACTAAACACTGACTCTGTCCTTATCCCACATATTGGAACCGATCGGGTGTCAGAGAGAGATAGCAAATCTATTTTAAATTTCGGCAATAATATTGAAAGGGCAACGTACTCGGTAACTGGTTGGGAGAGGACGAAAGTACGAATTTTTTTACAATAATAATTTAAGTGAAAGATCGTGATGTTATGTGTATACGTTTACATGTTAGTCTCCATGCTTTACAGAGGTTTATAACATTATTAAGATCTAGGTATTAAACTTTTGACTGTATGATTTTTACAATTTAATTTGACCAAGTTAATCATCCCGAAATTATCATTACACTGGTGAATATTTAACCGGTACGCGATGATGTTACGAGTACATTATACCCGAGGATAATACGTATCTAATTTATTAAGATATACATACACTTATGCATTTTTAAGATACTTATTATTTCTACTTAGTTGTGTGTAAGCGCATGTGTTGGTGTGTCATAACAGAAAATTTTTAAAAATATTTCATCTGGAGTACATACATATAAATACAATTTTGAGTGTCTGTTTCTAATTTTAAATGAACAGTTATTCACTAAATCATATGAACTTGTGTCTGTTTGTATCGGCTAACTCTGAAGCACAAAACCTATTTTGGAATTTTACTTGCAGATAGCGGATGTTGTAAGAAGTAACACAAGCTATTTTTTTTTTATTTAGTACTCAGGAGCCGGAACTAAATGATTAAAACCACGGATTGTATATTAATACTTATATTTTGACGGTTATTAAAATATAATAATAACAATAAATAGGGTCATTTCGCCTGTTCGCGTCCATTTAGTGCAGTTGGCAAATTTGACGGCGATAATAAAAATGCCCCAGCACTCATTTCTAGGACTAATTTGTGTAATGTATTCATTATATATTCTATCAACTTTCAGTTGTATTAGAAACATCCTGCGTTATTTTTTTAAATAGATAAACTTCAGGATTATGTGTTATACCCATTTTGCGTCCATAAAATCCAAATTGCGTCCACCCGTGGACCATTTAGCGTCCAGCAGCTTAGAAAAGGAATATAGGGGTGATATTTTTAAGAATTAATAAAGAAAGAACAGTTTGAACAGTTTCTTTATTTAACAATAAACTAAATTATTAATAATCAACGTTATAATCATTTAAAATTCACTTTAAAAAATAATAATAATTCTTCTTGACATTGGTAAGTCACTTAAAATTAGGTAAATCATTATTGCAACTTAAAGAATAAACAGTAATCAGTCGTATTAGATTAACCCTAAAATCACAAGAAATGCTTAAGATTGATTATAATAAGTTTTTGGCCATATTAAATGAACAAAACAATATAACAATTTTGTCTAATCATACAACTAAAAGAGTTGTTGAGTCAAGAAACTATCAGACATGGTATGATAATTATAAACTTAGGAATTAAATGGATAATACAGGTCACATTCAAAAGACTTATCTTTAGCCTCTATATAACTTAATCCTAAAAATCATGCATTGCATGCATGCATTTCAGATGATACCATCTAATACACTTGTCACAGCCTATGTTTTTCTCATCGTCGTCTTCTACATCTGAAATTGATGCATCATCACATTTAGAACATTTCACTCGCTGCAAAGCTGGTAAATTTTCTTCCTCAAATTCCTCATTAACCGTTTCCTGAGTGACTTTTATCTTCTTTTTTCGTTTTGGATCAGTTTTACTAACCGTTTAAGAATCTTTCTTAGTTTTTTTCTGTTTTTCTACTCGTACTTACTTTCTTTTTCGTATTACTACCTTCTTTTCATTCTTGGTTTGCTCTTGATCTTCATAATACTTTCTCCATCCAGCAGATGATAGGGATGATGGAGTTCTTTGAATCTTTTTTCGTATTTCGTTAGAAATTTCAAGTAGCATCAGGTGGTCTTTAAATGGACCAAAGGTTTTCTTTTGTATTGCTGCTTAAGCTGATAGTACTAGATTCTGTAGGTAAAAAGGATAGTAGGGATGTTGATGATGAAGTAAGCGGTATTTCTGGAGTTAGCTGCTTGATGAGAGTTTCTTTTTCAACATTTAATATGGTTGGTGTTGATTTAGTATCTTCTAACGATAAAATTAGAACGTCGTCTAAGGACACCAGAACCGATATCGAGGCAACTGCCAGAAAGACCGAATAGTTTTTGTTGGTGTCAGGAGTAATGAGAGGATATACTGTAATTTTATTTTCAGGGCTCAGGTTCAGTTTCGATAGAAATCTCCGCAAATCCTACTTTTGCAGGGAGAGCCTTTAACCTATTTACTTCTTTCGTTATGATTCTAATGTCAATATTTTTTTCTTTTAGTGTCGGCTTCAGGTGTATTAAAACTTTTAAGGTGCGAGTGGGTAATAACTTTTGACTGTTGATCAACAGCCTGAACATTTTTTAAACTGTTTCAAACACGTTTAGTATGATCTGAACTATTAGCATCGAATGGATAAAGACCACATTGCCTAAATCCATTTTTGATGTTGTCGGGCATGTTAGGATGTTTCAATGCATCATTTAACAATGTGCAAAAGTTTGTTTTTGGAATGCGCGAACTGTAGATTTCCAATATGTCTTTACCGGTGCAAATACGCTAACGTCTGCTGGCTGTAGAATATAGTAGGGTGGTTTAGGGCGGAAGGGCATACAAAATAATTTCCAGTTGTTGACACATCTCACTTAACATTAAGGACATATGCGATTTATGCCCATCTACCAGCAAAAGCACTGGTTTTTTTATGTTATTTCTACTACTGTTTTTGAAAGTTATTAGTCTCTCATCCAACCTGTCTCCGATCTGCCTACTGCACCATCCTGGAGGTATACTATTCACGACAGCTCTTGGTGGTCTAATATATGGAAACATGGGGGACAAGGGGGACACATATCTCCATTCGCATTAAATGTTAATAATACCGTGATATTATTTTTTTCATTACTTGGCTTTATTTGGTATAAGTATTAAACCCGTTGGACTTAAAACTTTTCCTGTCTTTGGACAAAGAGCAAAACCACTTTCATCCCCGTTAAAAATTCTTCTCGGGTCACTCAAAATATCTTTTTGGTGTATACTGTCCAAATATTCCTCTAATTCTTTAAACTAGAATCTGATTGACTGTTCTGTCACTTGGGCTCTAGCTTTATTAATATCCTTCGCATTTTTAAACGTGATTTCTTTTTTCTGGCCAAAAATTTTTTAAACCATTTTTGACCTTTACGGTCTTTGAAATTATTTTTAAACTCTCTGTCTCGAATGATTTTTTGAACAGTATCCAACAATTTTTACTTTTTTACTGGCAATCCACATTGAGAAAAGTTAAGAAGCCATTCAACTACCTTTTTTTTACCTTCTACTCCTAGCGCCAGTTCTGGTCCTGGTTTCTTTAGCCCATCGGGTCTGCGCCCAGCTCATTGGTCTTGGGAATAGCATATTCTTTGCATATTTGTCTTATAGATTTATCCTTTTCTCCAATTTCACGCGTTATTTAAATCTTCTTCTATGTATGTTTTCTTTTCCTTCTTTTTTCATGTATCAGAAGAACTCATCTCAAATAAAAAAAAATTAATGAAATTACTCAAATCAATTAATCAGTTTGGTTTGTTATTATAGAGGATAGGTATAGTTTGCGTCCATTGTGGACGCAAAGTAAAAGTTTTGTAAAATTCGATGTAGTAATTCGCGTCCACCTTATTTTATTCGTTAAATATAAAAAAACATTACCAAATTCATAATAAACAATATACCTTTTTAATTATTAAACTATAGAAATAGCTATGTATCCTAAAATTCACATAAAACAATATAAAACTTACCATCAAACTCGCCGCTGCACATTAATTTATATCAAAACATGCAGCGCGTGAGCACTTCCTTGTTGAACAGCCGAGACTAACTATTTTTTCTAAATAGGATTGGTTAGACGCACAGAACTTTTGTCTATGTGTGTGTGCCTCCTATACATTGACGTATTAGCGGTAATAACTTTTCGATTTATTAGGGTGTTAGTTGACCTGTTTTCAAGGATTTTTAAAAGGAGATCGGCAAAATAGTGCGAATTGCTCTTACTTAATTACCTGTTTTACATTAATCTTCCCATGCGTAAACGGAACCAGTAGGTACCTTGATTATATCCTTAAAAGATATAAAAATCGGATATAAAAGTATATATACATTACATTTTTTACGTGAATTCTAAAATACTTAAATATTCAAAAATAATGTGATATCCTACAAACTCCAAAATGCATATTGTTTATACGTGCGTAACTAATTTAAACCTTTAACAATTGAAATCTTTATGCCGCCTGCTGATGACACCTACCATCGATCTCTAACTACCAAGTTGCCACGGGCAAATAACGTAATCGATATAATGACATTTTAAAATATATGAAAACGAGAAGCTTTCTGCCTGCACCTTTTTCCGCCAGGTGTTTACTTTATATTTAATTCCTAAGGATCTCTTGTTATTACGGGAAGGAGTCTATGTCGCTCCTTGGCAGCAAAACTGTGCAAAATTCGTGCTGATTCCATTGAGAAAAATACAATTCCAAATCCACAGAAACATGTTTTCGAAATATAAACTAGCTTATGTGTTACTCTAGATTATCAATAATCCCTGTCCCAAATTTCATAAAGAATTGTATACACATTCCAGCGTGAAAGAGTAACATACATACATCTTTCCTCTCACTCACAAACTTTCGCGTTTATTAGTCAAGGTAGTAAACTTGGTTGTCACAGAACAGAATTCCATCTACGCCCCCCAAGTCATTAACCAAATATAAACCTATCTAGCAATGTAAACAGACATGAATCTATCATTGCCATATGAATAACTGGACTTCCAAATCCAAGTCTTTAATCTGACTTAACATGAAATACCGACAAGTATCAACGTATCCAAACATGTCCAACATTTTTTCCTTAATCTTTATTTGGTTATCCTATTAAAGATCTTCGTCTTTTATGACTTAATGAGGCAATTATTTATATGTGGCGAAATAATTGACCGAGAATAATTGAATTACCTACTTTGTTGAATTACCGAATAGTCAAATACAAGTGATACCAATATTACTAATATTGGTTATTCATAAAGTTCATGATTTTGTTAAAGTGCAATTAGCCCTGTTTCATTTATAAGGTTCTTAAATATTTAAGAAAACCCGCATAACAACTGCTAGTTGATGTATTCAATACACTTCCCAAAACTGAGCCCTTTCTCTGGTCTTGCGCACTCGGCGATTGAACCCGCGCGAGGTGACATTGCAGAGTGTATCGCGATTTACCAATCTTGATATTTTAAATTACCGGTTGTGGAGTTCGTAAATTGTTTAAAATTTAACATGTTTTAGATGTATTTGAGACGCATTTACCCAATCAATTTAATTAAATATCTACTTGTTCTATCTTTGCGAAACTTTAGTAAAATGAAGAGTTACAAGTAAAAGAAAGTTAGAAGTAAAAGAAAAAGTTAAAAAATGTAACGTAGTAAAAGTCATTAATTTATTGTGCTATGAATAAATCAGACTTTATCATGAAAACAGTTTAGCTTAAAATACTTTAGCATTAATATAATGTAATATAATATAAATATACAATGTGCATTGTAACGAGGAAGAAAAACCAAAAAAAACGAAATTATATGTTTTATGAGGTAAAATGGCCGACACCATAAGTGGCCAAGCACCAAACAGGCAGAGTCGCTGTATGTTTTAAACATGCACTGCACTTGCATTATAGTGTATGGATGCACCGACTTGAATTTTTCGCCGGTTTTAACTTTGTCCTTGAATTTCAAGTTTAGATTACGACGTGTGTTATAGCCGAAATTCTTTAAGTTCATGTTTTTACACTTATATGGATTGTACGTAGGCGGATAACCTGAGATTGAAACACAGTGGGAAGACGAATTCTAAGAAATTCAGTGTTATACAGTGATACTTAAGGATTAAAATTGGATATGAACATATTTTTATTAATTTTACGTTGCAAGTTTCCTTTTAGTAATAGCTGAATAGTTCACAAAAAGACTTACGTAAGTCTATAATTCTAAACGCGTCATAATAAAGGAACATCACGTACCACATTAGGCTAGGTCAAGAATCCTAACCCGAGGTAGTAGACGCGACGACAGCATACGAAACGGTAATAAAAAAGGAGCAGTCGGCGAGCATCGGGGCAATGCACTTTTTCGTGGCCGGGTCAGGGCGATCAAGAGAGCCAACGTACGTACATACGTATGACTTAAAGACAATTTTGTAATTCGCCACAACGTCATTTGCTGAGCTAATAATATATTACTTTTGTTATATACGCGGGTTTGTTCGTAATTATTATTATTTGTCAATTTGAAATATTGTTACTAAGTATTGAGTAGATTCATGGAAGATAAAAAAAACCGGTTAAAATTCAGGTAATAATAATAATCAGATGCGACATCTTTTAAAGACACATTCCCATAAAATCCCTGACGTTGTAGATCTCTCTATAATATGCATAGCATATGTTTTGCTTTTTTACTTTGGGTTTCCATAATAAATAAGCAATACATATGACATTAAATTAGTCTTTTACAATAATGAAATAATAAATACAATGCAACCAAAATGACTTAAGCTATGTCAGAACTTCATTGACGAAATGGAAAATTGTATGTGTAGAACATAGTTAATATCCTTTCTGCATACATTTTTAAACCAAGATGATGTAAATTTTTATTTGCAAATGTTTTCAACGTAAAATAATACGTATACGTAACGTAATAGTTAAATTTACGGAAATAGCGACATAATATTAGGTATAAGTTGATATTAATTCAAAGTTAGTAGTATTTTAAAGTTCTAATATACCTACTTATAACAAGTGAGCTGAAGAATTTTAGGTTTTACTTTTTTATACAAAAAGCTAACTTAGGCGAAAGTCAAACTTTACGCCAACTCGGCCGATGTCTTGTTTGAATATTGTATGTATTATATTTAAATAATAGTAGAGTTAACAATAATAACGAAAATTATAATTTTTTCTATTCCACACGAGTGAAGCTACGGGAAACAACACAGCTATTATTATAAACAATATTTTTACTAGAAAAAATATCAAATCATTATTATTCTTCTTATTCTAAAAATTTCTTTGTAAAACTTCAAGATGTTTTTTGTTGCCATCATAGTTATATTTTCTATAAGAAAGTTTAAAAATTGCGTACAAAAATATAGTTCAGGGTGTTTTCTTGATATCAGATTTTTTTTGTTTGATCATTTTGTTAATTTTTTGAAATTTTGTTACAGTTGTGCACACATATAAAATGTTTGCTTTTTACTTTGATAAAATCGAACCCATTTTTTTATATTAGTATTTTTTATGTTATTCTTATTTCTAATTTAGAATACATACAAACAACAAAATATAAAAGACTGATGATGAGATGTGAGTATTTATTAAATTATTTATTGTAATTCTAGTGTATTGTGTATGTAAAAATAGCTTTATGGACGTTTTTTCCACATCAACTTTATTGGTATCAAATTACACCATTCAAGGGCCGTTGCAGATATTTTAAATAAAGTCATGTATGACATAAAGAAACAATATAATTATTAAAATAACAATTCAATAATTATACTGTCCTTGTAAAAATCATTAAATCCAAGCCGAAGTTCATACGACTTAGGCAATTTTAACCGTTTCAATTATGTTTTCAAGTAGTTGACTGTAAAAATGCCATGAATTATCAGAAGTTCGAACAAGAATTGTAACTTTGAGAGAAGGATATTTTATGAGAGATACAGCTCTCGGAGATCCCGGAGTGGACGACTAACTGATCTGATTACTGCTCAGGAGCGCTATATAAGATTGATGATTACCCGTTACCCAACAAACAACGCCGCTAAAATTCCGATAGAGATACTAGTTGTCGATCAGAACATTTGGAGTTGCTTAGATCATCTAAATTACAAGCAAGAATGTCTTAAACAAAGTTTGTCTGCATTGTTACTTCACTCTCACTTATTTCTATGGCCAAGTAGATAATATCGCATATAGAATATCGCATTGCTGTGTTCCCGAGTCACCGATTAATCTTTTAAAACATTCATTATAACAGTCATTGGAAGTGTACTGCTGGACATAGGGCTTCCCAAGGAAGGAAAAATTTTGGCCATTATTGCCGCGCTGTTCAAACGTATTGGAAATTGCAGAGCGCAGCTTTCGCGACGGCAATGCAGCTACCCAACCCCTCACTATGCATTTGGAGTTGCACTGTTTCCAATGGATATACCGCCATCTGTTGGTTCTGCTACCTTAGTCCTCCTACCTCTCGCAACACCTGGTACTGGGGGAGGTACTACTCTACTTTGCCGGTAACTCACGGCTTTTAGAAAAATAAAGTTTTTAAAGATGTGAATGGTTTAAAAAGCTTACATTCACATCTTTAAAAACTTTATTTTTGAATGTCTAACGATAAATCCGATCCAACCCCAAAACAGTTATGACTAGGTAGATCGTAGAAATCTATTGCTGTAGATTTTAACTACGCTGCTTCCACTACTTTTATAAAACTCTGGAATGCGTCCAACGTTTTTTAATTGTGCAACACCGTGTCACACATAGCAAATAAAAGACGCGGAAAACAAAAATAGCATACGTAGATGAGGCACATTGATCTACCAAATGTATGCGCTTATTAGCTGTACACAAAAGCGATACACAATACAGATTGACGTCGACGGCGTAGATAGAATGTAGATAATACGCATCTATTTTCGACTTACTCTGCAAGAAATCGCATTGTTACTTTTTTGTTACCTAATAATATCTACTTCACAATTGTACAACGCGGAAAAAAAAGGTCGCTCTACAATTTGACATATTTATTTTATGCTTGACGAATACAAAGAAGCTATACGTGTTAGTACTTGTAACTCCCAGGAATTTAGTTAATACAGATGTCTATACGATCGTGACCATAGATCTTACTTGTAGCGGGATTGTCCTGCTTCTTCAAAACAGAACTGAATGTATACATTCGGTTTTATTATATTTATTACTAGCAAGCAATGTATAATTTTCATACTAACTATTCATCTCTCTTTTATCCCCGTAATGGATGATTTTCGGAAATATATATTTTCACGTGTTTCATGATGTTCATGACGTTCTTTTAAACTGAATTTCATTTAGAAAACTTCAATTTTCATACTAAGTTTGCACCCGCGATTTACCCTTTTAGAGAATGAATTTTCAATTATCCTCTTTTACTACTACCATACTTTATAAAAGGTACCTCTGTGCGAAATTTCAAGTTTCTAACTCTTATAATTTAGGCCTAGCGTTAATATGTTTGCCTGTCAGTCGACTTTACCTTTTATATATTTGCATTAGACTTATTTTTTTTCACTGCTTGAAGTAGACCTCAGGAATGCTGTTGCCCACCCCTACCCTGTAGTATTTGAACTGCGCTATTGGATGGATATACAGCCATCCGTCAATTCCGGTACCTCATCGCCTCTTACGACAGTGGAATATACTATTCAACTCCGCCAGACATGGCGGACGGCACATTTATATAAATATACCAATTATTTAGCAAGAAAGGAATAAGATAGCCATATACTATCTTTTAACAATAATAATAACGAATATTTATAAACTTTAAAAGTAGTTAATAATAACTAAGCAAAGACTTATTGATAAATAAATATTTAGTTAGGTTTGGAGTCAAATGAACATGTCATTACCATAGGCATAATTTCTTCATTTCTTTAGACAGGAGTATTTTTGGCTATAATCGCCATGCAGAGCAGGCGTTTTAGCGATTCCAAAGCGTAGACTCATGACGATAATCGTGGTGGTTATCTCCACTGAGCTTTAGCATGTAAACTGAGCAGTTTCTAATGGATATACCACCATCATACCTCGACACCTCGTAGAAAGAAGAAGACCCTACGGTTATCCGAGGTGGAATAAAAGTCTACCTGTCATAAATCTATCCGTATGCATAGTTTATATTTATTTAGAAATTTTGTAATTATCCCGCTCTGACAAAAAAATATGGTCACGTTACATACAGCATGCAAAAACAGAGATCAAAGTTCTAGTTTGAATATACAATTTTCCGGTCGCTCTTTGAATGTTTTATACGGCTCGACGAAACAAACTCCGTGATTGGTCTAGCTGTGTTTTCCTCATGCAAAATTCGACAAAATTTTTAGTTTAATATCCATTGTGGAGGTAAATATTAAAAATGAGGTTATGAATGAATCCTAGATTTGCTGATCTGGTGCTTAAAAATTTCTTATACATTCACTGATCTAGGCGGATGTAGATCTAGGATCTACAAAACTTTCAACGGACTTAAACTCATACAGACTACTCAACTACGATTTTAATTAAAGTCCTATCTACTATATTTTTAACGCCTATTTCTAACGCCAAATAGCAGTGTTTACATTGCTGTGCTCCGGTTTGAAGGGTGAGAGACAGTGAAATTACTAGGTAAAGTGACAAGGAATCTTTAGTTCACAGGTCTGGCGAGACGCAAGTAATATTTTTGTGATGACATAAGCGTCTATAGGCTGCGGTCACGTTTACCATCAGACGGACGATATTCTTTTATGCTGACTTAATAATATAAAAAATAACTGGAATATCTATTTTCATCACATTAAAAATTTCAAGCATTTAAAATATATAAATAATTATATCTAAAGAGCCGTGATGTACCGGCAGAGAAGAGTAGTACCTACCCATGTCCCAGGTGTCTTAAGAAGCGACTAAGATACCGGAACCTGATGGCGGTATATCCCTCCAGAACAGTGCAGCTCAAATGCACTGGGCGGGATGGACTGCAGAATCCCCGTCGCGAAATTTGCGTTCTGCGATTGCCAACAGTCTTGCCCAGCGCGGCAATTATGGACAATATTTCCCCTTTCTTGGGGAGGCCTATGTCCAGCAGTGGATTTGCAATAGCTGTTATGATGATATCTAATCATATTATCATAGTTTTAAACGTTTATTAATAGACATAGTGAAGTATTTAATTGATTGAACCGTCTAAGACGTTATATGGGAATGCATTTTTTCAAGGACAAGAAAATTCTTCGTAATTTTTAGTGACTCTCTGAAATTCTCTGGCACCGTTTATAAGGATGGTTCCGTAATTATATATACATTTGTTTTGTCCTTAACTCAAATGTTGAATGCTTCAGACGTCAGTTTCGGTTTTCTAGGAGAACGTATTCAGAGGTAAATATGTACATTATTTTCGGATAATATAATATTTTCTAACATTTACGCTCTTACCATTTCCCGTGCCCGAAAGAACCTGAGAGAATTTGTGTCCATGTTCCATAAAACATTGAGTAGGACGAAGAAAAAAAATATATAAATTATTTAAACCGCATTTTATTTAAATAGTTTGATTGTGACATAAGATCTAATGAAGACTAGTAATTTTCACATTTCTACCCTGTATGTTATACAAGGCAAAATACTTTAAAGGCTTTAAATGTAATGTCTCGCTATTTATTAATAAGATTGCATATTATTACAGATTTGTTTAGGTTGATCAGTTGCTGTGTATACTGTATGATAGTATCAACCAGTGGCGATAAAAACCGAATACACGTAGATTTATTTGTAGTTATATTATTTACTGGGCTCATTCGTCATGAGATCACATTGTACCAGCTCCAAAACATCAATAAATAAAATAAGTCGAGAAAAGGAATCTTATCAACAACATAAATCACTTCTCATTTCACAAGAAAAAAGTTCAATACTAGAAAACAGAAGTGAAAGTTAGAAGTGAGATCTAGATGGGTGCCAAGTTCAATGGTTAGTCCTGAAATTTATTTATAATAACATAAAATATTTTATTCTAACCCCAAGAGCTTTCAACTCGAGCTTTCAAACCGCTTCGAATGCTCGAAGAACCTTACGTCGGTGGACAAAATTAAGGTTATCCAAGCAATCAAAGCGGTTTGAGATCTCGAGCTGAAAGCTCTCGGCGTTTTGGATATAAGATAATCGGAGCGTAGACCTCATTAGACGAAACTTTACACGTTTAACATTAATATTCAATGTGTTTTTTACCATCCTGAGACCGCTACCGATTTTAGCTCTATAGATCACCCTGGAATATTCGTTTTTTGTTCGTCAAGATGAAGTCTATCACATATTTCGTTGAACAATCAGGGCTCTTCCCCTCTCAGCACATCACCGTTTTATTCAACCTTGCTAAAAAATCTCCTATAATAGTGAAGTAAGTCTTAGACATATGTATGGCTGACTTATGTCCTCGCACATAATCTCCACTTCATCATCTGGATGCGACGAGGACGGTGCGTATACCTCAATGACCTCCAGCGAATATCTCTCAGTTATCTGAGTATGCAACCCTATTCGACATACTTGCGATAGTTATGATGTTGCTAGTGAGGGACTTTTGGACGAGAAATCCGACACCACCCTGGGACCGTTGGTCTCCCTCCCGGTAGTAGAGCAGTTGACCCGACTTTAGGGCTCACATATTTTATAACAACAAATTTATTCTTTTAACTTAGGATGTTTTATTGATGCCTAAGTTCTGACTCGGCTTATATCTAACTACTAAGCTAGATTCCAAGTTAAAACTTTGTGGGTCAAATGACACTAGGTTAGAGCTTTGATATCTAGGTCAGTCAGTGATAAAAATAACGATATTGGATGTTAATAGCTCAACTACCGTTTGAGATGTGTTTATGAAATTTGCGGCGCATATGCATATCGCCAGTATAAATATGACATGTCTATGTAAATTAGCTTTTTAGTTATAAAGGCGTTAAAAGTGGCTCCAAATATTACGTGTAATACAAACGATGCCAAAATACGCGTCATTAGAGTAGTGTAAATAACCCTTTGAATTGTTAGAACCCGAAGAGTGTCATGTAAGTTTAATGTAGAAGGTACTTATTAACGATGATAAAGTTGACAAATACCTTCTTCACAAGGTTACAGTATCAGACATCAACTAACACAGTTCTGTCAAAATCTCGCTATCAATTGTAAATTTTGAGCCATTGGTTAAGTTCAAAATTGGTCACGAAAATGTCGTTTATGTAAAAAGACTTTTATTTCCATTCTTTACTTATTCTGTTGTGTCATTATTTTCATATACGGTAATATTTTGATATTATCAAGACAATTTTAAAACTGCTCTCTTAAGACCGGTTTTGCTTGTATCCGCTGTGGTAAATGGGGTGGACACTAGGGAACATGACGTAATAAAATTACAAAATAATATAATAATAATAATACAGTAATAGTTTATTTTTGTCTTTACAAACATGAAATTATTTTTATGCTAATACAAAAAAAAACTTTGGAATTATAATTTGTTAGTGTAGTAAAAACTAGGCAGTGATTTGCCTGTATGTAAGAGCACCAGGCCTGCAACTCTCTTATTTGTTACATTACATTAGATTACTATAATGTAAATGTTACCTTACATTTTAATCTTATTATTAATAACAATATTAAAGACTCATGTGTATATATGGGTGTACGTGTGGGCATGGGGCTGAGGATAAGCAAGATGAAGTGGCAGTGTGTAGGACACTTACCACGCAGAATCGATGAACGATGGAATCATAAAGTTCTGGAATGGAGACCACGTACTGGTAAGCGCAGCGAAGACCGTCCACCCACAAGATGGTCAGACGATCTTATTAAAACCGCAGGATAGCGCTGGATGCAGGCCGTAAACGGCTGCAGCAGGACGGCTTTTCGAGGCTAATATGATGATACACATTATCATAATAGCCAGTAAGAAGCTGAACAAATAAATTAAGCCAAAACTAGGAACGAGAAATTTTCTCCAGAATAAATCAACTAGTTTTTTTTATTTCGTTTGGAAATCGACCCAAAAGCTTTTGGATAACAAGCTCTGACCACTGAAAACAAGCTGCATACGTTCCTTCATTCATTAATATATTTTAATTTATATTTAAAAGTTCATGGGCTCGATTCCAAATCGAGCTTCCTGAAACTGATTTGTTAATTCTAGTAAAAATTTGATCTTGTACATAAATAGCATTGCATTGTGTATGCAATATATTAAAATAATAAAAATAGTCAGATTTTCGTAGTTCTACTAGAGTTATATAAAAATAGCCAACCCAACAGAAGTTGTTCTGCTCTAACTATATAAATCCTCATCGTAAAAAAATATTGCGAATACAACTTGAGATACTACCATCTCTCAAATTAGATAAAATTGTACACAGTGAGCAAATATTAAATAAATTCGGATCTGGAGTTAAAAAAAATATCCAGAACAATAAACTTAACACGAAAGGTTTAGATGTAAAGATAAAGATGAGTTGCTTACACTTACAATATTTTGTTGTCCTGATCATATACGAGTATATCACACGATTAGATCGTGTATTAATGAATCGGGAATGAGGAGATTTGTAACAGAACCAAAGTTACCGTCATAGCCCGGCGAATGATAAAGTTGAAGTGGCGGTGGAGAGGGCACTTGGTACGCAAAACCGATGGCCGTTGGAGTCGCGAGGATCTGTATTAAAGACCACGTACCGGCAAGTGCATGGATAGACGACCTGATTAAAACCGCAGGATCTCACTCGACATACGCCGAATACAACCGTTCCTATTGGAGATTGCTTGGGAAAGCCTTTGTCCAGTGGACGTCTTATTGCTGATATAATGATGATGAAGATAATCCTACATATAATTACTTACTAATATCATAATTGCAAAGATATGTTGTACTATATATCTTTTTTCAGTCTGTTTGTATTTTTGTAATATTAATATTGACTTAACTTTTACGAAAGTTTTATAAAATTTGATATTTTTATAGATTGAATCCTGGTCCAAATAGTAAAGGAACACTTTTCATCCCAAAAGGTAGGTAAAGGTTTCCTAATATGTGTCATCAAGGGTAGGTACCTCTCGCGTATGGATTCTTAACAATATTAAGTCTTAATCTGTATTCCAACAAATGTGAGAATGACTATATGTAAGTTTGTTAGCTATTCCTTGACAAATTATTACAAAAGTGAATCTACATACATATATAAAATTATGTTCAAAATTTTAAAACGAGATGTATACAACTGCGTATCTTTGTATAAATTAATGTCAAGGTGTTTGTCCAGAACGAACATCTGAACTAGTGAACCGATTTTAATAAGTTTTTGCTTACTGTTTACATTCTGACCTAACTTGAAAGATAGGATAGTTCATATCTAAATTTATAGTTGCGATAGTTTATTTTATTGATAAATATTAACAAACAGATTGCAATAACAACGTTTTCTGGGTCAGGTAATAGAATAAAAATTTTATTAAACATATTGAAAACAAGCGATTGACTCATTTTTATAAAATGAGTCAATCGCTTGCTTTTCATAATATAATAATTTATATTTATAAAAAATTGAGTCAATGATGACACTTGTGATTAAAGACTTAGTTTAAGTACTTCTGATAAAAGAAAATAATTGTAATTAGTAGCAGTGAATACCCATTAATGAGATCGCACACTTATTATCATTTATTACCACATACTCCTGCAGTAATGCATAATTAAATTTAACATGTTTATAGCTTGAAATTTAGACCATAACAACTTTTATCCAGGTATATATCATAATTTAAAACAATAATGTAAATAAATACCAATAATGTTCTCTTGTTGTACTATATATTACTTGTAATAATTGTTAGTTCAGTCAGTTAAAATGAAAAAAACATTCAAACATTAAAAGTTTTGATTTTCAATAAGCAAACAATACAATAAAACATCTGCCTGTATATCAAGAGATTTTTCTAAAATACGTTTAATATATGCGTTATTTATAGTGATATATACGAAAAATATTAATATAGTATATTTAAACATATTTTTTATCAAAGCACAAGTTTATCAATATGCCTAATTTATTTCATATCTGATGATCAGGTACATACAATCGAAGCAATAGATCTCTATTAAAATTTGACAATATTTTACAACCCGTTTATACATTAAAAAAAGATCCTAATAATTACAAAAAGTAAAAAAAAATAATTAGAATTTGACACTAAAGGTTAGTGATGCAGTGTTAGAGATACAGAGTACACCGTCGCTTGATGTCCTAAAGTAGAAAAAAATGGTTAAGAGGCATTTATTAAAAGGCAAGAAATTTAATTGTAGCCATATGGTTAGAATACATGCATAAATTTTCACTTTTCAATAGCAACAATTACTCTTATGTGATTGTAGCCATTTTAAGAGGGCATGCAAATCAATATTTATTTCACAAATTCAGTCTTAAGGTTAACTAAATACACACGCGCGCGTCATGTTACATAAAAGTAATACCTAGTTAGAGAAGCGTAGTCGATAAAAATGCGGAGTTTCCAATACAAAGCCTAATGCCGTAAAGCGTGAAGCTTTCAATACAAAGAATAGATTCACTGAGCGTGGCATTTCCAATACTTAGTTAGACACATAAAGCGAAGTTTCCATTACCAAGCATAGACGCATGAAGAAGATGAAGACGCATAAAGCGAGGAACTTCCAATGCGAAGCAGAAACGCATTAAGTGAGGAACTTTCAATACGCAGTATAGACGTATGAAGCGTGGAGCTTTTAATGCGAAGTTGAAGAACGCATTAAGATAGTAACTTTCAATGCACAGCATTGACGCATGAAGCAAGGAGCTATCAGTACGCAGTATAGACCTATGAATCGAGGAGCTTCCAATGCGAAGCACAGACGAATTAAGAGAGGAACTTTCAATACACAGCATTGACGCATGAAGCAAGAAGCATTCAATACGCAGTACAGAATTATGAAGCAAGGAGCTTTCGATGCGAAGCAGAGACGCATTAAGCGAGGAACTTTGCATGTGCGAGAAACAGCATTGCCGCATGAAGCTCAATAACATAGTTTCACAAAGCGCGCAGCTTTTAATAGACAGTTATACGAAGTCATCAAGCAACTTTATCATAATCATCATGTCAGCCATTGGAAGGCCAATGCTGGACATAGGCCTCCCCAAAATAGGGAAAATGTTGCCCATAATTGCCGCGCTGGGCAAGCGTGTTAGCAATCGCAGAGCGCAGCTTTCGCGATCGGGATGCTGCTGCCCATCCCAAAATGTTAACAATCGGCCTTCGATAACCTTTAAGTATTAGACCATTGCATACAGCCTTAGTCGGAGCGTAATATGATTAGAATCGCAGAATCTCTCAGGATGAAGTTTGTCTACAACCAGATCTATTGAAAGTATCTTGAGGAAACGACATAGGTTTAGTTCATAGCAGTGAACGTAATAATTATGTGGACCGTCATCTAGGTTCGCAAGTGTCGTTTCCTAAACCCTGAAACACTTTATTGACTAATCGTTCTTTCTGACGTCTGAAAATGAAGGCCCACTGTTGGACATAGGCCTCACCAAAATATCCCCCCATTAGCCCATAAGTGCCACACTGGGCAGGGGTGGTGACAATGGCAGAGCGCTACTTCGCGATAGGACGCTGCTGTCCATCCATACCCTGTAGTATTTAAGCAGCAGTTTTAGATGGATTAACCGCCATCTGTTGGTTCAGGTACCTAAGACGACTCTTATAACACCTGGTACTTGGCTACTAAGGGAGATACTCTCACACCGGAGTCTAAAATAAATTTTACATTGTTTTTGGTATGATTTAAAAAACAACTCGTTTTAGGCACTATTAATTAATCTATAGAGGCTCGAGTAGTAACATTGATTTTTTCTAATGTTCATAAAGTTTATACAGTTTTGTAGGCTAAATATATTTACAGATTCATTATTATCATCAAAGCAGGCGTAAAAAGTCCACAGCTGGACATAGGCCTCCAAAAAAAATGGCATTTCGCATGTAATAACCGTGCTCAGCAGGCTAGCCGGTAATCGTGGAGTTTTAGACGGGAATACGTCTGGCCAATCTGTCAGTTTTGTTACCTCAGTCGGCTTCTACAGGGAGTTTGATATAGAAGTACCACTCTGCCGGTGCCCCCCGGTATGTAGTGATTACACGTCTTTATTCAATGACGCTGAACTAGCATTAAGCGACCGGATTCGTATTCCAGAAATTGACGCAATGAATTCTTTCGCCTTATAACACTTTGCGGGAATTTTCAATAAGCTACTAAAACGCGGGAACGGTTGCTTTTGGGCTTGGTGGTCCAAAAGAAAAAAGTCTGTCAAGACCCTATTTCTACGCGCGTGGAGGAATCAACTTGAAACTAGTATCTTATAGCTGCATTACTTTGAAGTTATAAAAATAAAATATATATTGAGTATGCAAATTTGAGATCGAATACGATTAATTCGTCGTTGTGTCTTCAAAAAAATACAAACAAGAGTAGGTTTGCAAGTGCGACTTGCACTTGACTGGATTTTTATGTAACGAACATTGCATATTTATGTCCTTAGACTTACGTTAAAAGCTGTATTGGACAGTGATTAGTCATGGCGATATTTCTCAGAGTGCCTTTTTGAAACTAAACCACAACTGAACTTTATCGAGGATTTTAAAGTACGATCGACTGTGAATGATGTCATTGGAAACAAGCCTATTTTATTTAATTCCCTGATTCATCTCCATAAGTGAATGATAAAAATGTTATGAACGATGAGTTATTTAAAAAAACGATTGACACGGCTAGAAGTGCATTATTGTTTCACACTTAGGGGTGATTTTCGATTTGAAAAAATATTATATACGTGTTGCATGACTTTTCAGCAAAGTTTAATGCTAACTTTACATCTCCGTTTTACCTCTTGATGAATTTTCGAAAATCCTTTCTTAGTGCTCCTCTACGTTGTTAGTAAAGTAGCATTTGTTACCGAACTTGTTTTGGAAAAAATCTGTATTTCAGCATTGTACCTCTCTTTATTCAAAAGTGAACATGTATGTGAGTGAGTGCGAGAGGGTGTGAGCAGCAATTTAATTTTAATGTTTCAACAATTGGTCAGTTTCCTCATATCCAAGTATTAGAAGCCAACTAAAAATTTTCTTTTTGCATTGAATATTATTTAGGGTATTTAAAGATATTCATTTATTAATATTGTTATAAAGAGAATATGCTAAAGAGCAATAAAAACTATGAGCAATAGATGTGCGATAAGAGACAGCAGTGCAAACTCGATTCTAGCTTCTAACAATTAATCGGTTTTTATTATCAAAAGATACAGGAGTGTATATAAGATGAAAGTTTGCCTGACCATAAGCACTTTCTATTGTTCATACAATAGACTTGTTTAGATCCGAAAGATTTAGAAGTGTGACTTTTAAAATCGTACGTTGTATGATGAAGTCAAGGTAAATGATAAAGCTTTGTTTTGGATTACCGTTGTCGAGCAATAGCACTAATTTTCAAAAATTATTTTTGTAATTCTATTTTAGCTAAAATAAGTTCAAATTTTACATTTACATTTTTAAATAATGTAACATCAAGTCCGCAACTAAGATCTAGAAATAAATCGGTTGTACATAAAACAAATGTTACTTAATATGGTCGATATTAAACAATTCAACATTATTTAAATCGTAAATATTATTATAAATCAAGTAAGTACTATATAAATGTGAAATTGTTTTGTAACTACAAAGCTATCTATAAATCTAGGTCTATAGGTCTAAATTTCCTATACTCTTGGAAGGTTCTAGTTCAGAATTACATAATCATGTATTCCATAACCTTTTACTCAATCAATATAAGCAATTAATATTTTTATATAAAATAAAATAAATCCTTTTTCATGAATCATTTTTCAACAGACACCAAGCTATATCGATAACCACGCCAGTGAAGCTTGTCGCAGCAGAGCAATCGGTTGTGCGGGCGCGCCGGCACTATAAATGCGCACGCGCATTATTCCAGGCGGGACTGTTGAATCGAAGCTGGACCAAATACCTCGCACGCGCTCACTAACATCAACATAAACATAAAAAATGAATAACGCTAAATTATACGAGAAAAACAATTGTCTGCAAAAAAAGGGTACGATTGAGTGTCTTGAGGACTATTCAAAAATAATCAAGTGGAAGGGGAAAGGTGATAAAATAATAGACATAGGTTGCGGTGATGGAAGTGTTACCGTGAATATATTGAAGCAGTATCTTCCTGCTAACTTCGAGAAACTGGTGGGATGTGACATAAGTGATGATATGGTCAACTATGCTAACAAGAACCACAGGGACATTAAAACCTCTTTTACATTACTGGACATAGGTGGGCCCATACCTGAAAACATGAAAACTTTTTTCGACCACGCTTTCTCGTTCTACGCACTCCATTGGGTCAAAGATCATCAGTAAGTAAATCATTTTTAATTCAATTTATATTTATATATAATGTAATTTAATTTTGTATTTATTAAAATATGCATCGTGTATATCGTACTAATTAATCACTTTCTTTCTAATGGTAAAACATAAACTATTTCTGAGTTATGATAAAGAGTATTGTAGTGAAGCTTAAATATAATATGATTATGTTATGGACAGTAGTTTAAATCTTTTATATTTTGGTTGTATATAATGTATAATTTTGGTACATATACTAACGTGTCAATTGGAATAGTTCTAACTAATATTATAAACGCAAAAGATATTTGGGAAGAAAATTGCATCCGTAGGAAGATTGTAACCAAAATAAAAGACATCATCTTCGGAAATATTGGTACTTTTTTAAAATAAAATAAACATCACATTATATTACCGATGCATTTACATTTTAGGCAAATTGTTGATAAATACATCGGAGATAACGAACCCGACAATTTGAACACGGGAATTGAATCTATTAAGTAACGGATTAATTATTCATTTATTGTTAACATTACGTAATGTTAACAATAGATGAATAAATAATTAATACAGTTTACTTAAGTGGGTTACCTAATTTTATTAAGCATTGCGTGCATCCCTGTAAAGCCTCTTTAGAGGTATTATTATTATTATTATTATAAGCAGTTTTCACGATAAAATACACCTCAAATCTATTTTTGTTCTGACGGGCCCTAGGGCGCAGTGATCCTATCTTTTGCGCCAAGGCTCGTGGGTTCGATCCCAGGGAAAATATTTATATAATAGTAATTGTGTTTGTTCTGTGTCTGAGTGTTAATTATATGTATTAAAGTAGTATATTTGTTATTCCTCTGTTGTCTGGCGTCCGTAACATAAGTGCTTTAACCGACTTACCAAGGAGTCAGGTCAATTTATAAGATGTTGAGGAATATATATTTTTTTAACTTAATTCTTATCTAAGCAAAGTGAGAAAACATTATCGGAATTGAACTCCAATGACTTTAACATCCTAATCTAAGCTAACCTAACAGCGTTGAACAAAAAAGGATACAATAATTGATTAAGTTCAGTATTCTCATGTAAGTCCTACCGTCAAAGACAAATCTGACAACGCAATAAGTTTTATGTTCATGACAATTTTATACATTTTTATTTTTAAATCATAAAATAAAATCAGTTTGCAATATACACGTCAATTTACCCATATCAACCAATTAACTATAAAAATTATCTGGACAATGTTGTATTTAGTAGTAACGAGTGTTCTTTAACTTTCTGGAGGGAAGTGGAGATTGTCAACTGTTCCTTCCTAAAAACTTATAATAACTGATAATATAATTCTTTGTTCAGAACCGTGTTCTCGAATATCTTCGACTTGCTGACAGAGGGCGGGGACTGCCTGCTGTTTTTCATGGGGCACATACCAATGTTCCACGCATACCGCATACTGTCTAGGACTGACAAGTGGAAATCGAAGCTGAAGGACGTCGAGCGGTTCATGTCTCCATACCATGATTCAGAAGTAAGTGCAACCTATTAAAAAAAAGTGCTGTCTTATTAATGGACTTTCATAATTATTTAGAACTTTGTCATGGTTACATAGAAAAATATTTATCCCAATGTTTTTGTCGTTGAGGAAGTTCAAATCTCGTTTTTGGATCTCTAAATTAAAAATTACTTTCCTGCATACAAACTAGCAGGTCCTAGGTAATACAAATAATTTTATACAACTTCTCAATACGGTAGAACTAATTCCCGGTCCTGACATTTGCAAACACAATAAGAAAATAATTATCCAATTTGAATTATTCGAATATTATATTGACAGGCCCAACAACGCAGATAGTAGTGATCCTAGCTTTAGCGCCAAGGGTGTTGGATGTGGCTTCGATCCCCACTCAGGACAAATATTTATATGATGATTTTTGTTCTGTGTTTGGGTGTAAAATATATCTAATATAAAATGTATATAGTATCTAAGTACTATATTTGTGATTACTCTATTGTCTGAAGTCCGTAACAAGTTTCAAGGCTTCGGAGTCAGGTCCGGACCCTTAAAATTATACAAACGCTTGCCCAAGTTTATAAATGCTGATGATCTAAAATTAGAAGCATAAGTCAGAGATGTGGAATGTATACCAATATAGGATATGCATAATGCCTTACTAGAGTCGGGAAATGTGAATGGCTTACAGTTGAACTGTTCTATGTGTCACATCATCATGACCTTTACTCGCAGACATAATCTCGTCAAATATGAATACAAGTTAGGTAACGACGTTATTGACCTCACGGACACTATTATAAACCTGGTGGTGTAATATTTGACCCTATCCTGACATTAAACCAAAACATTTCCGCACGAACACAGCTATAATTAGCGTCTTTGTCAACCTAGTGCGAAGTTCTTTCGTATCTAATGCATATATTTGGTATCCACTAGTTTCAGCTTAACTAGCATTGCTTGAATACAACACGGCACCATTCCCGTCGCGAAGCTTCGCTCTGCGATTCCCATCACGCTTGCCTAGCGCGGCAATTATGGTTACGTTCTGCTATTATGACGCATTTGGAATCTCAATAAGGTCAAAAATAGACTTATGTTATGTTTTCGTGGATACTTAGCCCACCTGAATGTGTAAAGCAATTATCACGCATCGCTGACAAACATCTGCGAATTCGATCCAGACGTAGACATCGGTTGCTTGCGCCTCTGCCATGTCGCACTGTAGCGCGCAATCACAGTTATGTCGCTTGCAGCAGGCACTTAACGCACTCCTTGTGTCTTACCCGTATCTGACGTATTAATATTTAAAAACGTTATCAAGTCATTAATTAATTGAGAACAATATAAAACAAACTTTATTATTGTTATAAATACTTAATAATTAATAATCAAATAAACAATCACAAAAACTTTCCTTCATAACTATACCTCGAACTTATACTTTTTATATGTCATATCGAATGGACAATAGTAACAAATATTACATGAACAAATGTAGAGTTAGAAATAGATCAAATATTAAACCGTTACAATGGTTTACTCATCCTAACGATATAATCAGAAATTTCTTGAAATGGGTCAATAGAATTTTTTATACAACAAATGGACCTTTGAACAGGGAAAACCTCCTTGGCTCCTTGGCCTATATAAACTTCTATCCGACATCAGAGTCACATAGTATACACTGGTGTTGCATTCTTTTAAGTCCTTCTAATATTAAAAAAAACGCAATATGCGTATGAATTTTTGGAGTAATATTTATTAGAGTGTTTGAATAGGGATCGATATATTATAACAATGGCAGTTCACCGGTGCCGTGAGGTACCGGCAAAGTAGAATAGTAGTAGAACACTGTACTAGGTGTTGTAAGAGGCGACTAAGGTACTAGAACCGAGAGATGGCGGTATATCCATCCGAAACTGTGCAGCTCAAATGCACAAGGCGGGGATGGGCAGCAGCAACCCAATCGTAAAGGCTGCGCTTTGCGATTGCCAACACGCTTGCGATTGCCAGCGCCGCAATTATGAGCAATAATCCTCCTTATTTGGAGAGGCCTATGTCCATTAATGGACTTCTAATGCCTGGTATGATGAGTTCACTGGTGACAAACGAAGGAGTTCCTTTATCTAACTTCATCTTGTAACTTGAGTATCATATTTTTCATTATCAATGATGCCCGTCACCCTATTGGTTATGCAAAAAAAAAATTTTTATAAGTAATACAAAAGCTCATTCGTTGACCTGACTCTCAGACAAATAGCTTTAAGCACTTGTGTTACAGATATTAGGCAGCTGAGGAATTGTAAATATATAACACAGTTTGAATATTAATTATTAATTTTTAAACAGTTATACAACACCCATACAGCGAAAACCCACAAATGTTTACGATTTAAAAATGTTAATGATTTTCCTTAGTTGGGGATTGGATCCAGTAACAATGGCACGAGACCGAGTCTCTATCGAATGCGTTGTCGGGCCCGAGTCCCTTCTATCTTATATCCTATCCTTCTCCTAGTTACTTTTAATATCTACCTGTGATTTATCTTTTGCCACTAGTGTTTAACCTGTAAATTTGCTCAAAAGTGTATTAAAGCAATTAATTGTATTATAATTACATATTCTTCTATCTAAAAATGACATCGTGAGTCATAACATAATGATATCTTCTTGTGTACCAAGTTGCATAATAAGGAAGAAAGCTGTTTGTGGCTTATTTATTGATTAACATATTATATAGTGTCTACAGTATTATGTGGTATATCCCTTATATATATATTATATAAGGGATATATCCCTTTGAATAAATATTTCATATTAACAATATTTTATAATTTCGTTGTTAAAAAAACATATTTATAATTAGCCGCACTTATCGTGTAAAACACATATTTACAATTGAATTTCGATTTTTATTTGAAAAACCTAAAGGAATATTCGAGAGACGTATTCGATACGTAGAACGGATTTCTTCAATTTCCTTCCGTCAGTATGTTATGTTATGTTCAGCCACTAAAAAACCAAGCCAGAAATAGACTGTAAGACATCTTTATAATCCTTATCTTTGTATGTAAAAAATACGTGGAAGTGTTTGTCAAGGATGAACTTCTAAACTTACCGATTCTCAAAATGTTTAGCTTACTGTGAATAGTTTTACTGAACTTAAGAGATAGGATAGTTAATATCTCAATTAATGGTCATAATTTATTTTATGATAAACATAGATATATGAGATAGTTAAGATAGGACAATGTCCGTCGGTTTGACTAGTCTTAATATATATAAATCTCCTGTCACGATGTTTGTCCTCGATGGACTCCTAAACTACTGAACCGATTAGGATAAAATTTTCACACCATACGTAATTTACTCCATCTTGAGAGATAGGATAGTTTATATCTCAATATATAGTTGCAATTTAGTTTAATTGCAAATTATTTGTCTATAATTAATTGACAGTTACAATTATCTTTTGATTCCAAAAGATTCTAACAGATGTCGACACTTTTCGACTGGATTGAGTTAGTACTAGAGTTAGCCACCATATTTTTTTTATAAATACCATCTATGTAAAAAGCATGGTGGTCTCCGTGACTGATGATCTCCTACCGTTCCTCTTAAATTGTATAATTCAATGTAATATAACAATAACTTTAGCCACAGCAACGCGTGGCTGGGTCTGCTAGTATATGTATAAAATTGGCTCTCACGGTGTTTATCCGGGTTATTCTTTTAAACTACCAAACCGATTATAACAATTTTTGGCCGCGTGTGTACAGTTTGATACTACTTGAGAGATTGGATAATTTATATCTCAATTAACAGTAGCAATATTTTTTTCATGATAAACATATAAGTGTAGTTAAGACAGGACAACTATCGGGTTGGCCAATATTGATATGGATTATTATTCATATTGTATTGTCACGAAGCCGTTGGTTGAGACTTCTAGCGGGAATTCAACACGTGTTTTGCTTCAATATTTTACTTGTTAAGTCTGTGAGGAAAACACACTCCTGTAAACATCTTTTCCACCACAGATAAAATAGTATATGATAACTATTAGTATATTATTATTATTGTATTTATAAAATATTATTATAACAAGGAAAGATTTAATTTTAATTGTATTTTTATTACGATTTAACTAAAGATTCATACTTATTAGACTATTATTAAAACTTGTGTCTTCATTAGAAAGCTGTTTCACCACTATACACATATTCTATTAGAAAACCTTACCTCAAAGGGAACTACGTAAATTAGATTTATAGTTTTGTTTTTGTGTAAAATACAAAAATTACTGAATCAATTTTAAAAAAATTAATACCTAAATATTTAATTATCAGCATACAGCATCACTACATAGTATAAAACAAAGTTGCTGTCCGCTGTCTGTCTGTCCTTATGTATGCTTAGATCTTTAAAACTACGCAACTGATTTTGATGCCGCTTTTTTAATAGTAATCATTCTACGATTCATGAAGAAGGTTTATAGGAATAATACATACATAATATAGGAGAGAAACATTGGTTACTTTTGAGGTTTCCAATGTGACGTAAACACTTTTTGCGATTACTTTACAAATGATTTGCTAAACGCGACGAGATAGATCAAAATTATGTACTTTAGTATTGTACATTTTACAAAAGTCTACTACAAAAGTCAGCGCACGATGATATATACTGAGGGACCGCAACGGGTAGATGGCGGTATATTCATTTGTGAAAGCATAGGTCAAATGCAACGGGGTGAGAATGGAAAATAGCAGCATTCTCATCGCAAAGCTACTATTTACTTTACTTTCTTGGGAGGCAAGTGCCCAACAGTGGACGTTTGACGGCTGCTATGATGATGAGTAAATTATTATTTAGTAAACTTTGACCGGTCTCTGTATCGCCCCCCTCCTTCTCTTAATTTTCGGGTTTAAGTGTAAGTAATTTTTCTTCGTAAAATGAGGATTTAAGCTATCCATATATTTAATTTAAGTATAACTGCGAATGATGTATTAAGTAATTTTTGTATCTTTTTTATCATGAATTACAATTTTATTGTGAAGTGCATTAAAATTATTAGCATATTACAAATTCACCTATCGATACTAAACATTACACAAAAAACCTACATATAAAGCCTAATTTATCTTAACTTAATTAGATTACCTTATTAATAATTACGAACGACGATTGATTATTTGTTTTTTTTATGTTGAATCTTTGTTTTTTCCCATGAATGTATAATCATGTTTCTACCTTGCCTGTTTTTCAGGATCCTGAGACAGAAATCAGAGAAATACTAAACAGAATAGGATTCGAAAATATCATGGTCACGCAAAGACAAGTGAGTTTCATATACGAGAGTACGGGTGCCATTAAAAGTAAGTATACCTTAATCATTGACTTATATATAAAGCATATACGATTAACATGAAATGAATTAAATATTATATACTATGATTATTTGATATAACTTATTATGATTGTTACTATTGCAAAAAACAGCCAATGATTGACCTAGCGACCTTACTAGACTTTACCGAATTCTTACCGACAGAGCCAAAGAGGCGGACAAACTAAAGCAAACCTACCATTTCAGAAGCTGTCGAGGCGGTGAACCCTTACAAAATGTCCACCGCTGTCTTTGAGGATTTCATTGAAGATTATTTGAACGTTATTCGTGATATGAATTTTATAGACGAGGGAAATAACAATGACACCAGTTTACGGACTGATTACAAAATTATTATTGTGTATGCTAGTAAAAAAATACAAGGAAGAAATAACTTAGCAGGTAACTTAGTGTAATATCGTAAGAAGTTATATCATTCCGAGAGTGCAGTTATGATAAATAATTACTTAAAATAGCTAGTTCTCGCTAATCTGCGATTAGGGGGCATTCAAGTATTACGTAATACATTTTTTCTTTTATAACTTTTTCCGTTGTGGGGGGGGGGGGTATTTGACTAAGGAATTAGAATTTTCTTAGCTTAGGTTTTACGGATAATCCCGAAATTATATTGTGAGTCAATTTTGAAAATTTCATACCCAAGGGTAAAACGTCACCCTACTAGGAATCCGTGGTCCATATGTCTGTCTGTCTGTCCGTCCGTACG
The DNA here is from genome assembly GCA_020976665.1 of Heortia vitessoides. Lineage (NCBI taxonomy): Eukaryota > Metazoa > Arthropoda > Insecta > Lepidoptera > Crambidae > Heortia > Heortia vitessoides. The sequence continues at coordinate 11,265,757 of JACJUM010002543.1, forward strand.
ACCGTCCGTCTGTGGACTATGAACTGATGAACAGGATGTCTCATGAACCGTGATAGCTAGACGGTTAAAGTTTTCAGAAGTGCTGTATTTCTGTTAGCCCGATACTGGCAGAGTAGAATATTACCTCCTTTTATACCAGATGTCGTAAGAGACTAATAAGGTACCAGAACCGACAGATGGCAGTATATCCACCCGAGACGCATGGGCAGTATCCCCGTTGTGAAAGATGCGCTCTTCGATTGCCAACACGCTTACCCAGCGCGGCCATTATGGGAAAATTCTCTCTTTCTTGGAGAGGCCTATGTCCAGCAGTGGACTTTCAATGGCTGTAATAATGATAATGATAATATGATGATATGAGTGGGGTAGGGGAAAAAGGATATTCATAAATCAATCTTTTCACACAAATTTTAAACAGAATTAAATTTACAACACATAAAAACATTTGAACTCAAATATATGTCCGGCTCTCCTTTTAGACCGTCTATGGATTATTTGCAATGAAGTGAAATGCGTATACATGATTATTAGATATACATAATACTTGTTAAAATAGCCAATTAACTAGAACTTCTTATTGGAAGTAGGCTTAAAGTCTAGTGAAGTTTTGAAAATTATAGTGTAATTAACACTGGATAAATACAGCTACAGTTCACCTAATTTACCAGTACACAAATCCCATAACTAGCGCCCTCTATGTAAAAACTATTTAAGTTGACTTCGTTGCGTTGTAACGAAGTGATATTTGTCAATAATGCATTTATTACATATCCTAATTCGTCGAACTGAAATGAACTTGAACTTTTGTTGGTTGTGTAGTTAGATGGATATTTTTATATTGTCTTTTCCTAGTAATAAGTATAAAAGGGCCTGAGATTGCCAATATGAAATCGTTCCAGTTTATACCTTAGTATTGTTAATTAGTGATAGGTTATAAATTATTTAATGTTAACTGTTTAGTTAAAGTGCTTGTCTTATGTAGATAATAGTGTGTCTGAAATGGATTTGTTTTTCAATCGATTAATTGGTATTAAATTAATGGGAGAGTTTGCAATAAAGAATATTGGCTGCCTTGTATCGTATTTTTTTTGTTTTATATTTTACCTGATTTACCTTCGTTCACACAGTTTATGATATTTTATAACTGTCCTGCAGATTTTTTCAAGTGATTTAGTATAAAATTGAAATAAATATATATACAATTTCATTAATGAATAGAAAAAGTAGTGTTATACAAGATTCTACTGGAATGAATATATGTCAGGCCTACTTTTTATTATCATCCAAGGTTTAAGCATCTAAATCAGTAAGTGATACTGAACTGATATCCATGGATTCTAACATGACAAATTTATCATGAGACAGAAAGATTTTAAAGGTTTGTGAAATCAGTAATTTCCAAAGTGGCCCAGGTAGACCACTGAGGGTCCACCGGACACTCGACGAGGGTCTATGTTGGGCGGGATAAAAACGGAGTCTACACGTTGTAAGCGAGGGTGCATAGAAATTAATTTGGTTACGATAGTGAAGAACTAAAATGTTGGCTTGACTTCTCCTATCAATATAGGCAGATAATATTTCAAGAAATTCAACGACTGTTACTTGTAAAACTTGTATAATAATATTCCATACACGCGTCGAGACTTGTCGCTGCTGCGCCGCTGCCGTCCGCCCGCCTTCCCATCCGCAATACTTGTTCAAACGCGCAAATGAATTTGTATATAAATACGAATGTCAAGGATAAACGTTACTTATTTATTTTCGAAATTTCATATAGTAAAGTGAATCGATATTAATGACATAACTTGTTTACAGACTTTCGGAAAGCAAACTTAATACGTAGAATAGATACCAGTAACGGAAAAGTAAGTATATATAAGTACATAAGTCCGCCTGCCCATTTCTTATATGCATACGCCATTAATTATTGATCGTTTTAATCTCGCGGGGAGGTGATTCTACTCATGGAAATAAAGAGCATTTCCTATGAAGCCACTTCCGAAATTCATTTGTCATACTCAATAAAATTCCGTTGAGTAACAACACTGTACAAAGATGTACACGATGATGAAATGAGCTCTGATGTTGGAAGTTTCTAGTGTAATTATCTGCAAACAACTCATTTTTCAATTCAACTGGAAGAGTCATCTTTACCTGATAATGAAGCATTGTTATTGGCATATGTTCGTTTTGTTATGGGCGAAGAAATTCATGAAGAGCTATTATTTGCAAGAACTTTGAAGACAGACTACAAGTGAATAAATATTTGATGTATTCAGTGATTTTTTTAAAGAAAAATCGATTCCATTTACTAATGTTATTTTGGTGGCAACAGATGGAGCTCCTGCCATGGTCGGGCGATATCGCTGGTTTATAAGCCATCTCAAAAGAATTTTACCAGAAGTAATTCTTTATAATTAAATATGTTATCCACTGACAACATTTATTAGCAAAAAATTTTAGTGATAGATTGCACCAATCCCTACAATTTATGATTAAAGTAATGATCAAAATAAGAATCAATGCATTAAATACGCGCTTATTTATACAATTGTGCGATGATAATGATGAAGACGTCCAACGATTGCTGTTACATGAAAAGTACGCTATTTGTCAAAAGGTACATGTTAATCAAGATTTTATTCACTTTTTAACTCAGTTTTAGAATATCTGGAAAGCAAAGCTCTTGATTTTAAAACAAATCTAATCAATTTTAAAGCAGACATCGCGTATTTTTTAGATTTGTTTAATAATTTCAGCTTTTAGGCGCGAATTTTCACAGTTTTCAAACATATCGCAGGTAGGATAACTTAATGAAAATATTCAGGCATACACTCAATATTTGATTGCCCTGCATGATAATTTTAAATCCAGATTTGAAGACATTCTGTCAATGGAAATACCAACATGGATCATAAATCCATTTGATGAAACAGAAATGGAGACTGTGATATTGCAAGAGGAGCTACTCGAGCTTAGCACTTATGAGGAGCTGAAAATGACATTTAAAAAGGGTATCAAAAATTTTGGTTGCAGGCAGAATGCCTAAAACTTAGATACCTAAAAAAAATCCGGAACTGTGGGCAACCGCGCAAAAGATTTTCATAGCGTTTCCCTCGTCATATCTCGTGGAAAAAGGTTTAAGTGCCGTTTCAAACGTATTAACAAAAAAAGAGCAAATTGAATATCACAGAAACAGATTTACGGTTATTCCTTACAAAACTCAAGCCATTCGCTCTAACATCTACATCTCATAAAAATTATATATTTTTCGTAATTAACATTATAAAAGTACATTACGTAATAGGTCTTTAATTTTGATTACATTACGACTGTTATAATAATAATTTATAGTGTAATAATTTAAATATTTGAATAAATAAATACCTTCAACATTCTACTACAAACCACATCATTTGCCACTTAGTTTTGACGTTTTTTAATTAAAGAGAGAATTTATTGGTTATAATGGTGAGAGCCAATCAAATAGATATGCATCATAAAATCAAAGTAAGCTCCTACTTTCTAAAGGTGTCTTGTCTTATAAAAATGTAATATTGTATGATAGAGTTTATTTTGTTGTTGTTTAATTTTTATTTGTACGGAAATATAGGGAATTATAGGAGAGTAAAGATGTTGAGCAAAGATCCATGTTATAGAAATTTCAACGTTGAAATGCCTAACTCTAGAATTCGCCTCTGCCTGTACGGGCGTAAGTCTAGAAGTCGTCTCTGCCTGTACGAGTGAACCGAACTAGATAAATATGTATATACATATATATGTATATATATATATACATGATTAGATCAGATCGACAATGAAACATACAGTCCGCGTGATAGTAGGCGTTACCATAGCCTACAGACGCTCGCAATATCCTATATATCACTAGCACGTTACCAAACTTGTGACTTGAAGATGTTATGTCACATTACCCAGTAATTTTATTACCGGGTGAGAGATCACCCTATTAACCGGAACACAGCAATGCGCACACTGTTATTTGGCGGTAGAAATAGGTGAGAGTGCATTACCTATGCCGACGAACTTTGTAGGAGGTCTACCTTACGTAAATATAATAATTCCTATTTTATTGTTTTTGTAATTGTCAGCAACAGGTTAGTACGGGATTACCGGGATCTGGTTTGTGTGGAAAAGTTTCTATCGCTCAATGCATGTATGCAGATAGATAGTCCATTGGTTAGAGAGCCAAATACTGAATGAAAATATTAACGGGATAAATCTTTGCGGCGAAGTCGGGAGGCGCTAGTAAATTACAGAATTTCATGCAAATTATCGTAGATATAAGTTTAAGATCATGTGTGAAGTTTTTATTTAATGTAACCTGTTGTGTTTACCAATAAAGTAAAAATACAAATAAAAAAATACTTATTTACAGAAACCACAAGCTTGAAATCGATTTTCTCCACCATTTATAAGCCATTATAATAATAATAATTAAAGTAACATAACATGTCACGCCTAAAAATAAACATCGGCAAATTCCCGCATATACTAATTTTGCTTAAAGTTCACTTTATAGCTGTCGCAGAGACAGAGACAGAGACGCAGGCCTTTCCAAGAATGGGAAATACTAGCCCATAATTAGTAGCTTCACGACTGTAATGCTTCTGCCCATCTCCGCTCTGTTGCATTTGAGTTACGCTGTTTTGGGTGGATACACTGCCATCTGAAAGTTCCAGTGCTTCATGGGTGACATTTGGAAATCTTGAAATCATTGATTTCAAGATTTCCAAATATCACCCACCTATATATATTGATCACGCAAAGGAACTCCAAACATTGCACTCTTCATGGGCTATAGAATTGGCAATGTGAGACACCATATTTCATATTCATAGCTGGTAATACACATAATTTTTTCGCAACGATCATCATTCGTAACGAAACTATTCTATTTATCTGTCATTTAGCCAAATAAAGTTAGTGAAGTGATCTTCACTAACTTTATTTGGTTAATTTAATATAAATACATATATACAACAACAAACAGGTAGTAAGCAAAGGAACTGTCAGCGTGTTGTTAATATTCTACTCAATGCCTAGTTTCCTTACTTTGATTATATATAATATTGTGTTAAAGTATTATTAGTAATAAAAGGTATCTGGACTTAATTATAGTGGTTTGGATTTATCTAAGGTCAACCAACATTATCCACGAAAAACTTATTGTACATTGTTCTAGTCCCGTTTTATATATTTATGTGTATATTGCAGACTTTCTGTTTTATCTTTTAATTATTAAACCTAAGGGCTTTACTACTAGGTCCTAACAGAAGACCAGCGCTGTAGTGGTATCCTGCACGATGCACGATTTTTGCTTATGCTGAGACAGGCACCTAATTGACCGTCATATTCTCGTCTTAGTCTTATTTCATATCGTCTGTTTAATATTTTCTTTGCGTTCTTCTTTTTCTGCAATAATCAGCTTTCCAAACGCTGCACAGCCTTTGGTGATTGACTTCTTTCTTTATGTTGGATTTTTCCTAAATATACGTACTGATATTTTTCGTTTAAACTTTCTTTTTAAATCGGATATACTGTACAAGGAAACTTTAACAATATTTAAAATTCACACAACATCACATATAATATGCAGACCCTGAGATAAGTCGCTTACAGCTGATATACATAGTCAACACCTAGACACAGAACAAACACAAATATTCATTATACAAATAATGGGTGGGGTTCGATCCCACAACCATTAGTGCAAATACCAAACGCGCTTTCGGCCCCATCAGTAATTATGAAAATTTTAAGCTTATCAATTTCGATCTCTAATAAATACAACCGCATCAATGCAATGACATATTATTCTGTGTTCATTTATTTTTCACCATAAGAGAAACAGATATACAAAGGATATTACGTTTGCTAGCATGTAATGACACTCTTAAATTATACATTCCATAGAAAAATGAGTTACCGAGAAGTTTTCTAGTTATATCCAAATCAGCATCGATATTATTGTTACCCTGTAAACAAAAAAATAGAGTATTTCAGTGAACATGAAATGCATAATAATATTCGAATATAAACTTTTTAAAATACGTAAAAAACAAATTTGAAAAACGGACATGTCCGCGTGGACATTACATTGCAACCAGATGCCATCACGGTTTATATTTCTTAAAGAGGAGACGTTAGAGGCGCCCTTGTAGTGGTCGGCATCGATTTCGTCTCGATTCTCGACAGATCTCGCAGGGGGTGCAAAACCGTGCATATAAACGGCCCAACCACTTCCACCCTTGTAACGCTAGGATTGCCAGAGTCAGCCGTAAGTAGTAAGCGCAAAAAAACATCGCGTTCCGTGGGAAGTTCAGCATTCAAATAATCCGCATCATCCGATATCCACGGATCAACGGTCTGGCCATAAATATGTAACAATTTTCCGACCGCGACCTTGTCTGCCAGGATTCTATCAATTCTCTGAGGAACTCGTACTATTCCCAGAGAACAAAAAGTAAATAAAAAGTCTGATCTATCACACGAGAACACATTCACGGAATGAAAAGTAGCCCACATTAATATTTAGATAATAAAATAAATAATGACAGTCTGGAGTAATTTCTAGACTACACATTTCTACTGGACAATCAGTCCAACCGTTGCAATGCTCGTAAAATTTACCGTTAATAATATATGTAAGGATTGAAAAAACACCTTAATAGTACCTGTCTGAAACGACATTCATTATTATGAATGTGTTCTGTTATAACGGCAGCCACAACGAAATGTTGACATGGATTGTTCAAACTGTAGTTCCACAGGACTTTTTTTTGCTGGCCTTGAAAATTATACACCTTAATTTTCATCTGTAATTGAAAAAAATGACTGAATAAGGAATATCTCTAATATAATATCAGAATATCGGAATATCAGATCTAGCTGTAAAACTGCTTTTAAATGCTTGAACCATTATAGTAATTTCAGCAAGGGTAACTAAACTTCTTTTTAAGTCGATAATGTTGAAAGCTAACAAAAGAGTTTGTCGTTGTTTCTGGTTAAGAAGTAAATGTTTAAATCTAACTATATTAAAGATAATTGTTTTAAACGATATAATTAAATCAAGGCCTAAATATAATTGATGGATGAAATGTCCTTGTAGAATAGTAGTTGTAGAGTTTCTCTCCTACAATATTTACCTAATGTAACTTAAATATAATTTAATCGTTTTTACATTTCATACATAGATTATGTGATATTATTAAAAACATAAATTTTATTAATTGGTACTATACTTGTAGTTTTCATTTAGAAACTAAACACACCATGTCAACTTTTATTGGATTCTTTAAAGTGTAGTTGACTCTTACGAACGCAGCCTGGTTGGGATTTGTTATCAAGTCCACGGTGCTTGTAACTATGCTCGGCAATTTGAAGTCCCGGCATAGTTCTACATCAGTCCAGTTCAAAACATAAGGGCCCTGAAAATAGTAACAATAATGCAGAATAACTAACTGCAAATCAATTAGTTAACAGAAAAAGATTTGTACACGAAAACTGATGACAGAATCAATTTATCTAGAAATCTGATCATATTGAACAAAGTGCAAGGATAATGAAATTTAGGTTGAAGCCGACTGAGCTGCCGGAACAGATAAATTTCAGTATATATGCGTGTAGCTTAAATACTTTAGGTTAGGGCATGGGCAGAAGCGTTCTGGTTGCAAAGTCACCACCTAGCCCAGTGCGGCAATTTTGGGGAAGTTCTCCCTTTTTGGAGAGGCTTATATCAGCAGTCGAGGTTCTATGACTAACGGTGATAAATTTATGACTTCAGCATATGCTAGCAAGCCACTCACGTTCATATTCAATACCCCGCAAGCTTTAAGCTCGTGCTCTCAAACCGCAATGTCAACAATGACTAATATTTGGTGTGGAGACTTAAAATTAATCGTCCTGAACTCCTTGGTACTCGGAAAGGCAAGTCTCGCTGCATTTTTTGTTTTCACAAAGTCTGACATTAGACTCAAGAGTGACAATACATTAAAATCTATACATATAAAAGGAGAAGCTGATGGACTGACTGACATATCAATGCATGGCCTAAACTAATGGTTAGATGCTTGAACATTAACATTTAACTTTTATAACGATTTCGCTGTTACAGAAATTAATCAAATTAAATTCAATATAAATAGTTCTTCATTGCAATTCATGAAATAATTACGTAAAATACTTTTTCAAAAATCATCCCTTAGGGGGGTAAAAAGGGGGTGCAAAGTTAGCATAAAAGTTCTACAACTTAACGCGAGAAACCGCGGTACGTTAATTAGTAATAGTAGAATATACTTATTATATAATAGTAGAAATATACTTATTTCTTTTTAGTAGTAAAACAAGTATTTATTTTTTAAGTGACTGATTTTTCTATCCTGCCATTATTCAAATAAGTTACGACGATAATATTGTAAGATAATATAAAATGGTACTCACATAATTTTCTAAAGCCGACTTTCCGGCATTTATTCCAGTACATAGAATAAATACAATACAAATATACGTGCAGTACATGTTGAGCATAAATTATAAATACATTAAACACATGTCACTAACTAACGATAATGTCACAAAATGGAATTTCAACTCTGATGCTGATCACATCAGTAATAATATGGTACATAACTATGTCATTTGTCAACTTCGGTACTTGAATTCAAATTTCTAAAATACCAAGGAACTTTCAAATTCCCCAGCAGAAGACGTTCGAAATATAGCATATTATAAATTATGCCGAATCAGCGAACGATGTTCTGCTAAAGAAATTATTTCTAGAAAATATTTTAGTAGATAAAATATAACTTATGTAGCTACAGGAGTTAAAAATTATTAAATTACTTGTTGTTAAAGTTTGGTATGGTGGTTATCGATATCAGTGTTTGGTGGTAGAATGGTAAAAATATGTACTACTAACTCACACTCTCTGAATACGGGATTTTTTTTAATATTCGACTAGCTGAACCGACAATCGGTCATTATATATATTTATCATAAAAAATGTGTCTATAAAATTGAGATATAAACTATCCTATCTCTCAAGTTGCACCATAAGCAAAAATGGATTAAAATCGGTTCAGTTCTTTTTAAGTACATCCCTGACAAACAACGTGACATGAGTTTCTTATATAATTATCTATAAAAATAAATAAAACTCCCATTCATAAGTACAAATAGGAATATATTAAATTAAATTTAATTTAAAAAATACATTTCTATAGCCTAAAAAGATAGGTTTTGAAAGAGTAGGAAGGCCTACTTCTCCGAAGCCTATTTTTTTTTTGAGACCATAGAAATCATTTTCCAATGCGCAGATTCTAGTCAATTTACTACTATTATTGCTTTATCGTATAATAACAATATTGATATTTCAAAACATCTCATACATTGATCTGATTCCGAGATAAGCGCTCAAAGCAATTTTGTGATACGAACATCTGACAACAGAGATATTATAAACATAATACATAAATACATATTGAAATATTAACACCTATACATAGAAAAAACACAAATATTGATCGTATAAGTATTTATACGCACAAGATACGAACACTGCGATCTACACCACCGGGGCGTTAAATTATGTGTATATATAACTTTGTATACATGTGTGTATGTACATATATATCATCATAACAGCCATTGAAAGTCCACTGCTGGACATAGGCCTCTTGAAAAAAGGCAGAAGAAAAAAAAGTACTTTGCCCATAATTGCCGCGTTGGGCAAGCGTGTTGGCAATCGCAGAGCGCAGCATTTGCAACGGGGATGATGCTGCCCATCCCCGCCCTGTGCATTTAAGCTGCTCTATTTCAGACGGATATACCGCTATCTTTCGGTTCTGGTACCTTAATCGCCTCTTACGGCACCTGGTGTAGTGAGAGGTACTATTTTACTCCGCCGGTACCTCACGTAAAATACATGTGCATATTATATATATTTTTGTATGTTTGTATTAACTTTCTCGCCTCTTACAATACAGTATAGCATACGAGAACACTAGAAAAGAAAGTAGGTATATAAAACAATCAATCAAATGGTAATGCTATGCAAATGGTAATGGGTATGCATTTGTTTCAAGGAAAATTAAAAGTACAAGTAAAATAGCTAAGAGTTAAGTACTCATTCAGATGATCTTTTAATTTGATTGGTCTTTAAATTAGATATTCATAAAGTTCTTAGGTTAATAAAACTACCGTTTCAACGACTTCAAAACGCGGTTTGATTAACTTTTTACATTTTTGTTCGACGTTTCCGATGCGTCGAATGAGTAATGAATGTATGAATGTCGAATATGATGCAATGATAGTTGGATATTCTTAACACTGCTTATTCTTGTAGTTTTAATTAGTCACATTGGTGTTTCTTGTTTACGACATTGTAAAAGAAGTAAGCGGTACGTTGAATGAAATAAAACAAGAGTAACCATCTGAATACCTTATTTTTGCCAGTACATAGTCACACGCATACCGATTGCATATAATCATAAATCTATTTAAATAATTGCAAAAATCGCAGCCTTCCCCGCTCTCTCACAGACACAACACCATCATTAACACTGCACATGCACTCGTACAATAGAGCAGTACACCGCGTTCGCCGGTGAACGTGTGCAGTCCCTGCCCCAACGAGCGATAACCGGCAGCATGCTGAATTTCAAAATTAAATTCACCCCCAACAATGGCCGCTCGAGCCTAGACCGAGCCTTTAGAGGCGCCCTTGGGCAATCGCTGTCGATCCTGATCAGATCCCGGGAGCCTTGCGGGCACGACCGTAGTTAAACGCGCGGTCGCGGCCGCGGGGTACGCAGGACAAATACGGGTATCGGACTTGTGGAATTGACGTTTGAGTAGACCAGCAATAGGTTCGTCCGAAAAAAACTGTTAAAAGATAAGCGCAAGCTTAGAGAGCCTATCCCTTGGATAAAATGCACACGAACTTTTTTGTCGAGTTATTTTTACTACTAGAGCTAGGTCAATTAATAACATATACGTCTATGATTACTTTACGGTTACGTACTACGGTTGTTATTAAATGAATGTATAAGATAAAAAATATATATATGTGCAAAAATTTATATGATAAAGAATTTGCTAAGAAGTGACTAAAGCCATTTCATTTATACATGCATACAATGCACTAAAAAAGGTTACCTGGAAGACATTTTTGCGATAAGCCTACTCATTGTGCTGCCCAAAATTGTTCTTATTTATATGTGAATACTAATGTGTCTAGTACACAATCAAGTTTATTACATTAATTAAAATGGCCATAACACACGCTACTGAATATGAATATGTCGAATTTTCACGATCGTACGACTACTAGCATTTGTATTGTGAAAATTCATTGTACAACAAAATATTTTAAGACTAAAAAGATAACATTTGTGGGTAAAATGGTGTAGTAGGTGGCGTAAGCTTTGTAAGTTTTATATGAAGTTACGAGCTACAACTTTTAAAGGGTCGTCGACACGTGATCCTCACATTAAAATAGTCAGGAATAGGGTCTCCTACATATTAGGTAGGCTCAATTATTATATCGGCCGTACAAGTAGGATGTCCCTCCGCCACAAGAGGACTATCTACAAGGCCTGCATCCGCTCGGTGATAACGATCGCGAGCCCCGTATTTGCTCACGTGGCCCCGTCACATATTAATACACTTCAAGTGGTACAAAATAAATTCATGCGAAGGGCGACCGACGCCCCGTGATACATCCGCAACCGAAGTTTGCATCGCGATCTCGATTTGCCTACGATCCGCGAATACATGAAGGAAGCGTCGCGTCGTTTTCTTGACGGGGCGTCGAATTACCCTAATCCGTTAATATCAAATTCCGCGAATACGTAGCAAAGAAAAACGTCCACGTCCGACATCGTAGACTGCGTCACGTCTTAGATGATCCACCTGACAAAATAACCGCGAAAATCGCAGCCCTTCCCAGCCCTCTCACTGGCACAACACAATCAAAAATGCTACAGATGCCATGCATGTATATAGAGCAGTACACCGCGTACGCCTGCGAACGCGTGCAATCTCTGCCCCCACAAGCGATAACCGACAGCCCCTGAGCTTATAATTATCGACAAGAACATGAAAAAATATAGCAATAGTGTAGTGTTTTTGACGTGACAGCGTACTTGTTACATGACTTATTATTCGATGGAATTGGCTTCACGCACGAAATAACATAACTCATGCGGCGTTACTCCGCTCTGAGGCGTTCCGTTTAAGGCTTGAAGTGCAAGCGAGAGCGCGGGCCGAGCGACAAAGGGGCACAATCGGCCCCGCGTTCGGCAGCGTTCGACATCTGTCTCTCTCGTACTCGAGTAAGCGATGCTCCCGAGCGGACAGCTGCTATACAATAATCCATTTTCATAAATAAAATTAAAACGTTCTTTTGAAAAATGCAACCTTTCCATCAGTATTTTCCTATGACGTTGTCACGTTCAACTATCGTCAGTAAACCCGACTTTACAGACAACCCATTTTTTTTCAATTTGTATCTCTATATGGACTATATAAACAAATATTTAATTACTAAAAAGTAGCAGTTTTATTTCTTAAAAATAATAAACAATAATTTAGCCTAACACTTTTAATTGACGATAAAATAACAAATAGCTCACAAGACAGACAATATATATATATATTGGATATAAATATGCATGTTTATGGGCATGGCGTGTATTTAATGAAATTTAAAATTCTTAAAATATTAACATGTTTTCTTATTACAAATAAAAAAATCTAGATTCTCATTTTAAAATACACCAGAGCTCCAAGAGCTTGAAAGTTAACTACTAATTTAGTTCTAGTTAAAATGTATATATATTTTTTAAACGTAGTAAACAACACTATTTTTAAATAAACTATTACTTATTTTGCTCTGATAATAACTAAATAATTTAAATATAAATATATTAATATTACAAGATAGCATAATATTACAATAACCAGAAGACATTCATATTACTAAGCAACATAAAGCATTCCTTTATTTTCTACTTAAACATTACAAATAACAGTTAATACTTATGAAATAGAGCTAATCATTTACTAACAAACCATAATAAAACTATTTTAACGGAATTAAAAGGTTTTTATAAAGGTTGGTGAAGCGGTTTTTCTAACCTTTCACCTTTACGACATCTCGGGTACCTTGCGATAGCCAACACAATAATAATTAATTGAAACATTATTCGCTATCAAATAAGTTCACAATCAACAAAATATCGTAATAATTAAATTGCCTTCTGTATATCTATCCGAATGAATCCGCAGAAAATTACAGTCTTCCTGTACACCATAGTTGTTTTAAATATAAAATTTCCATAAAAAAATGATTTTCCAATGTATTTTTGAACATTTTCATACAATTCATATTCTAACAAATAGTTTCCCTGAAAACAAAAAAAACAATATTTAAAACACAATTTTGCGTATAAATCAAACTTTGGTTTGATTGATAACGGAAGCTGAACAGAAATGAGGAACTATCAAAACGTATGAGTATAAAGCAAGACTTCTCACTTATGGTTTTTGGGACTTCTTAGTGTCTAGCAGACCTATTCACCAACATATATGGCAAAGAATATTCATCAACAACATTTTACATTCATTATGGATCGTAACGAAAAATAACTGCAGTTTGTCAATACGTGTTTTTAAATTTAATTATTACAAATTGACAATAGGGTATTATAGGACAATAGGGTATAGGATTAATAGGGTAAATACACCCACAAGGTAAAATACGTTCTGATTAAAACTGCAGGACCGGGCTGGACACAAGCCTCCTACAACCAGTCTTATTGGAGATCACTTGGGTAGGCCTATGTCCAGCAGTGGACGTCCTGCCACTAATGTGATGGCGATGATATTAATGAATTCGCCAATTGTGAAGTGGAATTCCACGCATCCAATCATAAGCGAAGCGGAAGCAGATCATTGAATTTGCCTATTACTAAAACTGCTTAAGTTTCATCAGTCATATCAGTCATTGGAAGTCCATTGTTGAACATAGGCTTCCTCAAGGAAGAAGGAATTTAGCCCACAATTGCCCCGCTGAGCAAGCGTAATGGCAATCGAAGAGCGCAGCTTTCACGGCGGGGATGTTGCTGCCTATTCCCGTATTGAGCATTTAAGCTACACTGTTTCGGAAATACCGCCATCTGTCGGTTCCGGTTGTTTAGTTACCAATTTCGACACCTGTCACACAGGGAAGTACGAAGTACGTATTCTACTCTGCCGGTACCCTAAGGAAAATGATAAACGTGCTGATGATAGTTTTTTAACAACTTAGTCGCTCTGCATTTGGTTCTTGACTTGCTTCGGTCGGATCTCAAATAACAGATAGCCATTACACGCGACACTCAAAAGTCATATACATGAAATGCAAACAGTGCTATTATAGTGCCATATTAGAGTACTTATGGTTCCGTAGGATCATCAGGGTCATCATTATTATGCGTATCGAGTATTGTACTTCCTACATTATTGACAAGTGTTTAAAATGGGCATTCCTGAATAAAGTATATACTGAGTTCCAACGAGATCAAGGGGCAGTGTTGATCATTATCATACATTATCATCATATTAGCCGTCAGAGGGCCATTGCTTAACATACGTATACCCAAAATTCCAATAGGACCGGTTATGTGGTTCTAGAGAGACAGTCTACCTCCGCTGCGCTTGCCATTGTATCGTTGCCATTAGAGAATCTAGCGGACTTATTGGCCGTCACTTCTACAAACTGTGTGACCTTGTATATTTTCACTTCCTGTTGCCAGTCCCTGGACTATATCGGTAACTTTCTGGCGTTTATCGGATTTCGTTATTCGATCACGCATTTCATTATAACCTATTGGCTCCAAGTAACCTAATTTGCCCTAGATACCTTTTGAAAAATATGCATTACCTTTGTAATCACGCAATCCTTTCTTTGAGTTTGAGAAGATATAATGGTTGATATAATATAATGTTGACATGGTTTCAGTATAGTGTAATGCCATAATTCATAATTATACGATAGATTTTTCATAGAAAACACCCTTACTTTTATCTGAAACACAATTTTAGATATATACTAAAAATTTCGAATCATCATTGTGTTTAGAAATACCAAATGATCTACAAAAAAATAAAGTGACTATCTGCGTTTTGGAAATTTCGAAAGCAAAAGAGTATTGTTACGCTTTCACAGCTTAACTCGTTTGCGTTCAAGCTATTACTATAGATTGATTAAAAACCTTTCCAGATAGTTTTCAATATAGTGACAGTAAGTATTATGTGCAATTTACAACACCTCTACGAACAACTGATATGTTTATATTCAAATTGTTAATACTAGCAACGCCCTGCGGTTTTACGCGCGTTAAGTTGTAAAGCTTGTTTATATTATTATAAAAATTACTTACCATGTCAACATGATATTGTTTAAAGACGGTATAATTTACTCTTATGTAGGTAATTTCGTTTTTTTTAAAAAGCGCCATGTCGAAATGTGCGTAGGTGTCCTTGAAATCTGGACACAAGCTTAAATCTGCCCACATCGCTTTATACGGACCCTGCGAAATATAAACAGAAACAACTGTTCTTTTTGTCTATTTCTTGTTTTTGCATTAATTTCCTCGAGCTAGTTTTTTTATAATTATTAATTTTTAGTACCTGCTATTTATTCATTTGTTTAAACAGTATAGTTTGTAACCTGTTTTGTAGGCAAAAAAAAGAAAGACACCAACTGCAGACAAAAACAGCTAACTGCTGCAAAACAATTTAAATAATAATTACACTTACATAGTTGTTTATGCCATTAGTTTTTATAAATGCTGAATGTGTAGCTAAAATAAGGAACAACAGAACAATCACATCTGTACTACCCATGACTGCATGGATGAAACACATCAAATATCAATCAATGGTAGCAACGTAATAAGTACACAAAAATTAACCACATTTATCATTACATATAGAACTAGCGATGATGATGTAACTGAAGTTATTAAATATTAGCGTTTTTATCTCCTACTTATCAATATGTCGAAAATTGTTATTTGTGCAACCATTTTGCGCGGCATATTAAATCGTAATTCATCCAAGAAACTGCTGCTGCAAAGAATGCTCTCTGAATATTGTATTGTATCAATCTGAGGGTGTCGAAGATAAATGGAAACCATTTTAAAATAAGTAAATTTATAATCTTAACTTAACCAAAAGTCTGAAAAAGTACGTTACTCCCTTTTCTTCTCGTAGGGTCGATGAAAGCCTGAAGAAAAACCTATTTCAGAGGAGCAATATTGGAATCGCGAACCACGTTTGCTAAGCATGGCAATTGTGGCAAACTACCTATTCCCATTCTAATCTGCTATTTATAATTTCTAGTAGATGGCAAGTCCTGAAAATAGACGTCTGACGAGAAGTTGATGCCGCCGGGAGAATACAATTTACCGGTTATTTTACCTATGATGACCTATGACCTTCCAACAAAGACGTAAACACTTTTTTTATTATTAAGTCAACAAGCAAGCTTACATTTCGCGTGATGATGAGTGTCACCATAGTCAATAGACGCATGTGTCACAAAAACATCATGAGCGCGCAAGCTACTCGTACCTTGTGACTTGAAAATAATATGAACATTTTACTAGTATTTTCACTGCCTGACTCACTCTTCAAACCAAAGAGTAATTCATACTCTTCAAAACCGAGTACAACAATACGAACACTGTGTAGAAATAGGTAAAATTGAGATACAATGCAGATGACCTTTGTAAGAAATTCACCTTTAGTAAAATATTTAAGATCAATTATATAAAAACATTCAATACACATGTACTATCATAATTTAATTTGTTTTCTTTCTCACTATTCAACATCCGTTTGAATTCGTTTATTATTACAAATGTATGTATTTTTATTATTATATAATTCTGATGTTCAATGTGAAGATTTTTTATTGGCTGTAAATCACAACTTCATTAATCGGCCCTTTAAAATGAAAATCTTTTGCAAATTAAATATATTTCATTAATTAAAGTATGCGCCGTTGTTATATGCACTGTTGCCATTTCATTGACCCATTTACTAAAAGAACCATGGGGCGAGAATCAATTAATTAATTGCATGCGATTTGGACAGCCTCATCGAAGTTGGTTTTTTTTTTGGTAAGAAGTTATCTAAATTCTAATAAATAATGGTAATCTGTTATAGCATGGTCCGGGGAGTACGGTGTATATCGCAGACATTCCAACAAGTTACAATAATTGTAGCTCATCTAACTTATTGGAATGTCTGCGTTTACACTAAAAAAATCCACTTTGAGTAGAAACAGCTAGCAAAATATAATAGGAAAAAACAACACAGATTCGAAATTCATATCCACTGAATTACTTTTGAAGTAAAAAAAATAATCACATGTTAAATCAAAGCATTTATTATTAAATAAACATGCACGTGTAACATAAATATTCTAAGCATAGTTAGTTTTATAACAAGAGAATTCAATCATATGATTAAACATACTAAAACTACACTTCTGAATTACTTCAGATCCATCCCATTGTGTCCACATCTTGCATTGTAACTGGTGCCACTAAGCAATAAATAATTAAATGTAATCCTTTTCATATAAAACTCTTTAGTGTACACAACGAGTTTATCAAAAAAAAGAGAATGTCATAAATAAAATACTTAAAAGCTCAAAATAATAACGATTATTACATTATTAATTATAATCGGCGTTATTAAGCTAGGCTCAAAGTATAATGAAAAAAAATAAGGTAAATAATATCTTATGTTTTAGCAATTATATTTTTTTGGTAATATTATTATGAAATTCCAATGATTGTTTATCATTACTGTCTGTACATTTATTATTTAAATAATATATTTAAGTTAAAGTCTTATTGTCTAATTGACTGTAGGAAAAACGTTCAGAAGCCGCATTTCAAATCTCAAGATCGGATGTACAAATTAAGGAAGAAGACTACATCCCATATCTAGATATATTCACTGTTAAAATTCTTGGCCTCCAAGTGACTGATGAGGTGTGTAAACATTACGCAATCAAGGTGACCTTTTTTGACCAGTTAATAATCACCAGCATCATCAAGTCTGTGAGCTGTCGTAGTACTCTGACCAACTACGCAATAATTAGCGGTACTATGAATTTTGATCCTTCGGATTATGAGAAGATGTGCCTCTTTGCTGATTATCCTTTAGTAGGTAAGCAAACTTATATGATAATGCCCCATCTTAAGGTTAAGAAAGAGTCGTTTTTCTGCTTTTGACGAGTTATTCTATTATTATACTAAGGGCGGGGCGAATACTACACAGGGTATAATAATATTTAAGTATATCTTTGTAAAGTTTATTTCAGTTTACATCCAACCACTCAAAAGTTTAGAATCTAATTTGTCACGAGGCATGTCTTCTAACACTGATTTTGATAGCTACAATAAAACGGCTAATGACATTGGCTGTTGTAACATCGACGTCTTACCTGTTTTCATAGGTTAGTTGAATACAAAGTTTTTCTATGACATCAGAACTATTTTACTCAACATTGTTAGATGCTTTGACTCTTTAGTTTACCTACTAAATCTTGGACAACATTATTTCCAATTTACAATATACAATTTCGATTGTCGCTATGAGAATGATGGCCCAGTCATTTTAATTTAAATAGTTCACGTCAGTTTCATTTAAAATTTGATTTTAAAAAATTACTTCTACTCGTCATGTACGCAATCCAGCCCTTTTCTTCAGCTATTTTTTTTTTGAGGTTTTCTTGTTAGGCCGAGTTTTCCACAGTGCATTGGTCATTTTAAACAAAACAGTCTAGATCTTTCTTAGAGAAGTATAAAAGTGTTCTACCATGAAAATCATCATCATCATAGCAGCCGTAGAACGTCCACTGCCGGACATAGGCGTTCCCAAGAAAGGGTGAATTGTGCTATAATTGATGAGCTGGGTAAGCGAGGTGGAGCGAAATCGTAGAGCGGAGCTTTGCGACAGGAATGTTGCTGCATATACCCTGCCTGTTTCAATAAAAATAATGTATTTCAATTTAAATTAATTCCTACTTATATTTTTCTTAATTATTTCTTTGTTATCACTTCGTGTAAATTGGTTTTTAAAGTATAGTAATGTTTAGGTAACGAAAAACTAGTATTGAAGAAGCGAGTGGAACCTATAATAACCCCACCTTTATTACATCGCCAAAGTTGGGATAACCTGCCTCTCTTGACAATAGAAGTGGGAATTACCCGGAATCCAGCTAACACTTACCACCACAATATGATTAGTTCTGCTAACTCTATAAAAATATCTGTTATTGGGGCCTTTAACATGCAAATACCTGAAGGAGATGAATTCGTTTATACTGCAGCAACAAAGGTGCCTTTATGCAATGAAACGGTAATTCCAAATCTCTAATATTATAATTGTGAATTCAAGTTTATTATGCTTTCACATCTACATGATTATATTCGTTTTATATGTACAATGTCGGAAGGTCAAATAAAAATGGATTGGATGGAAAAAAAAGTCGCGGTCTTCAATCATCTATTAAAGGCAAATTCTCAAAAATGCTATGATATTATTCTTTGTTAGAAGGTTTTACTTTTCTAAATATTATAACAAGATTTTACAATAACTTTTTCTGATAGAATACAGGACTGGTGACGTATAATCAAGGATACAGAGTACCCAAGAATTTCAACAATATGAATTTTTACCCTAATTGGGAAAGTCTTCGTATTGGTGACGATTTGTTCTCAAAAGCGGATGAAAAGTTTGTTTCTAATATTAATGCTATACAAAACACTGATAGTTTGGATTTGAAATATTATATGTCTAAACGCCAAAACAGTAAGTACATTCATTCCTAAATAGAATACTTCAAAAATATATATATTAAGAGACTTCATGGTCGAGTTACTTACTGGACGGAGACGATTTTAAAAATTGTATTCAGTGTTAGAATTACTTACGTTAATCTAAAGTAAATGATACAATTTATCTTTATAGCTAATACAATACTGTGGGGCTCGTTCCATCGCACCTTAATGTTGGATAATACCGAGGAATGGTTGTTAGAACACCTGCGTGAGAAGGAGTGGCCTTTTGAGGTCCATATGTACAGCGACAATGGAGGCCTCAGCTTCATGGCTTTTCTGAATCTCTTTTATCTTCTCTATCCAGGAGGTAATGAACAATACTATACTAAAATACGGCTCAAAATATTTAGTAACATGATATTTGGACACGGAATATGTTACAAGTTAACGAAAGCTATCGGGTACGATATCCCTATCTATACTAATCTATACTAATATTATAAAGCGGAAGAGTTTGTTTGTTTGTTTGTTTGTTTGTTTAAACGCGCTAATATCAGGATCTACTGGTCCGATTTGAATAATAATTTTTTTGTTGGATAGTCCATTTATAGAGAAAGGCTTTAAGCTATAAAACATTACGCTAAGACTAATAGGAGTGAAGCGTCAGTGAGGAATGTTGCAAAAACGGGGAAAATTATTTACATTTGAGGTCTTTCGTCGCATGCGCTGCATAAACGGTTTAAGTTTTTTGAATAACTTAAACTTTTATGCTTTTTTTCTACAATTTTAATTATGTATGAAAGAATTATTCATTTTTAATAATAATAAAAGTCCGCGACAGTATATGTCTATCTCTCAAGATTTACTCATAATAACATTATTTATCGAAGAAGGCTTGCTATTATTATAATGTGCAAACAGGCCGCGCGGCGGCGGGTGAGGGGGAGGTGGGCCTCGCCCCACCGCCGTGCTTGCCACTACCACTCGCGAGTGTATCTTTGCGAGGTACCATGCTGCGCGGCTCAGACGCGAGATCGGCTCCCTACGGAACGGTTGAATACAGCGTGCTTTATTTTAAACAAAAGTAAAAATATAATTTATGACGAAGTACTTTGACCCATTATTTTAAAAACATATTTTTTTTACATATTATTTAAAAAAACCTTATTCACGATTATACAATAACATAAACCAACGTGAGCAATAAAAAAAATAATCTCGATAGAGTTTTCGACAACCACGCGAACGAAGTTGCGGGCACAGCTAGTTAATATTATAAATGCGATAGTAACTCTGTCTGTCTGTCTGTTACGCTTAAAACGTAAACCTCTCAACCGATTTTGATGAAATTTGGCACACACAATCTTTCGACCCTGAGAAAGGACATTATATTTTAGAGGCTATTTTTTTATTCGAAATAAGGGTTGTTAGGGGTCAAAATGGGGGATGAAAAGTTGTATGGAAGCATCGCTATTTTTAGAGCTAGAAACTTGAAACTTATTTTTCAGGCCAATTATTCGATATAAATAAATATGCTATTCAAAGTTTATATAAGTTAACATAAAGAGGTATGGTACCCAAAAAAACGATTCTATATTATATGTAAAAAGCTTTCAAAACTGATGTAAATTAAATCAGAAAGGCAACTATATATTTTAATACAATTAATTTTAGCTTCTACTAGTGACATAGTATTTCATTGGTATAACAAAATAAAAGAAGAGTGGAAATTACTAAATTTGACTTATCTATTATACCCACATGTCCATTTATTTGCAGAAAATAAGGTGCAAATTGCAGTACCGTTGGAATGGATCAATGCTCAAATGATGCAAAAAGCTTGTGAGTGTGACACGTTGCTTACACCGAACGACAATATTCCTTCCACCAGTGTCAGCACCCCTAAATCTAAGTACGTGTAGTCATCGTCATTATAACAGTCGTCCACCGCGGAATAAAAATTTACATTCCATTGGATTTGTGCCCATAACTACCACACTAAGGAAGTAATGGCAGATTCTTAGTTCGGCAAATTATCGGCACAGCAAAACACCTCACTCTAAACCAGGTGTCTTGTGAAACGTTGCCTACTTTAATTAATGTTGTACATTCGCTTATATTTTTCCTTCCATTCTGGAAGCCTAGTTAAGTTATCTACCCAACAAAAAACACCGGTAACATACGAATAAGTTATTACAAAAATCCAATTTAGAATTATATTTTTCAATAAAATCAGTTTATGATACAAGAAAAGCGTAGTACAAATAAGACAATAATAAAATAAATATGTTTAAGGTTACCAATGGATTCTGCACCGACTTCGATAGACACGTCTTTAGAAGGGAGGCCTACCGGTGCTGACGAGAATTGTGCCTTTATAGTAGTATCAGTTGAATTGGCAAGGCCACTGAAACGTGCTGTTATTCCATCACCTATTTCAAGGTTGTGTACAAAATTATACATTACAAAATGATATATCTAGTTTAGAGTACCATAATCAGATATCTCAAAACTAAATGCGTTTTAGTGAAGAGTTGAGGTCCATGCTACGGGATATGGAACAAAGCGTAGTGAAAAGGGAGAGCTCTGGTCGGGGCCAGTCGGATAGAGATTGGATATCCACAGTGCGCACTGCCGAGGGCGTGCTACGCAAAATACCTTATTACGGTAAGATATATAAATAAGACAGGTAATATGACTGCACCCCTTAACCTATTTTTATTCTAAAATTAGATATAAAATTTCTCAACACTATCACACACATACTAATAATTATTCAGAAGAGCCATGTATTTAAGGTTAACTTTTTAATAAAAATAACTCGGCAATCATGTTGATTTGAATTTGCTTACATGGATTTTTTATAACAGCAACGATGGAGTTCAGTGCTTTCAACCGCCAATTAAGTGAAACGAGAACTCGTGTGGAACTGCTAACTTCTAGCTGGCTAGATGCAGCAATTTTTGTGAACAATCATTTTGTTATTCAAGATTTTCTACGTTCTGGTAAACTTTTCGAAGTATGTTGTTTCTTTTGTTAATGCTCTTTAATTACCAACTTCTACGGTTACTAGAAGCATTTTTTCACTATCCGCTCCAGATGAATGCACGTAGAGTATTCCAGTTATAAGGCCTGAAAGATGGTAACAGCTTTTTGCAAGAACAACCTCCCCGATTTGAAAGAAAGATAAATCAGACTTTTCTTTTTTCTTCCGAACATACGATGTGACAATATAACATTTCATTATTGTACAATACGTTTTTTCATTTCGTCTTCAAACTGCGGGAATTAAGGTCAAATTCAATTTTAATAACATTGGTTATTAAAGTACCAGAAACAACAGATGGCGGTATATCCGTCCGAAACAGTGCAGCTCAAATGCACAGGGGTAGGCAGCAGTATCCCCGTCGCGAAAGCTGCGCTCTACGATTGCCAATACGCTTTTCCTCCTTTCTTGGAGAGTCCTATGTCCTGCAGTGGACTTCCAATAGCTGAAACCACACTCGTCTAAAGATAATACAGTACAAAGTAGCAAATAAAAAATAAAGATAATCTCGTGCTATATTTATATTTCATAGGAAATGCTTATGATGTCCCACGCATGCTTGTTACGAATAGCCTGCAGTACATTGCTGGAAGAAGATAATAGACAACAAATGGACCCTACCCTCAGAGCCGCTCGGCAAGCCCGCCATATGCAAGACATCTCACACGCTACGGAATTATATCTTCAAGTAACTATTTTACTGACATCTATCTATACATAAATAATTACCTAATATTAGTGATACAGAAGTATTATTTAAGCAATAGATTATCACTTTTATTCCCTTAATATGGAAATTATGAGAATATTTTATAAAATATAATTAAAATATTATAGGTTTTATAATGTTTATGCATAGAATTTTTTGTTAGACTGTCTAATTATGGTGAAACAATTTTTGTTTGCTTATTTAATTAGTTTTGAATTTTAATAATTTGTTACAAGATTTACATTATATCTTTCCTGGTCTGACAAAAAACTCAAACTTAAAGTATATCCATTACAAGCCAATCATCAAAAATACCAATAATAATATTGCAAAAATAAGAAGTACTACTTAGATTTTATTTTACTCTTAACACTGTTGACCCTAATGACCTATAATCAAACTTATTTAATTTATGTCCGCAGGCTTATGTTTATATTTATGTCTGTTTTTTAAAACAACAAATTTTGATTTTGTTTTTAGTTAGTGGTACAAAGGCCATACGGGGCAAATGAATGGCGGGAGCTGTCCACGTGTCTTAAAGATGTAGATAATGACTGGGCTACTGTTTGTCTGGATAACGCAGTTTTGCTTGACACAAGACACCCTTTAACGTACGTTTTAATTTTTTTATTTTTCATTAGCCTAACTTACAAAAATATTTAATAATCCTTCAAAATTTCTTAGGAAAGCTTCTAAAATGTGAGAGTGTGGAGAAAAAATTTTTTTTTTTACACTGAATGTACTAAAGGAAAATTAAATTAATTTAAATAAATATGACAGAATGTTTGAATGACTCGCAATTTCAAACTCTATGGTATTATTTGAAAATGAAAATAACTTAAGTTGATAATTTCATGAATTATGGTCCAATTTCAACTACCGGTCACTAAATAAAGGACGTTTTAATTTTAATTTTAGGTTGCTCAGTAAAGGATGTATGTTGTTGGAGATTGATCCTGAGGCTGCCGAACCATTCTTCGAGGCAATACTGGCTTTCCGTCCGACCTGGTCGGTCGGCTTGGTGGCTGTTAGCGCTTACTACTGGAAGAGGGAACTATATCATATAGCTGATCAAATTATGGAGTGGTTTAGAAAGTCAGTGATCATAGAAAAGCTTAAACTTTTTTAGGGAATTTAAAAGCTGAAAGTATAATCATCTTTTTAGTCGTAAGACGTTCACCGCTTGAACTAAGTGATCTTGCGGTTCTAATCAGATTTTAGACACACCTTGTCCACCCAAAATCCTATACTGCGCTTGCCGGTGCATGCTGTTCGTGTTATATGACCTGTATATTGCCACTTCAACGTTACAATAGCTTGGTATCTAAGTAAAAAGTCTTCATCAATGTGTTATCAGCGATAGCTTATATTGTATAGCAATAAAATACGTGGTCTCTGACTTAATACGTAATTTAGTTTAGTTAGATTGCTAACTTAAATTATTCAAACTATCAACATCATGAATAACGTTCAACGTGGTTTTATTTTCACCATTATAGAAGTCAAGCCGAGGGTCAGACTGGAGATTTGCCAATTCCTCGTGCATGGGCGTATGAACTAGGGGACTGGTGGGATCATACGCCATTACTCCCTGGAATGAGTCCCTATTACTCCGCCGCAGACCTGCTCCTCAGAATCAGGGCCATCAACGTAAGTCTTGTTTAGACGTTTAGTTCAAATGTAAATCTAACTACCACTTACTAGAACTTAACTAGAATATAAAAAAATGCCTAATGTAGTTCTCAGTTCATTGACTTCTCAAATACGACAAACTTGGTCATTGTGGCACAATTGGCCCCTTAGACGTTCCCTTATATTACAAGTATATAAAAAAAGATTTATTTGAGAACTACGTCGTGTGTTCCAAAATCATACATCCGAGTCGTAATTCGAGGGACTTACTAATAATTGACAGTACGTCTACTGACTGCTACGATTGAAATATAATATAATCGATGAATTGAATGAGTTCTAAGCAGACCTATGTGAGGGTATATCGACTTTTCATAATTGTGCTTTGACCTGAGTCACCCTTTTCTTACGACCGTGAGCTAAATTTCACGCCCGTTCAGAATTTCAAATACGCTTGAGAGTTAAATGCCATTTTTCTGCATCACATATCTGCATCGACAAAATACTATGTGTTCATTTTTTTATAGGACAAATTCGTATAATATTATAAATCACAAAAAAAATGCCAAGGTTTAATACAGTACTATACTAAATGCTGCTATGCATTTGAGAGAATTATTCTATCCTTGAACATAAATCCTAAAGTATTTCTATAGACTAGTAATGAAACAATAATTATACCTTTACTGCCTATATTTAGACAATTATTTCAAAATATCAGCTGGCAGAAGTATGTATGTCACGAGCTATCACTGAAACGGGCGAGTCTGCAGCTTCTTGCCACTTGGTGGCGCTCTGTTCGCGTCTGCGCGGTAACTTCGACGAGGCTTTATGCCATTTGCGACGTGCCATTGACAAGTATGGGGATGTAAGTCACCACTTTTATCATGTACATTCTGCTGCCAAGAAACATTGTTGTATACCGGTTTAAAGGACGTAGTGGAATTGCTCAATAATGTAGCATAATATTTCTTAAATCACAACGCGACATAATTGTCAAATCGTAATTAAGTTTGGGATTTTGCAAAAGAACTCTGACGAGAATTATACTAGTATTTTATACTAAATTATGGTTTTGCTAGGAAAATCGGTATATAATGTTCATTCTCTTTGTATTTGATTGTATTGCCTTAATCAATGGCCTAATCGACTAGTTGGTAAAACCTAGTATTCATGATATTATGATCGATTCGTATGCTGTTTACCAAACTTGGAGAATAAAAACATACGATCTGTTATAATTAATAATTGTAAGCGTCACTGTAGCATATAGACGCTTAGATTATTAAAAGGACAGAGTTACCAACTGTTTGTAATATTGATATTTGATAAATTTCATTGCCTCCCTTTCGGACTTTAGGAGAAATATTAAGAGAGAGTTAGGTAGGAAATATGATAATATTACATTAGTGTAAATGTGCAATATGACGATTTTAGATCCTTAATTTCACCGAATCAACATGACACCTGGATCAATCACTAATAAGGATTAGTGATTAAATAATATACAGAAATAGGAAAACTTTACCCTAATTTATCGTTAATACAATGAACTGAAATGCAGTGGAACATAGATGTTTTTACTAATAGATTTCTTACTATTAAGAAGGAAGTTTCTAAAATTTTGGCGGCTGAGTATCCTCAGCCATCCATCCACCCATGAATATTTTTATTAAAGAGCAGAGCAACATCTAATTATATTAAATATTTATTTTGATTGTATTCTTTACCATTCATTGCCTTGTTTGATATAATAAAACGTGTCGTGTACACATCTCCTAGGTCACCGTCTACTTAATATTATATTTAATTATAAATATTAGAACAATAAACTGTAAATGTACCCATAATAAAAAAATAAATTAATTAATGTGTTATATATGTACGTATGTACAAATATTTGCTCATATGTCCGGTGTGGGGTAATTGAATAAACAACCTGTACTACAAATGTAATGAACCCACGGTAACGGGATCAACAAGGTACAATTTTACTATGTACCCGAACAAAGTCGGGGCGGGCGGCTAGTGAGTTGTAAATCATAAATTATAAGGTACTTTTAAAAAAAGAGATGCTATAGTTTAAAAGCTTACAGATAAACTACTTGTGCTCCCTTGAAGCCGAATGTCACCACAAAAAGAAAGACACCGCAAGCGCCATATCGGCATTCCAGAAAGCAGGCGGCTGTCTCAGTGGTTACAGGTGATTGTATCAACGTATTACTCAACATAATACATTTAATTTCTAATAGACATTTAATTTATTCGGCATAAAAAATATGCGCTATTATTTGTAAATTTTTGCACACACATCCAGAAGCTGTGTACATCAATAATTCTACATTATATTTAGTAATGCCTCGAATTTATGTAGGTATGCTGTAATATACAAATTGTTTGGAACAATCCCTCATTGGTATTCCAGTATACTCCTGTCGATGCCTAGCCGAGAGCCGCAACACGCAGGTTCTATGCTGCTCGACCTTCTCCGTCGACAACCAAGCGCGTACGCGTGGCTCGCCCTCACGGATAGCTGGTTACATGTACGAGGATAATTTGAATCACTCTTAACTGGTGAATTATTATGAAAACCGTTACCACAAAATATGTTATATATGCCTCTGAAATAAACCGCCGGCTACCGTGACTAGTGAACATAAATGCCAGCATTCTAGTAACAACTATTTACGTAAGGATGTGAAAGGAAATGTAAAAGAAATACTTGATATGCAAAACAAATATTAACTAACATTTACAAAAATATATTTTATAAATACCTACATAAATTATCTAGACCGCGACATGTAATTGAATTTAATATACAATTTCCTAATACCAATAAAAATACTTCCGTAGACGGTCTTGCACAACCTAGAATGACTACAAGACATTTTTATTCATAAGTTTTGCTCATACACAAAAACAAGACGCTTCAAGGTCAAGTGGGCTTTGTTTGGGGTAAGTTAAAATAATTAGCTGATTACTTATTGCATTTCGCGTCCATGTGCCATGGAAGTACCGGCATAATAGAATAATACTCAACAGACAGTACAGATTAGTAATAAACGCGGAATAGAGGCGACTAAGGTGCCAGAACCGACAGATGGCGGTATATCCATCCGAAACAGTGCAGCTCAAATGCTCAGGACGGGGATGGGCAGCAGCATCCCCGTCGCGATAGCTGCGCCCAATGCGGCAATTATAAGCAAAAAACCTCCTTCCTTCGAAAGGCTTATGTCCAGCAGTGGACTCCCAATAGCTGATACCTATGATGATTAATTGCATTTCGTCTTAGAGAGTAAGAGTTAACGAAGGAGGAGACGCTGCTGGCGCATCAGAAGAAAATACAGCAGCAAAAAAATGTACCATCGCATGCGCCATCCAAGCTCTTAAGTGGGACCGTCAATCTGCACGTGCTTGGGCGATTCTGTCTCGCCTGGTGGGCCCTAGCGCGCGACGCTTGCATTGCAAGAAGATGGCGCGAGCTGTATGTCTTTACACAAATATAATATATTTCATTGTTACCATGCAGATACCAATTACCGACAGCCTGATTGATCGCTGCAGGTTATAATTACTTTATGTAGAAAATCCAGATCTATAATGATACTGATACTGATATAAAAATCTTTCGAACAAGATATTTTTTAAGACTATAACAGATTTTTTTTGTGTATTTAGGCCGAATATGTGCCGCGAAATATCTTTATTTAAGAGAATTGCCTCTCTTCCTCTATTTTAATGT
Organism: Heortia vitessoides; assembly: GCA_020976665.1. Lineage (NCBI taxonomy): Eukaryota > Metazoa > Arthropoda > Insecta > Lepidoptera > Crambidae > Heortia > Heortia vitessoides. The sequence goes on from JACJUM010002543.1 coordinate 11,294,757, forward strand.
ACCTAATGATATAGTATATTTTATTTTCATTATGTAGTGCGGGTATCAGTTCACTGAAGACCGCAGTGAAAGCAAGTCGCAGTCAAAACAGTCTTTATGCCACATCCTCGGGAAAGCGTTGCGGGAATGTCGCTGTGTTATGTGTGAACATCTGACGCTGTAATAGTAAACATTAATAAATTTTCACCAAATAATAATATTTCCCATTTTTTTAAGATTTAAAAAACAATCCTTCAATTTTTAAATTAGGAAAATGCATTAAATTATAGTTATGCTACAACAACACATAATAATGATAATTATCTCCATTAAAAAGCACACACACACATAATAGAGTACAAAACAATGTCATAGCTAAATGTTTTACTCCGCCTTTTAGTCTCGAAGACAAACCTTTTTTTATTTGAATGCTATTATGCATTAGTACTTACTTGAACAATTACGTCTCTTATAACCATAGCTTAAAATATATAATAATATATTATTGAACGATTTTGTTTGAGTGTGTGTTCGTATGTCTCTCTCTCTCTCTCTCTCTCTCTCTCACTTTCTCTCTCTCACTCTCTCTCTCACTCTCAATAAATTTAAATTATTTATGCAGCATTCTATCTATAGCATTTTAACATACGTACCCAAGCTACTCATACTAGCATAGATGTAACAAAATTTGTTACATCTACACTAATTTGACACAAATCTCAATATTAGAAATTTTTGAACAAATAGATTACCTAAATTAATTGCACATATTTATAACTTCTCGTCGTCAATTACAATTTATGTAATAGAGCCCCGATAAAGCTGCAAACATTCAAGAGACAAAAACATAACAGCAACGTTTGTCAACACTAGATGTTATGTCGGCTAATATTGGAAAATATTTATTTACTTAGGAAGGTTTTCAGCTTATTACATTAAACAATCGATTTAACAAGTAGTCACTTAGAGCCAATAATAAAACCCTCACATATGATTATCATAAATATTTACAAATTTAATAATACCTAAGAAAAAAATCGTAAATAAAGACGAAAGACAACGAGCAATATGCATCGAGGTTTACAAACTTAATCATATATATATCCTATCATGTATATATGAGCGTGTTTACACACTTACAAATTACTATATATCACTATTACAAAATAAGCATTTTCATCACTAATTTTATATGAAAAAAATCCGCGGTAACACGGTTTAATACTTACACAGCTGCCGACGATCACTTTTTACATGATTATATTCTATATTTATATGTATTGATTTGTCTAGATTATGGAATAAACATTATTAGATATTATTTAATTCAAGAGAAAAACTTATGACTTTAGATCTCTTAATATTCGCCGTTGGTTAATATTAAATATCAATCATGTTTAGCGCTATATCTGTTATATATTTTGCAACCATATATTAAATAACTGTTCTGATGATAATGTGCCAACGAGCAAAGGGTAAATGAAGGCACTCACGAAATGAGAATAGGCACAATTAAAATGGATTTCCAGTGTAGTGTGCATCATATGATTGGTCGATTGATACACCATTATCAACTTCTTCACCACATAGACCGCAAAAAGACATTTCACAACTCTTGAGTTTTGCTGATGTTGAACGTTAAGCGTGTACGAGTACCGAACAAGATTTTACGGTTCCTCAAATAATGGATGAGGTCGCGGTCTATCAGAACTGACACTTTTTTATATATACTAAAAGACTTATTACAATTGATAAATATTTTCAGGCACTCAAAACGCAAGCACACAATTTTCAACGTCTTGTTTACTTATTTTTTGTAAATATAACATCAAAAATAATACAAAAGATATTTCCTTGTTTAGCAACACCGAATGCCTTCACCACGAAATTTCCATAAAAGAATGAGCCGCCGGTGAATTGAGACATTGCGCCAGTAAAATCTTCGTTTACGGAATAGAGTCCCTAAAAAAAGAAATGGTTAATATTAACCTTTCGATAGCCAACATTATAAAAAATCTTGCTTTCATTTCCCCATTACCATTAAGCATTATGAAAGTAAGTTTTTATTTTATACGACTAAGTTGACAAACAAACATTTTTCCGGGTCCAAGCCATGCAATGCAAATTAGTTCGAAAAAGCTCATCAATTAAAATTCATACAATACTTACTTGTTTCATTACACAGTCCCTATATCCGAATGCATGTTGAATGATTTCGTTCAAGAAGTAATGTTGACAGGGATCTTTAAACTTGTAACTCCATATTGAAGTTTTACGATCCGTTTTTACTTCAATTTTCATCTAAAGCAAAAGAATGTTTGGTATATTCATTTCTGAAATTGTGTTTGCCTGTCTACGCAAAGGATTAGCATTCTATTAGAGAAATGTGTGGGGTAGCGTTGAGAGTACAGCATGTTATCGAAAAATCATTCTTACTTGCGATTGAGCTCAATTTGTTTTTTGCTCTAGTCTTGTATACGGATTAAATATCAAATGAACATAATATACATATAACATACATTCAGCGAAACAGCGGTCCAAAATGTGCTTTTAACAGAAAGCCGATAAATTAAAACCCTCGTGTATGAATAGAATCTCCTTAAGTATCTTCATTAAAAATAGACGTTGATTTTTCTAAGTAGACACACAAGATAGTATCTAATATATTATTTGGAGTATGTATAGTACACTGTATTCAAATAAAATTGCCGGTGCCGTGAGATACTGGCGGAGTACTAGCGGGTACCTCGTCTTGTAGGCGCCGTGCGACGTACCGGAAACGACAAATGGCGGTATGTCTATCCAAAACAGCTCAGCTGAATTAGAACAGAGTGTGGATAGACAACGTCCTCGTCGCCAAGCTATGCTCTGTGATTGCCACCACGCCAGACGCGTGCGGCAAACATTAAATTTAGACATACATATAGATTAAATTATATTATATATTTTTTTAATTATATATAAATTAAATATACACATAGATTAAATTTATGGAATCCTATGTCCATCAGTGGACTACCTTCGGCTGATATGGCAGTGGTGGTGGAATAAAATTTCATTTTTACGACATATATTTCTATGTTTTATACTAAAAGGTTTAGGAATTGTTGCCTTACCTCATCAATCCTAGTTTTTGGCACCAGTATTGTAATATTTCCCGTAATCAAAGTGATATTCATCGTCTGCTTTAAGTTTAGATAATAAATTGTATGGTTAACTGCCTTAGGGCCTTTGCACGAATGTAAGTTTACAAATGTCACAGTGAAGGGTCCCTGTGAATGTTAAATTGTGAAAATGTTAAGATTTTATTTATGTGGTGTTTGCCTTGCCTTATATGTCACAATTATGTTTTGCCGAACTTTTAGAACTCTATTTAGATTTTTAAGAAGCCTTTACTGTATTTTCCTCCTACTATTTCTAACCATTGCTTATAACCTACAGAAGCGTTAACACGAGAACATCACATATACTATTTAATAATAATATAATAATAATAATAATAACTTTATTCAACTTATTTGTCACCGGCGGCACTTCAAAGAATTCTTTAGGAACAAGTTCCTAATGATATTAAAGGTTTTATTTTATGTTATGCATAGCATACTTACAAAGTTCTTATTATTCGGCTTTAACATTGTTTTTATATTTACAGAGTACACTACGAACACATAGTACGTAAATAACATCAGTGATATTTTATATATTGTAACCATTATTGACGACTTTCCAGCGCTTTTTAAATTTATATAGACATGTCCTATGTCATACTTTGATGTTTCTTTGTGAACTGCATACCATGGGAGTGTAACAATGGACCAAATTCAATTGTAATGATCATGACGCTCATTACCTGTTGTTATCAAATAATAATGAGTCCGAATAGCAAACCAGCAACATACACTAAGCATACTTTTAAGTTGTATTGATTTTTGTTCGGGCATGTGGTTGACACATTCCGTCCCATTTCCCCTTAATATAACAAATAAATGGTTTTGAGGTAACACTCTCCGATCGTTAACTTGCCACAACGTTGATCCTTTAAACGAAATCTATTGAATTATTCAACACTGGTCTTCTAATAAACTTCCTGTTACAAAAAGCATGGAGTATGGGATGAGAGCTTCAGAGTAGAGTTTTTGCACTTGAGAGTTTCTTCTGAGTTACTTCTTATTGGAATGTGCGAGCCGACGACCGTACTTTTACGGTCAAATGGTGTCCTGTGGATATACCGCCATCTGTCGGTACCGGTATTTCAGTCGCCTCCTGTGACATCTGGTAGAGTTCAAATAAAAAATAAATAGTTTTAATAAAGCATTTGCGGGATCTCAGCAATTCTAGAATCCACAGACAGCCATTATAGTATTGATTGACGGCCATTTTAGGTCCAGAGATCCATTTTTGTACGTCAGCTTACAAAAAAAATAATACTAATTAACTAAAATGAACTTGAAGCTTGAACTGCGGCGGTTTTGTAAGATTTACAATATACAAAAGGCCCTAAGTTCGATTCCCGTTCGGCAACTGGATTAGGATAAGAACTTTCTGAACTATCTAAATGTATGCGGGCGTATAAAAACCAACATTACCACTGTTTCTCCAAAGCATGATATAGTCAGTTTTGAAATACGAGTTACGTGAAGTTAACAGTGTTATATGCTGCTATTATATAGTCGGTCATTGCTAAAAAATTCAAAAAGACAAGCGTATGTATGTCAAACTCAGTTTCTAACAATTCTATATTTTCTAATATTTACGCGTTTACAACTCATAATAATAATATATTCCCACAACATCTCATACCTGACTCCGTGGTAACTCGCTTAAAGCACCTGTGTTACGGACGCCAGAAAACAGAGGAATCACAAATATACTACTTAAATATATATAATAATACTCAGACACGTAACAAACACAAATGTCATCACATAAATATTTGTCCTGGGAGGGGATTGAACCCACGACCCTTGGCGCACAAGATAGGATCACTACCATCTGCGCCATCGGGCTTATTATAATAAAAACCTTAAACGGTTTTAAAATGCGATTCATTTTAAATCCGTTATTTTACAGTGGGTTAATTGTGTCTACGATAAAATTTCAACGACTTCATTTTAACAATTAGTAGTACAAAACAATTTTTAATAAATATTATACACACATTTATATCGCGTATGTGTGTGATTTTTGTTCAAAGGTGACTAATAATTAAGAGTTTGTATTAATAAAAAATAACTGCACTTTTTTTCCATCAAGGAGTATATATTGTTGTTGTTATATGTAAAGCCAAAAATTTATTTGATTTTTTAAGAAAATTGCGCGAAAAGATAAACTTGAATTTTGGCACAATTACAGTAGAAAAAAAGTGCATAAAGTTATTTTTTATATAAAATGCAGTATCAGTAGTTAATGAATCTAATGTATTTCATTAGATTTATTAAAAATTGACACGTTGATATATTAAATGAAGTAAACACTTATTGTCTATTAAATGCATATTCCCTATAGCGTCAAGCAAATGAGAAACACTTAGGGCGCCATAGGGCTGGTTAGTAGGGCATAGCTTAGATGCTGATGAGCATCGATGGGCAGCCTTCCTATCGTGAAGCTAAGCTCCGTGATTGTCACCTCGACTGCCTAGCGTGGCAATTATTGGCCAAATTTACTCGTAGCAACATAGAGCTCCATGTTCTACAGCACATTTTTTTTTTACCTCCAGAAAATGATATATATAGCATTCCTCGCCTGAGATTATTCGGCAGGGATATGTGAGACTCGCTAAGAGAGTCGCGGAGACTCATTTTCCAACAAAACCGTCTCCCATGACCTCACGCAGCCCTTAAAAGAGCCCGATGAAGTCTTGGGGGGACCATACCCACTAATAACTGGAGGGGTCTGCCACCATATCCGGGTTGTACGCCACGTGGGATCCTTCTGGTACTAAACCAAGCGGCCCTGGATTATTTGCCTCTAATACCATCTTTGATCAGGGGATCAAAGAATCGCTCAACCCTGTCTCTGAAGCGAGAGGGAGCAGCTGGACGCTCCACCCATATTTCTGCCATATCCTGCCATAACTCTCGCAATGCGAGGACAAATAAAGTCTAACCTATCGCAGAGGATAAATAAGCGAAAGGTCGGAAGAAAGGCTACCCAAAATTGGATCATTCTAAAAGACAATCTTTATCTACAACGTCCTCATTGATTGACATTTCGATTGAATCAATAAAATTATACATTAAAATTCTGACGCGAATGAAATTGCTAGTAACTGTCATCACGATAATGTCTAAACTAAAATCAATGTTACATTTAATATGAGAATAGGTAAACATCATATCATACTTATTTATCTATCTGTAAATACAATTTAAGTATCTGTTTGTAATATTAAAATAACAGCTTTTTAAGAAAGATTTATAGTATTACAGTACCTACAACGCAACAAATAAGCGTTTCAAATTTCTTGTAGGTTTGTCTCTGTGTTTGTTTGAGGTTAACTCCAATACGGCTGATGCAATTTTGACGAGAATGGCAGTTGATATTATAAGGAATAACTCAGCTACTTTTATTGTCTCATGGGAACAGAAACTGAGCGGGCGAGACCACGGGGCGGCGCTATTACCAAATCAAAAGTACCAAAATCACTTAGCAACTTATAAAAAATATACACAATGGTAATAATATTTACGAGTATATATTATATTTTTAAAAAGGGAGCGTTGAATCATAAAGATGTTGTTTACACAAACAACAAATTCAAATTCATTTTTCTATTACACTTACAAATTTTTTCTAAGAATAAATTAATATTATATATAAACTGCTAAAGATCTGGACTTAGATCTGATAGGAAATAAAAAGTTCAAATATGTTTGTAACCGAGGGGCGAATATGTTAACAGCAAGTTAGGATACCATAATAAATTAATAGGAAAGGAAAATATTTATATATTGAGCAACTTCCAAGTAAGTAGGTAATACCGGCGTCTTTTCTTACAACTTTGATTAAGGATACTTTTGTATTCTAATATAACTTTTGTGTAGAACACAAATAATATATATATATGTTTCGTCATTTATTTACGTCAGTCAGTTTTGTGTCCTATGATCATATCTTTAATGTCTATTTTATATAGCAATCAAAGTTGTAAAAGTGTAAAACCGTTTCGAATAACAAGGAACAACATTCACAGAATATCTGAGAGTTGTTCATAAACGCAAATTATGTTGTTGTTGTTATTATGAAAAGAATGTTGATTGTAATTGGTCAACGGTACACAAAATTTCATGCGCATGAGCCGAATATTATAACCAAAACTTGTTTGAGAAAAGCGTCAGAGATATAAATAAGAAGATTTGCTGGTTGTTATACCTAGATCCTTTTGACACAACAAGTCTCCATGACGTCAGTTAAATCCCTTCCTAAACCGCCTATGTAAATAAGCTCGAATAAATATGTATAGAGACATCTATCAGAGTGGCAGCAGTTGACAACAAAAGTGACGTTATAACACTATTTTTTTTAACAATCCGGCAAAACAAACAGGCGGAATATATTAAATTTGTGTTATACATTTTTTTGAACATTGATGATTGATTAATTACGATAATGCGCCTTATTACTCATTAAATTAAATATAAACTTAAATTAAACCGATTACTGCCAGTTCACAAATTTAGTGCTAAAGTGTCAATGTTGAGCGATAAAGTTAACTATGAAGGTGACGATATTTTGTTTCGTTTGTTTAATCTGCGGCATCGCCAATGGACAACGAATATCATATACCACTGAAATCACTATACCTCAAGGGAAAATTATAGGAAGTCTTAACTTATTAGGAACCTATCGAAGGTTTCTTGGGATACCATACGCAGCTCTCAAAGGAAGATTTCAAGTAAGTGTAAATGATTGATGAACTAAAACGAATTATGTTTATTTGTTTCATATCTCGACACCATACATACAAAGAGCATATCTATAAGTACCAATAGCATATATATATAAGTAGTGTGTAATATTAATGTATTGTGTTGATTAACAGGAACCCGATGATCCACCAAAATGGAAAGATACCTATTTTGCTATATATGGTTCCATCAGATGCAAACAAAGTTCACGGAATTTAGGTTTAGCTATTGGCAGGGAAAACTGTTTGGTATTAAATGTATACACACCCATTATAACAGACTCAAAACTATTACCGGTCATGGTGTTCATACATGGTGGAGGATTCTACTGGGGAAGCAACTCCCATCTTCTTTACAATCCTAAACATTTAGTGAAACAGAATGTAGTAGTAGTAACTATAAACTACCGCATTGGAGCCTTCGGATTCCTATGTCTTAGGAACAAAGAGGCTCCAGGAAACGCCGGATTAAAAGATCAAGTGGCGGCACTAAAATGGGTTAAAAATAATATTGAATTCTTTGGAGGAGATCCAAACTTAGTGACATTATTTGGTGAAAGTGTTGGTGCAGCGTCCGTTCAGTACTTGTCTTTGAATCCCAATACTAACACTCTATTTAATAGGGCTATAATCCAGAGCGGTTCAATATTGATGCCGCAGGCATTTGATTCAAACCCAATACAAAGCGCGTCATTTGTGGCTGCCAAATTAGGTTACAACAGCACAGATCCAGATGAACTGTTAGAGATATTCAACTCGGTATCGGCAGATGATTTGATCCAAGCTTCACAAGTAGATCAAACAAATAATGTGTTTGGCCCATATTTATTCAGACCATGCCATGAAGCACCAAGCGAATCTTCAGTTATAACAGCACATCCTAGAGAGCTTCTTAAAACTGCAAAATTAGGTGCTGTCAAGCAGCTCATTGTTGGGTTTAATAACAGAGAGGGTATTAAATGGGCATCTCGTTTCAATTATAGGGGTATAGAAGATTTGAATTATGACTTGACTCCTATCCTACCAGACTACCTGACCTTTACAAATGAACAAGCAAAACTTTTAGTAGTCGATGAAATCAAAAGATTATACTTCCAGGATGGGATTATTAGCACAAGCGGGTTAATTAATTATTTTTCTGACGCATATATCATCTTTCCGGTGGTAGCAGCTACGGAATATTTATTGAGAAATACTAAAGTAGCCATATACAACTACTATTTCAAGTACGATTCCTTTAGGAACCTAGCAAAGTTGACATCAGGACTGCCCTTGGAACCTGGAGCCAACCATGGCGATGAGCTATTCTATCTATTTGAGCCATTGATATTTCAACCACTGCCAGCCTCCTTCAGTGATTTCACGATGATCAACAAAATGACGAAGATGTGGACGTACTTTTCTTATTATGGGTAAGATTTTATATTTAGCATTTCTTTTAAGCTCTAATTAATATAACTTTATCTTTTACTAAGAATTTGTTAAATTTTACTTTGAGATTTGTTAATGACTTCTACGTAAGATTTCAAAAGATTCCAGTCTATCTATGTTTGTCTTTTAACTGCAATTTAAATCAGAGCAAGTAGTAGTAGTAGAGTAAATTTATTTAATACGAAACCAATTATCTTTTTATACCGGTACGGATACCGGAAGCACATACATATATGTATATGTAATTATAAAAATAAAAATGAATTAGAGGCTTTAACAATACTCACAAAAAATTAAAAACTTGAAATTTATTGAAAGAACATCAAATTTATATATTTTAAAATATTATTTCAGAAATCCAACAAAAGCGTTACAACAAGTTCCCTGGATGAAAAGCAAAATACACAAATTTAACTTCTTACAAATCGATAGAATGTTTAAAATGGTGCCTCTGCCAAATGAAAATAAAATCGCTTTCTGGAGTAAACTATACGAGATATTTGGATAAACACAGTATTAAAAATGACATGACAAAATACTTACACGAAAAAAAAACTTTAGAATGTTAAGATTAAATTAATATTTATTTAATGCCATATATTATTTTATTTAATAACTAAACATAGATATGATGATCAAATCATCTTTCAATTAAGACCATCCTGCATCAGTATCTATTTAAACCTTAATTTACGAAGTAACATGATACGTAACGTAAAAGTTTATTCAAACATTGCTACTTCAAACAAAACAATTTTATAGTCTTTAGCTTACTTCAACTAATTTAAATTCTTACTATTCGTTAAGAATGACAATATACATAAATATTAATATATATTATTAGTTATTAATAAATTAATAAATTTATTAATTTATTAATAAATAAATTAATAAATTAATTCTTAATAATTTAAAGGGCCATTTTTATGCCTGTCACTTATAATAAAATGCCAAAGTTGAAATAACCGCATTCTAAAGTCAATCGTATATATCTCGTTTCTTAAATGTATTTGCATGAATTAAAGTTATAGAACAACTTACGATACAATTTATAACTTAATCGTCATTCCAATTTTATAATATATTAATATAATCACTAGTATAATATGCTGTAGTGGAAGAGCAGCTGCAAAAAATTTCATAGATATCGAGAGAGATACTTATCTTTGTCATTAGGACCTAAAGACGGATAAGTACGTTTTAAAGAACCGTTTAGGTATTAACAATTATAACAAATATAATTTCAATTTGCAAACACGAAATATTACCGAAAATCATTTTGTGCTGACACTAGTCAGCGAAGTTCTAACTATTCTACTGCTGTTTTTATTTTGGTTTTTAAATAGAAATTTCTATATAGCCGACTTTAAATTAAAAATTAACTTTCAAATGTTTGACATATTTGCATAGATACAAACTGTATAAATTTCCCTGCAGCTTTGCGTACCACTGATAAAAGTTATGTATGATCCAGCATGGAAACTATCCTCGTATAGGCGGCGTGGGTGGCAAGTGTCGGCTAGGCAACGGCGTGGTCGTGGCTTCCGGGTCGGGGGGGCTTGGTAGTTCGGCTAACTTCTCGTGCAACCATATCAGACTCCACACGATCCCGGTTATAACCAGACCTGCAAGACTGCAAGCAATTAAAGCTGTTTTAAATTAAAATTATTTGTAAAAGTACTAAAATTTACTGTGATGGAAAACGTTTACGTCCGACTATTAAAGCAGTTTAATAGAGGTAATTCGGCAAATAGTACAGGAGCATTTCGGTGTACATAATGTGCTAGGTAAGACTGGATAATCGAGAAAGTCCTATTTTACAAACATTGTACGATAAAAATCCAACGGCTAATATGATTAATAATGATCGGCCATGCATATTTCTAATTTCTGAAATCTAAAACCCTAATAAAATAATAAGCGTTAAGATACTTACGACATATTGAATTTGTTAGGCACACAACTGACAGAACTCACAGTGGCTAGGGCTATGAGCTTCCTTGCACTGAATAAAACAATTCATGTCCAGTGTTGATTTAACTGAGCTAAACATAAGCTATACAAATGCAATATGCATCTCCTACAAAAGCTATTTGCATACCGAATTGTGGTTTAAGTTCATTGATTCCAATTTTATAAATTCAATTTAATTTTAATTAAACTTCTTTGTCATAAACTATCGCATGACATAGACACTCAGAATTGCTTAGGCTTAGAGTGATTACTGATTAATTTACGCAGAGAAAAAAAGGCAACATCTTAAACAAATTTAATACATAATTGAGGCTGTAGATTACTGTTAATTGACTGATCAATCAACGCAAAATTCAAACCACTGAGCTTAGAATAACAGCAATAGGTTTAAATTTCAGACAATGTTTCTGCATGGTACGAGCACTGAATAGTATATTCGGACCATTTGATAGTTGAAATAAACGGAGAAGTATAAATCAGACTCCATAACTTTTCATGTCTTTATTTTTTAAATAAACACAAGGTAATTCAGAACGTGGAAGAATCGTGACGTGTCCCTTTAGATATCTAGACCGAGAGATACTGTTCTATCCTACCTGCTCACACCCGACTGCTGAATATATCAATTCCGATGATATTTTATAAAATCCTTGTAGTATACAAGTTTAATCTAAAATTTGTACTTAAAAAATATTTGGCTAATATACAGCTACTTGCGCAGAGGAATTGCTAATCTCAAGTGCAAGCACTGGTAGACATATTAGACGAACCAACGCGAGTAAAACCACTAGGAACGGGTAGTCAAAATAAAATTTTATAGTTAGGAAATAATTACTCTCGCTGGTTCACAAGGTTATTATTATTTTTATAATGAATAAACAACAATATTTGTCAATGCACTCAGATTATGATTATTCTTGTATGTTTACGTAAACCTTTAACTATAAGCTATTGTTTTTCTTTATAGGGTAATGCGATTAAATCATGAATTCACTTTCTCCACCTCAGTGCGTTTATGCGCTATCTTCTAACTCAGCTGACAGTAGGTATTTCCGTTTTTTTTATTATTTAAATTGGTCATCTACGATTAATACATTTATTAAAACATATTTGTTTAGGAATAAATATTAAGTAAATCTAAATATCTAAATGTACAATCATTTATTGATGAACACAGCATGCACAGCAAATAAATAATAAAGTATTGTTCCTTTTGGAAAAAAAATTACGTGTCACCATCAGTTAGTTTTATTTATACATTTCTTTACTAATGTCAACATATTATTATATTCAATAGATATATATTTAAAGAAAGTAGGGATGTTTTCATAATCATTACGTTTAAATTATGAGCATAATTGCCGCATCAGGCAAGCGTGTTGGCAACAGCAGGATGTAGCTTTGCGACGGAAATGCTCTTGTTCATCCCACCTTATTGCATTTGAGCTACGCTGTATTGCGTAGGTATACCGCCAGCTGTCCATTCTAGTTTCTCAGTTGCTGGTACAATGGGAGACACTATTGTTTCCGCCGGTACCCCGACATAGGTGTTTGCTGTTTTATGTGTAATATAATATGTAATGTTGTAAATCCTAACTAATATTATCAATGTAAAAGTAACTCTGTCTGTCTATCTGTCTGTTTCGCTTTCCCGCTTAAACCTCTCAACCGAATTTGGTGAAATTTGGCACAGACAATCTTTAGACCCTGAGAAAGGACATAGCCTATTTAATTCAAAATAAGGGTTTTAAGGGGTTGAACTGGGGGATGAAAAGTTGTATAGAAGTATCGCTATTTTTAGAGCTAGAAACTTGAAACTTATTTTTCAAGCCATTCATTCAATATAAATAAACATGACATTCAAAATTTATATAAGTTTAGGTAAAGAGGTATGTTACTAAAAATACTATCCCACGCGGACGAAGTCGCAGGCACAGCTAGTATAGTATACTAGCAGCGCATGCGGTTTCGCCCGCGTTAAGAACAAAGAACAAACAAGTAGAACAAACCTACCGTCATTTATGCTACGCTGTTATTAGTCCTAGCGTGATGTTATATAGCCTTCCTTGATAAATAATTGGACTATCCAACACTGAAATAATTCGGACCTGATCGTCCCTGAGATTAGCGCGTTTAAACAATCAAATAAACAAACAAACTCTTCAGCTTTATAATATTGGTACAAATAAGGCATTAAAAACGCACTTACCTATTGAGCGCTTATTAATTATATTTAAATTTGTTAAATCACCTATCAGTGTGTTGCGCTGGCAGGCAGGTGTCGTCGGCTAGGAAAGCCCTCGGTCGCTACGTCTGGCGGGCTAGGCAGCTCTGATAATATCTTTGCCAGCCACATCAAGCCCCAGACTATCACTGCAGTTCCGGAAAACCTAAATTAAATTACAATAAGGTTAACGATATACAAATAGTAGTTGTAGTATTATTACAAAAAATATATTATGTAATATATTATATCAACTTATAGTTTAAAAAGTACTTTTTGTTTTTAGGTACACCAGATTTTATTTATTGTGATTTATTAAATGTTTTTAAAAATTAATACATAGATATTCAAATAATGAATTAAATGTTGGTACATATATAGCAAACTATTCCTATTATGAACATCAATAGAACCATTGACCAGTAAAGTAAGAAAAAAGGAAATGCGTGATATAGGTATAGGTTCTACTTTATTATTGATCTAAGTCTGTAGTCGGACTTATGACAGGTAAATTTTGATCGCAATTTTTAGGGCAAGGCACTGCATGGTTTTCATACTATTGATTTGGTCACAAAAACTTGTGAAATAATCGTTGTAAGCTGATAGAGGACCGCCATGGGGTACCAGTGGAGTAGAATAGTACCTCCCACTGTACCAGGTGTCGTAAGAGGCGACTGAGGCACCAGAACCGATAGATGGCGGTATACCCATCCAAAATAGTGCAGCTCAAATACACAGGGTGGGTATGGGCAGCAGCATCCCCGTCGCGGAAGCCGCGCCCTGCGATTGCCAACACGTTTGCCCGGCGTGGCAATTATGGGCAAAATTCCCACTTTTTGGGGAGGTCTATGTCGAGCTGTCGAGTGGACTTACAATGGCTGGAATGATGAAGCTGATAGGATCCTTTTTTTAATGTTGACTAATTAAAAGTACTTACATTTTTGCTTAATATCTTATCCAAAATAATATATTGCAGAAATACATGCCCTTGGACAGATGATAACAATTTAAATGAAATATCTTTTGTAATGGCTTATACATCCCTCGCACACGTGAAACTCTTCCAGTGTCGAGCTATCAGATAGCTACAAAACTAAGTTTTCGAGTACTATCTGACTTCCAGGCTAATTTTTTATTATAAACCACATATTCTGTCCGGGCTTACCGGCACAGTTTCTGCTACCTACTTTCTAGTATCTCCCTCATAAAAGGGGACTGGTTTACTGGAACCGACAAATGGCGGTATATCCATATAAAATACTATAGCACAAACGCAACAGTGCGCAGTAGTGCAGCAGCTTCTTCGCCGCAAAGCCACGGTCTGTGAAATGTAGTGTAATGTGAAATTATATCTAGGTAAATGTAAAATAAATGTAAAATCCATTTCACTGCTCATCACAACAATTATAAGCGACGATGATTGATCTATTCAGAATAATCTTGGGAGGCCTAAGTCCAGTGTCCAGTGGACATCCTACGGCTGATATGATGGAGATAAAAACTCAGGGCTCCTATATGATAACATAAATATCGATAAGAATATTCTTCTATTTTATAGCATTGAATTTATAAGATCACAGGGTTTACATCCAAACAATAATATTTATAATTCCAACAGATCAAAACAAAATAGTTTTCAACAGCTCATGTCAGTCAGTATTATAATTATTTTAAGATATATTATTTATACCGACTCTTGATAAAAGCTGTGCCCGCGACTTTCGTCCGTGTGGAATTGTAACTTTGGACAGCATTTTTTTTTCGAACTACATACAAACTTCCACGCAGCGCACGTAACGAACGTAAATTTTTCGCCAATGCTCCGCTCCTTTCAGATGTTGCGTGATGTAATATAGTCAACATCAACACATGGTCAAGAATTTGTTGGTATATTATCAATAAAAGAAGTTTAACAACTCTTAGATCTTGCGGGTGTGACATTTAATAACTTCGAGTTCTTGGTAACGAGAGTAGCAAGTAAAAAATGTAAAGTTTCTACAAAAACCGCCTTCTCATTTTTTTATGAAAATGAAAACTGGCTTGACATAATCAGCATTGAGTGTATTACTTGCAAGAATAATCAACTATTAAAAATTACTATCAACTAGGTACTTCCGAAGTGCATCGATCATTGTGACTGCAGTTCCTTTAATCGGTTTGTCTATACTTCGTACTCTTCCTACTTCAAAAGGACTTAAAGGTGTATATTTAATTACACCAGGAAATAGTCTAAAATTTAATGAATACTAAATAGGATCACAGAACCACTTCATAAAACAGTTTCAAAAATATTTCAATTATTATTACATGATTTAACTTCTGCAACTGCCAATTAGTATTTTGGCCTCATAAAGCTACTAGTACTGACGAATTACGTAGGCTCGTATTAAGTAGCTCGGGCCGTTGTCGCAGTTCTTCCACACTTCGTACATGCTCGGCTTATACTAATTTATTGCCTTTTATCTCAGTTTGTGGTTGGAAACTAATATTATGTATAGTTTCAAACCCAGTTTTTATTATTATATTCATTTTATAGTAAAACTATTTAATAAATTGCACTTAAATAATGTCAGCAATACCATTTTAATCTTTGGTTTTATTTATATTTGCAAAGAAAAATAACAATGTTTACATTTTTATTATTTGACAGCTTCCGCAAATGTTGTAAACGCTACGCGGCGCCACAGTTGTGCACATAGGTAATATGTAAACAAAAACGTTCATGACTTGGCCCCCAGTGTAGACGCGTGCGTCGAATATATTTAATAGATAAGTATAGAATAGAATATATTGTATATATATGTATAATAGATATTATATGTTTAATAGAATAGATTTGTATAAAGATTTCCCCAAATAGTTTCAACTATCAATAATTTTATTGTTACAGATTTCCTAGAAATTTTAACCGCAAATGAACCGGCCTAAATAGTTTTAAGATTTCAATAGATCCTCAATCTAGACGCACCTACATTTAGCACCACTGATGCTCATTGATACCTACTCCTTTTCACAAAAGGGACTAGGCTGCTTCGCATTCCTAAATGTTGTTTTGTAATAAAATGAACAGAACTATTTTCTTTGATATTGGTTGGGACGTCGTATACACGGCGGGAAAATCCTGTTCGAATTTTGAAAAAATATCCACTCTACTCCACCCTCTGAATATTGGAGCAAGAACATCCTCCTTACACAAACATAAGACATGCTGTATTGCCATATATTTCACTTATGTAAAATTTAAAAAAAAATTAACTACGATTTAGCCCAAATTGAGCAGTTGTTAACATTTCATTATCATGCAATACTTATGCCTACGTTAATATGCCTCGCTCGTGTATATGTAATGTACTTAATTTCGTTTAAACGCCGGATTGTGATTTTATTTATACCTATTACCTTCGGCAAACTAGTTTTACCGCACTTGCCGTATGAGCAGGACAACAACCGCCCCCCCCCCCCCTAACATCTAGCATCCATTGTCTTTAACAGGGACAATTTATTATATTATTGATTTAACATAATAACTAATTCATAAGGTGAGAAATAAAACTAGTTTCCGTCGAACATCATGCATGGAGTAGAAGACACGACGATCTTTATAATAAATATATATATATATATATATATATATATATATATATATATATATATATATATATAACTACTTTGTTAGGTACCAATAAATAGGTACAAGATAAGAGAAAGCACTATTCTATCGAGCAACTTACTTAGAGTTAAACATAATAAATATCCTGAATACAGCACTAGCCACGAGTCTCAAGTAAGCCTCGCTCTTAACTTAAAAATTAAGAAACGTATTTATATTCATATTTTTTAGACTTCGTATGTACTTTAATTCGTTATTACTTTTGCTAAAAAAATGTAAACAACAAATGTGAAGTCAAGAAGTACTGCAACAAAACTAACACATAGTCTTTTTTATACTTTACACACAAAACCCATTGAACAATGCAAACTGGCTCTTTGCAAACAATGCCTATATATCTCTTATACGCTAAAGGAGAGGAAATAATAGTCTATATATTAAAAAAAAGAAACAACATGAATTTCGGTTATGTTGCTTTTTACTATCAATTTGGATGTATGTGTACAAGTATGAATTCGAGGAAAATAAAGGAATACGTAATGTTTTATAATATATATTCTACATCGCAGTACTCGTTATGAACAAACATTACTTATTTTCGATATAGTACTCTACACAATTTTTGTTCGATCGCTCAACTGCGTAAGATCATTATGAGAGCATAGTACACGTCACAAAACAAAAATATCAACTATGGAAATCCAATCGATTTAAATAAAAATATACTAGCTAAAAGAAACACCATCCGTTCTCTGCGAGAAATTTCCAATTACTGCGTAACATCTAACTGTACAGACACGAACATAAAAACGTATCGAGGAAACATCTTCGGTATCCACATGTTATTTATTACAAATTCTCGCTTACAGATGATTAGAAACGAACGATATTCTCACTGCGTATCGTAAAATCGGTGAAAAAGTCGCATTAAAAACCTAAATCCACATACTGAAAATCTAAAAATATATTATAATAGATTTCAAATGTCTATACATAGATGAGTGTTCACTACGCGCTTATAACGAGCGTCGATCGCGCGTCCATAATAATATTAAATACGATAAAACGAACGAGCGACGCGCAGCGTCGTCGTCTCGTCTACGTCGCCACCGCGACCGCGACCGCGACCGTACCGAAGGGACTAGACACGGACCGAGAGCGCTCCCCTACGAGCGATGACGCGTTATATCGAAAGTAAAATTACGTTAATATAGTCATATATGCGAATATTCAGACGAAGACTTTGGCGAGTCCATCGGCGCCGGCGCTGGCGATGTAGGGCCGCAGGGGGTGGAAGGCCACGTCCAGGATGCTCTCGTCGAACTTCTTGCGGTGCGCAGTGATCTCCTGCACGCAAGTCTTGGTGTCCAGGTTCCACAGGCGCACGGAGCAGTCGTGCGAACCGGACAACAGGAACAACCCGTTGGGGTCCAGCGCGAGGCCGGTCACGGCGTCCAGGTGAGCCACCATCGCGTGTGCGCAGCGACCCGACACGCCGTCCCAGAAGCGGATGTGCCGGTCTTCGTGCGCGGTCACCAGCAGCGGCAGCGTCGGATGCGACCGCACGCGGTTGGCGGGGCTGTCGCATGACACGTGTAGCACCGTCTGAGGGAACACAATGCGTTATATAAAACGTTGCCATTCGTTTTAGTTGGTTCGAGATTATACTGCTACAAATGCGTTATGGTTTGAATGTTTGCGTAATGATGTGCGATAGTAGCTTGCGGATAAATACTTTTCAAATGATAGCCACATGTGGTCATAACATCAACCTGGATATTAATATTTCTGTATCAAGTGAAGAAATAATACAGCACAACAAATAAGCAAGTACTGCGCAGCTTCTTCATATAGCTCAACTTATCCCGCCGAAGAACGCCACGCAGCGAACCCTAACCAACACCGAATCAGCACTCACCTGGCCAGTCTCCAAGTCGTAGAGCAGCAGAGTGCCGTCATTGTAGACGACGGCGGCGCGCGAGGCGGCGTCCGCGAAGTCCGCGGCGGCGGGCGTGACCCCGGCCACTGCCTGCTCGTCCCTCAAGGTCACCAGCAGCGGGCGTGGCGCGCGCGGCGCCCACAGGCGCGCGGTGCCGTCCGCGGACGCAGACAGCACGCGCCCGTGCGACGCCGACAACGACCACACCGCGTCCGTGTGGTCGCGCAGCACGGGGCCCTGAAGAAAAGTCGGCGAGTTTAAGACCATTAATTCCTTTAACTCTTAATCCGAAGGTGTTGTATGAATTATGAATAATAAATATTTGGCGCCTTGTTTAAAATTAACGCCTAGGTCTCCGTTATACATTAATTTTGATGGAAGTACTGTCATATCAAGAGACACAGTAAACACCTGCTTAAATATTAAAATAAATGGGATAAATAACATCGCAATTATGACATGACATGTGAATATCCCGGAGGTGAAACCGCATCGATAAAAAAGATATTAGTGAAAAAAACAACGTACTTTAAAACCGCTAAAACTAGTTTTATTATTTTTATTCATCATTTATGGGTTCTTTTTAACGCAGTGAAAGTCGGAACAACATCATGTATAAAGTTAAAGCCTTTAAAATGCTTTTGTTCACATGCAATATTCACCGAGATGACAATGCTTAAAATACGTCCTCGAAGTCCCCACAGGTGTGGGTCAAGTACACAAACCTGAACAGCGGGATCATAAGGGTCGTAGGGGTCGGCAGTGGGCGCGGGCAGGTTCCACACGCGGATGGTGCCGTCCAGGCCGCCGGAGAAGCACTCCTCGGAGCGCGGCGCGCCCATGGCCAGGCACAGCACGGGCGCGGTGTGCGCGCGGAACGTGTACAGAGGCTCTACGTCTAGGCCAGCCGACTTCTTGGCCGGCACCGTGCGCTGCAGGTTCCACAGCTTGAGCGTGTGATCTTCGGAGGCCGTCACTAGCGCCGCTTCGGTTGGGTGGAACGCTAGCGCTCGAACCTGCGGCGAGAATCGAATAGTACTACTTAACTAGCAGCGCCTCCCGGTTTCGCCCGCGTAGTTCACGTTAAAGTGAACTATAAAAGTAAACACAATAAAAGTACTAGTTAAGCTAGTCTTTATCACATCTGCTGCCAGTGAAAGAAGCGATAAAATCGGTCCTACCGTTTCAGACTGTATATACCGTAAATACTTTTATATGTATTTAGTAAACTTGCAAAATGTATTTCGCAATAAGTTATAGATTCAATAGTTTCAGACAATACAAGTATATTCCTTGTTATATAAGCATGTTGTATAGTAGGCATAAGTAGAAGTTGATTACAAACATAACTATTCATATAAAAATGTAAAACTTTTAAATAAACTGCAAGCCAGGGGCACTGACAGAAGTGTATAATTTTGCAGTCATCAATCAGTTCCATACAAGGTGGCAACTATTGTTACTATAAATAATCCATCAGCAGATTATCACAATAAAGTTGGCCACCAACATTACTTAAAATTCTATGTACAAATTTTGATGTGATAAATATTTTGGTGTTGCTGACTTTGATTGTATGCAAATGTGGAGTTAGAACGGGTTACAATGCATGCAATGTGTTGGTACAAAAAAAAATTACTAAGAAATATGTACCTATTTCTACATTTCAATTTATCATCGCTTCAGCAAACTATTATAAGCCGTCATGCTACTGTGTGTCTGTCTAGCTGTTTGAACCAAAGAACAAGTTTTGATGAAATTTGCTATTTCGAGGACAAAGTATTAAAAATATGTACGAAAGTAACTCTGACCGTCTGTTGCCATTACATGCCTAAACCACGATATAATTTTAGTCTAAAATAATCGGCAAGATGGTTTTCATGTTGGTAAAAATGGTAAATATCGCATTCTCACGACGTAAATTGGTAATTTTATATTGATATTTTATATAAAATTTAAATAAAATACTTAGTTTATATTGTATTTTAGTTTATACCAAATTTAAAAGTAATTCAATATGTTCGCACGACTAAATTACATCAAAAACATGCAATAATATGCCACGATTGTTTGTGTCACTTGTTCCCAACGGTTGTCATTAGAAAACAAAAGGCCAATTGTTAAAAAGGGGACTTCTCTTGCTTCTCCTCCAATAACCCCTAGAACACACATAAAATATTTATTTTTTCACTACTACAAAATACTAATTTCTGATAATAGTTACGTCTATCACAAAAGAAGAATTATTTAACTCTAGCTTTGAAAACGTGGATTTCAGGCTTATTTTTTATCACACGCGTACAACTTGCGGTATCCGTTTTCATCGCCAGTAAAAAAAAGAAATTTTCTTTTTCATCAACACAATATCAACCATTGAAAGTCCAGTGCCGGACATAGGCCTCCCCAAGAAGGGAATTTTGTACTTTGTACCCATAATTACCGCACTGGACAAGCGTGTTGGCAATCGCATTGTGCAGCATTCGCGACGGGGATGCTGCTGCCCATCCCCGCCCTTTTGCATTTGGACTACATTGCTTCGAGTGGACGTACCGCTATCTGTCAGTTCCGGTACCTCTGTCGCATCTAACGACACCTGGTACAGGGGAAGGCACTATTCTACTCTATCGGTACCACGCATGTATGTTATATATGTATATAAGTAATAAATAGTACTGACCCCGTCGAAGTGCGAGCGCAGAGTGTATTTGGCATTCCAAGTCTTGCGGAAAGACTCCTTATTGGCGCTGGCGACGTCGTACGCCTCTGGCTCGTTGCTGACGGTCAGCTGAGCAAGCTCGCCCAGCGCCAACGGCTCCTCGTCCGCTTCGCCGCCCGCGCCCCCGGCGCCGCCCGCACCCCCCACGCCACCCGCGCCGCCCGCCGCCACGCCCGCTGCCGCTCCTGCCGCACCGCCAGAGAACTTCACTGTACCATTTATTGAGTAAACTCACGAAAAGTTTTGACACATCCAGTTTTCGAAGGCGGCTGTAAATTGCGAAGGAGAAGTCTGTTTAAAGTGACAAGATACTATATAGTTATATTCGATAGTCTGTTTAAAACGAAGGTCGAATAAACCGCATCGTAAGAGCTGTTACTAAGTAGTTTTGTGGGGTTTATGTCTCCCGCATTAGTTTTTATTTTTGTATTATAGGATATTTAACGAAGTCAATGATATATATTTTTGGTAAAACATTATATTTTTTTGTAAAATAAATATAAAATTTAAGGCCGTTCCTTAGTGAACGACACTATATCCGATGGGACTACGCAGAGTTTGCTCGAAGGCTTCTAGAGGCATCTGAGACGAATTCAGTATCCCATAGAAATCGTACAGACTCCCGAAGGAGTAAACTTATGTGTTTGTTGTGTATATAGAAGTGTTATGATGCATTTAGCGGACTGTGACGCAAATTACATTACAAATGAAAGAACAATATCCGTAGATCACTCACTCTTTCTTTTCATGTAATTAAAGTTATGCATCATGCACGCGATAAATAAAAAATAGTAAGTGAAGCTTACAATCATCTTAAAATATTTGTATTTTAGTAGTATATTCGTGATTCCTCTATTGTCTGGCGTCTGTAACTTTAAGCGACTTACCACGGAGTCAGGTAAACTAAATCCAAAAAATTATAATAAAATCTATGAACTTTTTACGACACAATATCATTGCCAAGTTACACTAAGCGTATTACACTAGTAAAACAATATTTCACCTGCTTAATATTCATCAACTTATACATTGTCATTATACAGTACACAATATATACAGTAGTCCACGTTATTGAACGAACGGTACAATACGCAACATAAAAAAGCAAAAAAAGCAGTGCAATCTTTTTTTATCAAAAAGAGACGAGACAAAATACGTCATGTATGAGTACACGGTTGTATATGGAAATTGAGTCAAGAATTACTGGCTATGATGCAATATTAAATTTTACAAAATGCAGCCAAATTTTCTAGACCTCGTTTTTTAAAGATTTTTTCTCTTTAGACGCTCGATTCCCACAAAGATTTTACTAGAGTGTTGCACACCTTAAAACTTTAAGATATTATGTCACATTACTCAGTAATTTAAATACCTCTGTCACTCTTCAAACCTGAACACAAAAAAATGCAATGTTCAATCAGGTTATATCAACAAATACAGACGTTCGAGATCAATACAGTTGTGTAAATTTTTAATGATTTCCGTATAAATCTCCAGCAGCCCGCGAATGTTGTTCATGCTTTAAGTCATTTTTCATCTTACAGCTGACTGCTCCTTGAGTTTTGTTGAAATTTAACATAAATGTAATGTAATCCTTGTGACTTCGATTATGACATACCAACAGGATACTCGTCACCCTGGCCCCCGCCGTCGGCTTCGCTCTCTGTGAGCATATTCAACTCGTTTAGGACCTCCTCAGCTTCGTGGTCCACCTCTTCTACTGCGCACAAACAAGATTACACTTACAAATTGACAAGTGCCCAAATACTGTAGAAAGGCTTCTATTTACCTAAAATCCCTACTCATAGTTACCAATACACGTACAAAAATTGGAGTGTCTATTTTTAATATTAAAATAGCTGCTTTTAACTAAATGTATATAGATGTATTGCGGTACATATAAAGAAAACATATTTTCAAATTTTTGTCTGTTTATTTGCTTGTTTCAGGTAATATCTGAAACTATTATGATGATACTTTCACTGGCCGATAGCTGATAAAACAATGAGTATAAAATACGACTACGGCTACGGCTACGACTAATAAGAGCGGAGCAGAAAAATATACGTTTAGAAGAAAATAGGTTAGCTAGCACCTGCTGCCTGTGCTTATGGAAAAGTATAGTAACTTGCTAGAAACAGTTTCTTCACTTGATTCTATCATTTTGTTTGTAAATTTTTTACTCAATATATTAAAACTATATTAATAAAAAATATATATATTAAAACACGCAGTCTGGTACTGACTGTTAAGTTTGAGGCGCCAGTGAAGTAGCAATCACTGGGCACAACCATCATTCCCTTATACTTGTTCTTAAGCACAATAATAGATTATTTTGTGATCTACTTACTTTTTGGTGTGTGGTGAGCCTGTTTTGCTTCTATGTCGTCAATTTCGTCCATGTCCATCTCCTGGTTGGCGAGAAATTCGAAATTAGCGAACACAGCAGCCGTCTCTTGAACGGACAACCCTTCCTCGTTGTATACGCCACCTGGAGGCACGACTGCTTTCCTTTGCTCTTTACCAACTGTATTGACATATTGTATAATTAACATAATTATATTGTAAGAGATAATAATATTACTAAGTATTCTTTTGTAAAATCCTGAAATTGTAAGATATAAAATGTAAAGCACATTATAAAGTCCTTAATAAATAAACTTTACACCCTAACATTAAATACAGATATCAATCAGCTTAACATAATAATAGATCAGCAAGTAAACCAGCAATAAAAGCCCACAAATTAATTAATTAATAATATAACTACAAATTACCAAAAGAAAAGTTTCATCCATAAAGAACATCCACACACCCATGTTCTTATGCATGTATAAGATCTTATTTTAGGTATTTTAGTTCATTGCCATCAAATTTTTGCGCAATTTCTGCTTAAGACTAACAAAAATTATGTTTAACAAAGAAACATCAAAGGTTTTACGACATTTGACGATTATAGACTGCACAAAACTTACTAAGTAAATACTGGTCAAAATAATTCTTGGCTCTGTAGAAACTGCCCATTTCGAGGCTGATGAAAGATTTATCTTCTACCAATGTCTCAATAGTAATTATTAAACAAATGGCGTTAGACTTACCATAGTCATATTTTCGGACCATTGAGTTTATTGAGTAGTCACATCTTTCACGCTGCTGTTTTTCACAGTTTGTGTAGAGTTCCACTTGCTCCTCATTGTTAAGGCCAAGCAAGTTCCGTACTCTGTTTGAACGAACATCAAGTATTGTGTCTGTATATCCTATTTCCTGTAATAAAATTTCCATTACATGTCATTTAATTGGTAAATATTTAATTTTTTAGACCAATTTAGTAAACTGTATAAACCGGCAATTGAACCAATGCTGTGTATATACAGCACTGATTAACATATATGGCAATTCACACGATTCCTGATAATGTAACTGCAGATCACAATAATAGATAATGTAATTACATTACACTTTATCCTCTTTTATGACACCCAATTGTAGCAAGACAATTTTTTTTTAAATAATCTTAACTGCTTTAAGAAGACCAATTTAAACAAAATACATAATATCTAGACATAACTTACAGTAATTAATATTGCAAATTGTTACACTAGACTTTCCAGCTAGCATAAAATTATTGCAAGTTATTTTATTTAAAAATATAAACACACTACCTGCAGGTACTGTTTGATGAGCTGACGACCCTGCTTCCACTGGGCGCGCTCAGCCGGCTCGGGCTCCACAGGGAGCTCCTCGGGAGGTGGTCGCACATCACCTTGCTGCAGCTCTACTCCATACTTAAGTTTATGAAACTTAGCACGCTCCTGCTTTAATGCATATTCAAGCATTTTAATCCGTCTTACAAGGTCATTCTTCAGGTTCTCTTGACCCTTCCTCTCGCCTTGGAGGAACGCAATTCTCGCCTGAAAATTAGTTAAGGTATAATTTATCATTGTTGTATGTCATAATATTGCACATTTGGAATAAATCCTAATTCTGTTATAACTCTTAATTATAATGTAATGAATAAATGCAGTAATCTAAACCAGCACTGTAACTACTACTTTCTACAAAATTAAACTTTAAACAATTATTATTGAATTTGTGTTTAGTACAGGTAAGTGTAATTGTAATTTAGATTCTGTATATGCACATGACTGACAACTCCTGACTTTGTATATATTTTATTTTAAATTATTATTTTTTACATTTATCCATTTCATGACAAGATTAAACTTGATATACTAATATGCTTAAAGTATCATTGATCAAATCATCAAAGTTATATTATAATATACTGCTATAAATAATAAAAGATTATTATTATTAATTATGGCCTAGCTTGGCCTGGGACCAGGGACATTATATTTTAATTACTATCAGAGAGGAACGGGATTTTAATGCAATATATTTTAATGCTATACTGTATAAAATGGCGATATTTTTATAGCTGGATTAGCTATTCATTTGTACACATTTAAGACAATATTTGCTAATATTGTCACTATATTGAGCACACTAGTTTAATGCTAAAGTATTTAAAAACAGGCAAGATTTAAAAAGATATTATTTGTTTGTAATTTTTAAGGACTTAATAAACTTTTAATTACATAATAAACAAATTATCATGTAGATAATCCAATTAAAATGGAAATAATCACTGAGACAATAGTAACCAAACACTTAAGAATTAAGAATGTTATGGATATTAAATCCATAACATTCTTAATGATGTTAACACTAGAACTTGTATTAATGGAGGGATTGTAAATTCATTGTTAATGTAGGTTTCTTAATAAATATAAATGAAGGAGTTACAATACATCAAAAATTTAATCATTACAAATTCATAAAAAAATAAATCATTGTTTATTGATGCCAGATGTGTTTATAAAAATTTATTAAATTTTAAAATCAACTTCAATAGCATTAGGTTATTTACTTTTAGTTCTATGTTATTAAAACCCATATTCAATATTATAAATATATTTTGAAATTACTAATTTCATAAGCCATCCAAGCAATTTTATTTAGTATTTGAAACATTACAATAGGTACTTAGACATGAATAGCAGTTTTTAAAATAAAACATTAGATTATTATGTGAAATTGTGATTATTATTTTACATTTTTTTTGCAAGTAATCATACAATCATTTAAATCAATCATAACTTTAGTAAGAATATTACAGGCACAAGAAATAACTGTAGAGTAGATATTTTTATAGTTTCATCATAGTAGAACATCTTATACTCTTTCAGTTAAGTACACTATTAATTTAATATAATTTTCATTATGATTATGTATTACTTCTTTACCATTTGGTAATATAAAAAATAAGATAATTAACACAAATACATAACTTATTGAACTAAATACACTGAAAAACCTTTTTATAAACAAGATTTTTAAATAAACTAGAGGTAAATGCTCTTTTATCCAATCCACTGTGTTCTTTATTATTTGGTATTCAATTGATACTATAATTAAAAAATATTTTTCTAAAATATATATCATTCTGGACCTCATAGCAAAAATAACAACATAATCTCTTTTGTTTAATAAGTTAATAAAATTTGGTAAGATTTTTTATCCTATTGAACATATGGAATATATTGTTTCAATTACAATTTCAAAATCTTTCTTTGAAATGTGCTCTCCATATAAACTTGAAATTTCAAGTGAAAATAACTATATGTGATAAACAGAGAATATTTCAATTTAATTCTTGTTTCCATTTCTTATTCATTTATTTATTAAAACATTGAACATCAATATTTAATTTGACCAAAAGGACATTTTACAAAAGCCAAGGAAGCAATTAATAAAATTTTATTGCTGTTGAAATTTACAAAATAACATTAAAAGACAAATTTATATTTCTAATTACAAAAACAGCTGACAGTTCCATGGCTAGATCATCTTTATTCATAACACAATCAATCGGAAACATGACAAATATGCTATTGGTAGTTATCATGTAGCAATAAAAACTGGATTTTATGAAAAAATAAACAAAACTAAAAAGGGTTAATAAGAACATACGAAAAGAATGGCAAAGCAGTAAAACATCTACATACTAATACGGAGAACTTAATGGATATTTAAATATACCTACATTATATTAATAAAAAGAAGCTTTAAAGACAATAATCACCTCAAACTCGGCTCTGTCCACCTCCCATTGTGATCTCTCAAGTTCAAATCTCGCCCATTCATGTTGAATAAAATGCAAGATGCCCGGTATCGAATACTGGACACTTTGGCTAGGTTCATCATTTTGTTTATTATTTACACTGACTCCAATTTGAGATCCCACTTGCCCTCCGTTGTGATGAGATACGGAGCTATCATCCATGGCTGTTGGGATTTTCATGACATGGCCACCATTACCGAACTTGTCACACACCTATCATATAGATCTACGAAGATGAACTACGCGAGACGAAATATTAACACATTATTTTAATCTATATTCAACTACTGTTCACGTAAGTGACACTGTATAAAATATTTTTTATCGACGAATTCATGAATGACAAAAAATTATTGCATGACGGAATAGAAAAGTCGAAACGACGTCCGTCGGCTACATTACTTTTCTTTTTTTTTTCTTCCAGTGCTGCCAATACTAAATCATTTGTGTAATAGGTACCTTGTGTTTTGTTTTTATCTATTGTGAATAAAGGGTAATTATTAAAGTTCATTATAGTAAGTAATACGTGTTGCTCTTTTTATAATCTTTATTTTATACTTGGGCTGCCAGATTTAATGTTACAAGCGAGCAATTTAACTGTATGTAAAATAATAATGTCTCTAGCCATGTATATAAAAAAATTATTATGAATTAAATTTAGACTAACAATATAATAATCTCTTTAGTTATTCATTCCAGAAACCAAATTAATAGTCAATACAAATTTCTTAATTTAAAACTTTATCATGGCAACTTTATTACAAGCCGTCGTATTAATTATTACATACGATGGTTTTTAAATTATTATACATGGCAACCAAACACAGAAAGTAAATACTAGAACGTATATTTATACTTAAAAGGAATTTAAATTAAAAAATATTAAAAACCTATGTAGGCCAATAAGTATGTCAATGAAGAGACAGACTTTGTTTATAATACTTTTATTCGTATATCATTCTTACTACTATAATCTTTGAAAGTATTTAACGTTACTGGCAATAATGGATAACATAATTAATACGTATGCATACATCGTTGTTTTTTTAGGACAATATATACTTAGAATGTTGTTTCCAAAATAACTAGCTAATCATGCGAACAAATATAACACTGGTCAACAAAATTTAAACATTTTCGTGCCGTGACGTTTTTGATAATTTTACTTTAATTGGTGATTGTAAGAAAAAATAAACAGTTAAAAAAAATTGCTAGCCGAGGATTTTATTCTATTGAGTAATTTAAAATATTAAGAAAAAAGACAGATCTCGTAAATCAAACGTTATTTTTTTTTATAAATTACTTAATAATTTAAGATTGTCTTGAATGTTTAGCATTAAGTTGGTCCCTTTTAATTGTCCAGCAGTAATCCGCTAACATATTTGGGCTCCAATTGCCGTGGTACCGCTTTTCCATACTAGAAATGTCCTGGTGGAACCTCTCGCCGTGCTCGTCACTGACAGCTCCTAAATTGTAATGAAAAAAATCCAGGTGCGAGTCTAAGAAATGGATCTTGAGTGACATGTTGCAACCCAATGCTTGATATGACAATAAGAGCTCGCTAACCAACTCTCTGTAGCTGTCACTCTTGTGGTTGCCCAAAAAATTTGCAATAACATTTTTAAATGCGTTCCATGCATATTTTTCTAAACCGCTTAATTTTTTTTCAAATGTTGAATCTTTTATTAACTCCTTGATTTGAGGGCCAACAAAAGTTATCAAATGTGGCTTCTTTTCAATTCCTTCAAACTCAAAGTCATCATCCTCGTCAACACATAGACTTGAAGTAGACGGTTGTGAATGGTCGTTCTCAACAGACGTTGTAGCAACTGGTATTAGTTCTGGCATTTTTTTACAATGAGAGACTGGTCTTATAGCAGAAGATACGTTAGGGTAGATAACTGTGTTTTTTTCTTGTAATTTATGTCAGTGAGACAAAAATAGCAATTCAAAACGTGATCTTGCTGTTCAGTCCATATCATGGGTACAGCAAACGGCATAGCTCGTGCACCTTTCTTCCAGTCGGTTAAATTTTTCACACACGTTATGCAACAGACAGAATTTGTCTTGATGGGCGACAGAAAAACCTAAACATTGGTGATAACAATCCAGCACAAGATTCGTAAAATTTCGTCGTTGTTTTTTGAATGTAAGTTCTCCGCAGACATAACAAAAAGAGTTAGGGTCATTACTACACTTCGTCGACATGTTCACAGGATTAATAAATCACAAAAAATATTCAAATTCAACTACAAATACTTTTATAACGATTTACTTGTGAGCGTTTCTGTTAAATTACCGCCGTAGTACTAGTTATGAGTACATATTACCGTATCACATCAAATATGAGGCTAACTGACAAATGACAACCGTGATTTAATGATGAGGTTAGATTAATAAAACAAAATTTACTATCAAAATTCGTGTGGCAAAATCAGTGTTGACCAGTGTAATTGGACTTCCAGACATTCTCAATAATGGGGATTTTGTTTAGTATGTACCACATTGATTTGCGGACAAATTTCAACGAACAATCTTCATTTATGGATATTCTCTGGCTAAGCCATTCCACTCGCACCAATATTAAAAGGGAAACTGCTTGACTTGCAGCTTTAGGTATACTCTCTCACTGGCATTTCTCTATTCCAAACACAACGCATATATTTATGTTCTTGAATAGTACACCGTACTCGCCGACGACTCTGATCTAATCTTTCTTCTCGCAATAGGTATAATGCCGGTTGCAGTCCTTCTCTTTTTTCGCTACCTTCTGAATAACGGTTTATTTGTGGGGGGTGCAATATAAAAACATGGACGTGTATTGAGATTGGACTGGGTTATTAGCTTCTAAGAGTTTGGAATCAGATTAGGATATCAGCTTACGCCGCTTAATCGCCTTATTTAAAGTATGCTCGCTCATTGTTATGACTGCAATACGTGTTCAAAATCGGTTGTGAAATTTATCAGAATTTTGAGGTCAATTTAGAGGTGTTCATTCTATTTTCTTTTCAATACTATGGTTTTTCTAGATATAACAAATTATATCCTTAATTTGATGAAATTAATGAAATCTTTACCAAAAATGTTTATTTATAATTATGTAACTCTATGAAAAGAGCGGTTTATTGTATAATTTACATTTTCTCTAGATCATTCTTGCTTGCACAATAGGAAGAAATCTAACAATATAAACTTTTTACACTCTGAAATTACTTTGTCTAGCGCATTTTTACAATAAGAAAAAGATAGTTGCGTTATAAAGCAGTTGGCAGCACTGTTATATGTTCTTGGATTCCGTTCCGTCCCTCTTTCCGCCATTTTGACTTGTTCTTGAGTTAGCTGTAGTCAGCTAGTTTGCTCGTCAGAAGTATCGTACTATGTAAATTAATTTTCATTTCTTATATTTTATTCATTTGTGTGCGCTCGGTTTCAGCCAGGTGTATTTAGTTACTCTGTAAGTTTTTTATTTACTGAAATTAAAATGTTCAAAGAAAGCGTGGTTATATGACGCATTAACGGCATCGGTGTTTGTGTTTCAGAAAATGTCGAGGTATGGAGATTGTAAAGTTTATGTTGGTGATTTGGGAAATAATGCAAGTAAACCAGAACTTGAAGATGCATTTTCATACTATGGACCTTTAAGAAATGTATGGGTTGCGCGAAATCCGCCGGGCTTCGCTTTTGTTGAGTTTGAAGATCCTCGCGACGCTGAAGATGCTGTAAGTAGTGTTGTTATGTTTCTTTTTTTACTTTACCCACATCAACAATAGATTAATCAATATTTGTTGTGTAGATTCGTGGATTAGATGGAAGAACAATATGCGGCCGGCGTGCTCGTGTTGAAATGTCAAACGGTAGTCGTGGCTTTGGAGGACGAGGACCACCACCCCGTTCCCGCTTGCCCCCACGGCCATATGATGACCGCTGCTATGATTGTGGAGACAGAGGCCATTATGCCCGTGACTGCTCTCGCCGTCGCCGGCGCAGGTTAAACTTCATACTTTGTTTTCACCACATATGGTATTATTGTATGTTCAAAGAGATTACAAGATTGGCATGGAATTTTGTTTACAAACCTTACAACAATGGGTGATGTTAGTCCAAGCCATGAGTAAATTTTATGTAAATTTCCAATAATTTAGTCACCTTTGCCACCAATCGCTAAGATTCCATGCCACAATGTTGAACTCACTTATACCAATGATAACTATGTTATAGGTTATCATTGGCCTGTGCGCCGAGAACGAACTCGACAGTGTCTGCACTTCTTATTGTCTGCGCTACGTAGCTTTCTCTTCGCGGCGTGTACTCCGATATGAGTTGGCCGCATCGGTAACTTCGCGCTCTGAGAACTACATAGCTACAGCCTACGTGCACACTTCACTAATTGAGAACTACATAGAGCATATTGTTCGTTCTACGCGACGCTACGCACGTCTATTGTAATCACTGCGTGCACTCAGTGAGTTACACATTTTATCCCATATTTGTGTACAGTGAAGGCCTGCTATGTTTTTGGAAATAATTTAAATTTTTATTCGCGTTCAGGTAGAATGTATTAGAACTTTTCTATAATTTATATACGTTTTTTAGTCACAGTCATAGTGATATTAGGGTTGGTAAACTATGATAATTATCTGTGTATTTGCATCCTATTGTAGTTCTTCACAGATTAAAAATTAGTAACTGTTATGAAATGTTCATCACCTCTATCAAGGATGTTGCGGATGCAGATTTTGTAATTGTAAAGATTACAGATGTGGATGGAAATAAGGTTTCTGCTATCCTAGGATTTATAAATATATGAAATTTTTATTAATTTTTCTAAAAACAGCTCTTTATACCCTAATATTTATATGGGCATCAAGTTATGCATATAGAAATTTTAAATTCAAGTGCAATTTATTTGGTGAAACAACCCAATTTAGCACAGATCATATATAGGATTCAATAGTACTATAAGGAATGCTGCCTTACTGTTGATTATTAACACCCAATATATAAATAGTCGCTGTTTGCGTCACTTCCGTATCAGCTTGAACCCCTGCATTGATTATTATATATGTGCATATACAAATTCATGCGGAAGCTGCGTAATTGCGAACACTATTATCCGCAACATCCATGAGCACCACCGTATCTAATTTTATGTATAATTTTATACATGCAACGCGTAACTGACTTAAGACATGCCCTGACTGTAGTATGTGCAAATGTGTCAATATGTGACTGAAAATTACAAGGCAGTAAGACATTTTGTAAACGGTGTCTTAGTGTGTTGACTGCCTATGGTCTGACATTTTAATAAATGTGTGGACTCATGAAATATTTTTTTAATTGATGTGTCTGAGAGGGTAAATAATTTCAGTTACATGTTGTTGGATTCTGTTTGTAATAACATTTCAGGTAAAATAAGTGTAATCATATTTCTTGTAAGCTATGCTCTGTATGTTTTTATACATGTAAATTAATGCTCTGAACATTATGTCCACAGTCGGTCGAGATCCCGTCGCCGCACTCGCTCGCGCACTCCACGGTCGGGCTCGCGTTCTCGCAGCCGTTCCCGCTCCAGGTCTCGCTCCAAGGGACGTTCCATGTCGAGATCAAGATCACGTTCACCATCCAAAGATTCGAAAAAATCGAACTAATATTCTAAACCAACTAAGCCTGATTCAATTAACAGAGAGCTTGAATGAGTATTGTTTCTTATTATACACTTACAGATATCATTCCTTTGAATTGACTTGTGAGATACCATAGTACAATAGGAAATTGATTTTATAATCAATAAACGTGACGTTTTACATTGGACCTGTTTATTATTTAGCTTATTGAGTAACATTATTTATAGTTAAGCTAGCTTAAGTTAGCTTAAGTTAACATTATTTATATAGCTTAGTTGGCTGTGGCTTCGCACGAAATTATTCCGGTAGTGATATGGGATGAATATCCAGCAGCTCTAAATTAACCATCGATCCATTAAATTGTCCTTGTATATCAACGTTCCAAGTACAGGGGCCGACTTAAAAGGATATTTCCTTTGACGTCTTTCTGACTAACACTTCTCGTGTTAGTCAAAAAGACGTCATTTCTCCGAAACCCGTGTATATACATTAGACAACGCCTCTCGCCAATCTCTTGTAGGAAATAATGATTAGAATCAATATTAATCGCGCATACATAATCGAGATAGACCTCATACACCAATCGTCTGCGTTGGTACCTTAATCAAACCTGTTTCTAGCACCAAATAGCATTGTTCACACTGGTGTATTTCGGTTTGAAAGGTGAGAGAAGAGGCAGTGAAATTACTGGTTGAAGATGTAATGTCACATCATTACATCTTCAAGTCGCAAGGGTGGCAACGCGCTTTTGATATTCTTGTGATGTTGCTGGCTGCGGTTACGCTTCTTTTCACGTGGTCTGTATACTAGTTTATAAAATCTGGCCTGCGGTTTACTGACGATACTATAGTCATAGCATAATCGATGGAAGATGTGAGGACAAAACTTTCAAGATTCAATCGAGTTTTCAAAACGGGTGATTTTTAGAATGGAAATGGGTAAGAGCAAAAGATTCGCCGGGAAGTTCACTTTAGTGCAACAAGAAAGCAGACCCTTGCAGGACATTTGAGGCGGTTTATTATGAGATCGGATCCTAGTGATAAAGGTCGGTAAATCATACAGCCTGCATTTGAAAATAATAACAAAGGTTTAAAATAGTTTAAATTTATTTAGTAAACAAATTCAGAATAAATAAATTATACGTATGTAGTACAAATACTAAAATGAAATTTGTAATCTACGTATAACAATCAGTACCCGGTAATAAGATTATAAATGTTAGGTTAGCCCCGACTCCTTCATTAAACCTGTTAAAAACTACACGAATTTTTATAATTTAATGATTGAAGATTGCTTAGTTTTAATAAAACAAAACTAGGAAGATTGATAATGATAATTTAGGTTACAATATGCGTATTAGTACAATTTAGTATTCATTAGTTTGTTAAGCTCGCAGACCATTATTTGGGACCCCAATGATAAATGTCATGTGTTCAAGTGCTACTTGAGCGTTCATTACAAACGTGCAGACTGTCGGCGCCTTATAGCGAATGAGCTCATCGCAAATTTGAACGAGTGTGTAGTGTCGCACTTCGGACTGTTGCCATAGTATCTCGAGTACTTCGCCGAGGAACTGCGCGAGTAGCGTAGAGGAGGGGCTACAACCTAGGATTGTACCGGTACAACTTATAATTTACCAACACATGGTAAATGTTAAAAAGAATTATTACTTCTTGGCTTCACCGTTGCGCTGCGTGGCTTCGGCGGTTCCACACGTGGTAATCTTTGCAGATGGAATTCACTCGCAAACGCAGCTCGCTCCATGCCACCTGCTCCTCAGCCCGCCTCTGAATAACACTAAGGGTAGGGCAGACAAGTCTAAATTATAGAATTTACGGTTATTCGGGCCTCGAATGCAATATGTAAGAAAATATACCTTTAATGGGTTGCCTAAAAATCCCGAATATTCTGGTCAAGATTAGTAATAAGAAAAGAGTATTTATTAAATATTGCACTCGTAAGTTAAACAAATAGGTACATTCAATAACATGCTACCATCCGTAGTATTAAGTAATCGAGAATATAAGTACAAATGTTGGGTTGTTTATTTTTTCCTCTCGTAACTACTTTATTACCTTAACAATATTCAAGTACATCGATATACGTTAGTTTCACCAATTATTGGTCTAATAAATATATACAATATTATAATCCCGAGTAAATGTTACGTTATAAAGAGTTTGTTTACTTGACAGTTCTAATTAAAAGCTAGGTCCGATTTGAACGATTCTTTTAGTGTTAGGTAGTCCATTTACCGAGGAAAACTATGGGTCATATTGTCTAACTGTAACTATAGTCAATGACATTGATCATTAATATAACTGATTAAAGGAGAAGTAGTCTACTTTGTCAGAAATACATGCTGATTACGGTGTATGAAATATGGCAATTTTTTATTTGCACTAAAGATTTGAAAACGTTGTCAGCTGTTAAAAGTCATGATATTGGCCTAGGTAAACTAAAGTTACTTGCGTCATCAGTCTTGTAGTTATCAGGCGTTAAATGTAATCTTAGGCATAGATTAAATTCTGTCCTGATTGGTGGTTTGCACAAGTTTGAAATAATTTGGCCGGAAGTAGATCTGGGCCAGCTCTCTTAGCACAGTCAGGTAGAAAGACAGAACTTAATTTCTGGGGATCGAAATCTATAGAAATATATTAAAACGATAGGTCATTGACTCTTTTAGATCACATGTACTCAATAAGACGCGACTTAGCAAAATAGGGATAACCCCTATAATAGGGATAACCCCTTAACCCCCTAGGTGGTGGTGTCAATGTTCTTCTAAAATTTGAAATGACTAGAAAATACTTCTTATCTAAAGAAATTAAAATGTCAATATTTTTTATATTTACCCTCATTAAATAGGGAAAAAGGGGATGCAAGAATATCTGAAACTTCGTCAGTTTTAATGCTAGCCACTCCAAAGTTACGGTAAATCTCATAATTTATTTTATACGGGATTAACGAGATTGGGAAATATGTAACCCTAGAATGGGATTAAAACTCCCATAGTAATGGGATAAAATTCTACTATATTCCTTGACGAAGTCAAGGCGTGCCGCTAGTACCATATAGAGATGTCATGCCATCACATAAGTCATCTGCGTTAAAGACTATATAGAGACCAGCTCTATGCCACTAACACTTGCTTCCATATAATAAATAAAAATAATTCAAAAAAGCGCATATATTCCTCGTGCGCCAGAATAATTTATTATTAGACCAGGACGATAAACAAGCATACAGTCCGCATTAGTTAGCATCACCGCAGTCTATAGACGCTCGTAATATCACAAGGATATCTGGCACTATCGCTAGCGCGTTGCCAACCTACTTTGCCAATCTAATTTAATTTCACTGGCTCTCAACCTTCAAACCGGAACAGCTACTATTTGTCAGTAGAAATATTTGAGAGTGAGGTATGCCTTTGACCTTTGTATGAGGTCTACCTTTTATAATAACAAAAATTCTTCACATTGCTTTTTTTTGGAGAGTCTACAAACGATTTTAGAATTATTTTCATAATAAATAGTCCGGTTAATCTAGACATTCAAGAGACATATACCTCTTTACAAGAAGCTGACAGTGAGCCAAATTGTTCAAAACACATTTAAAAATAACATTTTTGAAATTCCTCATCGCTTCATTACTTTAAAAATATTTACTCGAAGTAAAAGCTAAAAAAATGGATAGTTCGCGATTTTCCCCTAAATAGTAATTTTCACTATAAAAACAAACAAATATTGTAAATAATAATATTATCTATGAAAAATAATCAATACTTTTTTTATAAGAGCCAGCGTTTCTGCGATACTCCGCGTGTGTACTTTGAAAATAAAATGTATTTATCAAAATATTATGCTGGTGGCACCTATTTGAGCTTACTGTGAAACTAACATTAAAACTTTTATAATATGGTCCTGAATGAAGATATAGGTACTTGCTAAACTAGTCGGCAGCTTCATTATTGTTATATACATTATTTTATCAGTTGCGGTTATGCAATAGGTGGCGCGTATCTGTGCATGATCGGATGCCCCTTTGTGTATGACACCCGATGCGGGTGCCCCGCCCCTGCTACCTCCTGCTAGCTCCGCCACTGATATATTAACCAATTTTAAGTTGAATCTAACTGTAAATAGTAAGTCAAAGATTATTAAAATCGATTTAGGTACGAATGTTTTATACATAAAGATGAATAAGAATAATTATTGAAACAGAAGTAGGAAAGCTTCCTTGATAAGTCGGTGCTGAAACTCAGCCCTTCCTCATAAAAATACGGCTACCACGGACTTACACCTACTTAAATATATATAAATTGATAACAAGGTTAAACACAACATAAAATATAAAAAAAAGATTGACCGAAGGGACTCGAACCAGTGCCTAGTGGATGTCTAAAAACTGATGTTGACTTTACATTAGATGATTGATGGCGTTAGGGGCGAAAAATTTATAAACATACTAGCTATGCCCGCGACATTGTCTGCGTGGATTAGTTTTTTTGGGTACCATACCTCTTTACCTTAACTTATATAAACTTCGAATGTCATGTTTATTTATATCGAATCAATGACCTGAAAAATAAGTTTCTAGCTCTAAAATTAGGGATACTTCTATACAACTTTTATTCCCGCTTTTCGACACCTTACAACCCTTATTTTGAATTAAAAAATGCCTAGCCTATGTTCTTTCTGAGGGTCTAAAGATTGAATGTGCCAAATTTCATCGAAATCGGTTGAGAGGTTAAAGCGGGAAAGCGTAACAGACAGACAGTTACTTTCACATTTATAATTAGTAGGGATTAAATTTTTACAACTTTGCTGTTTTTTTTTAATTACCGTATATACTTTTAAGTATCCTAAGTGCAAAACTAATAATTGGGAATTACAGACACTTCTTTTTATTTCCATTACTCCACATCAGCTATCGGTCATGCCGTTTCAGAGATTAGCTAACTGATTTAAAAAAAGATTTTTTATGTACTTACGTTTCATACATATGTACTTTCTTTGCATTACATAAGTGAAAAGCTGTTTCACAAAATAAAATTTGAAATTACAAATAATTCAATTCCATTTTATTTAAATGAACCTATGAACGTATACCTAGTTATTCTCTCTCTAATTATTTATTCATACTATATGGTGTAAAAGAGTATAATAATGTGCATGAAATGATTAAGGCCTCTAACGTGTTTAAAACGATAAGGATACGTCAAGGTTTGCTAAGTTGTCCTCAAAAGATATATGCGATTGCTTTATGTCAGGATTTTTTGAGTCTTTGGTACAATAATAACCCTCACAATTATGTATAAACAACATCTATATAAATTTATCAAACTGCGTTTTAAAGAGCTGTAAACGCGTTAATGTATGAAAGTATAATAATATATAAATTAAAATTAGTTTCTTTAAGAAAACCTTTAAAAAAAACGCTAGATATTAAATTTTTAAACAACAAACTGAGTCATGATTTCATTTTATGTGATATAAAAATTTCTTTTTCCATTAAATTAGAAAATCATTTAAGAAAGCTTTTAGCTGTATGCTTTTAAAACCGTATATAAACCACAACTCGAAATAATAAATAAATATAATGTGCAAAACAAAAACGACTCGTGAGGGATTTGAACCCCCGTCCTCCGAAACCATATGTTTGTATTAAGATTGGCGCTCTGACCAGCTGAGCTAACGAGACCAGAAAGCCTCGTGAGGGATTTGAACCCCCGTCCTCCAGGAATAGTCGTTAGACTTTATTATGGTTCGGTGCTCTCACCAGCTGAGCTAACGAGTCACACGAGCGTCGGACGAAACAACGGGCGCTATCAACTCGCTCCGAGTATGACTCACCAACGTATTGATAGGTAGTTACATACAACAATCAGTGTGTT
The DNA here is from genome assembly GCA_020976665.1 of Heortia vitessoides. Classification (NCBI taxonomy): domain Eukaryota; kingdom Metazoa; phylum Arthropoda; class Insecta; order Lepidoptera; family Crambidae; genus Heortia; species Heortia vitessoides. Next base: position 11,334,240 of record JACJUM010002543.1, read on the forward strand.
GTACTGAAATCGGAAAAGGACTGGATACTGTAGGATACGTAAAAAAGATTGCTGAGTTTTCTATATACAACAGACGTAAATAGAGCTGACTTTACTGTCGACATCTTTAAAGTAGTTAAGTAGCAGCTGAATAAGATAAGCAAACCAAAAAGGATTTCATGATTACAAATTCCGTTCGCGTTAGTACCTACTACTGCAGCAAATTTTCGACGAAAATCGACGTTCAACTGTAGCAGACCTTTACTAAGTTTCGTAACTTACGGAAATATTACGTAATTTTTTTAATGTATTGGTTACGTTGATTTCTTCAAATAAATGTTGTTTTTAATGGTAATAACGAAAAATATTAGGTAAATATTACCATATGTTTACATATTGTTGTAACCATCTTATTAATTTATATTACATTACAAGGCAACATTTAGAAAATAGCTGTGCCTTGCCAAGGCACAAAGCAATGTATTTTTTTTTTTATTTAACTTTTGGCACAAAATGTACAAATGGCGGACTTAATGCCAGATGGCATTATCTCCCAGTCAACCATTACACAAAACTGAAAAAAATATGCGAAAGGTAGGTATGCGAGTTTTAAAGAATTATAAAATAAATTGAAATGATAATTTTCTCTTATCTTATAGCCTACAGGTATTTGTAAAGATGAATTAGTATTCAGAGTAACTTAAAATAATATTGCATAGGTAAGTTATTAATTATATATATATATATATATATATATATATATATATATATATAAAATCAAATTGGAGTGTCTGTTTGTAATATTAAATCAACTGCTTTTTACTAAATATATATACCTAGATGTATACTGATACGTACACGTAACATTTTTTTCAAATTTTTGTCGGTCAGATATTTTGAGATGATCTCTGAAACAACTGGACCGATTTTCATGGGAATATATAAAAAGGACAACTTACGCTATATAACATTAAGCTTCAGCTAATAGGAGCGCAATAACAATCCTTTTTGAGTAAGAGCTTTCCTTGCGTAAGGTGAAGTTACGTAAAAATAATGTAAGAGGAATGTACCTTTTATAACACAGAGGACTACAAAGACATGGTTTTTAAAAAATATGGTGCAGTTATTAGAAAACTAAGCCGTTTTTGAAGTTATTCGAATGTAATTCAGAAGAAAGATTCTTCCTTGTAAGTCATAATACCTATGTGGAATATTTTTTGGAAATCTTCTCTTAAGGGCATATAGGATAGTAAGACAGTTCTCTGATTTCTAGTTAGTTCAATATTTTTTTTTATATTCAATTATTTGGTTACAAATTCCTATTAATAATTATAATTAGTATATATTATTCCTGATAATACAAGGAGTACAAATTTAGACGGTGTAAAAGTTTGATAATCACTTGGAAACTCCACGTCAAGCGGTTGATAGTATGATGACGATGTTGCAAATGAGTTACTGTTTAAAATAATGTTCTTATGATTGTGGTAGAGTAACAAAACACTGGTATTCATTGACAAATTTGTTTATTAACACTTATTAAAACATACTACTGTTACAATGTTTTATAAAATGGCGATAGTCTATCTATCTTATGCACCCGCTTATGGTTATTACGTTTTGTTTCTATTCGCTGGTACTTATTTAATAACCATGGATGCATAAGTGTAGATAAAAAACCATTGTTGAGATCATATTAAGACATCTATTACGAAAACAACTGAATTTATAATCAATCGTCTGTACAACTCTATTCTTCTCTTATATATTTTTTTTTAATTTTTTACATATTTATATATCAATTACACATACAAAAATAAGTCTAATTTAATAAACTCACTTAAATGATTTGCTCAAAAATACAGGATTAATTCAAAAATACTAAATATCCTCTTACGAGACAATTTATAACAGCATAGACAACATATATTGAATTACAACTTGTACATATAAATATTCAAATCAATAAGTTTTGTACTTTAAAAAAGAACAGAATGGTAATAACAAAATTGTTCCACTTAAATATAACAAGATCCTATGAAGTGACAATATTTTTAATTTAGATAATTTTCCAATAGCTTGATTTATGTGCTATACATGAAAGGCTATTTGTATTTTTCAATTAACTTTGTATAATCTTATAAATTAATAAATAATGTTTGGTTAGGCATTCTCCAAAATATTGACTCATGAAACTTTTCGGTATTTAAAGGAGGATGTGAGTCTCCATCGACTAATAGCGAAAAAACTGACATAACTACTGGTTTTACCTGCGCATAATCACGCCTCGTCGCTCACGTGTCGATTAGAGACAGTGACAATATATTGTATTAATACTTATATTCCGTATAAGTCCAGAATCACGCTATTTAAAGTTCTTAAATAGATCAAGCCATGTAGTAACTGTGTATGCACTTGATAAGGCTTTATGGTTTTCCTCCAAACAGCATATGACAGTTTCTTTTATGTATTGTTTTATAATGCATATTTGGTTTGTATCTTTATATTCGAAATTAAATAATTTTGTTAGTTGTCGTTAAATCAATAAAAACAATTTACAAATTTTAGCAACAGTTTCTTCGGTTGTTATAGAAGTTTGGACAACTATGATAGTTATATAAAAGTATAGAAAAATCGAAATCTTCCTGCAACAATATGCCAGTAATGTCAAATTAAAATTTAGGAAATAATTTTTATTAATCATACACTGAAGCAGTTTCCACTACAAGTTGGTTATGTGTTAGGCGCAAATATTCGAATTTGTTCACTGGTCTACTAAATACAAATTAATCTCTAAATCTCGTATGATAATGCCCATTTAAAAATAAAAGTATGGTGCAAATTGTGCCGAATGCGTATGTTTCTCAGAGATAATCCTCTTTGCATTTGAGAAGAAATATCTTTACACTTTACAATCATTTTGAGATTCTGTATAAACACCTAGCCATTTATTAGTACAAGTACAAATTAAACAATTCGGTGGTTAAATATAAAAAAAATTATCATAATTCAATTAAATCTTTAAACAAACAGTTTTTTCGTTTCATAGTAAACAATATTTAATTTTCAAGACTATGATTATACTTATTCTGATGATTTTTCAATTACTTATACTGTAAACACTTGGTACATGTATTTCACTGGTATAAAACTATAGCTATGTGAGTTTTTTTATTATGTAAATGCTTTTTCTACGACATATAAAATTACAACTGCGCCATTTATGATCAATCTTAGCATAACTGCCCTATTTATCCAAGTACATGTATGTGCATTGAAAAAAGTGCTGCGTGTGTCTGAGAGATTTTACATGTTCAATCAATAATTGTTTGGAGACTACAGTTGATATACTTTTGAAAATAATATCCTGCAGATCTTATCTTTGAAAAGCACTTTTGCCACCAATATTAACAATATAATTTGTTATCCCTACCTAATGTTTTATTAGAACAATTTCTTAGCATGCTACTCGTTTACACCGATAACACTACTTGCGTAGTCAACACTCAGTACCTATATCGCAGTAATTGACAAACGCATTCTTACCAAATAATACATGTACATTGAGTTTGTTTAAATAAACATAACTGCAATTAATTTTATTCAAAGACAACAAATAAATGAAATCTATACCGCACACACATATTTCATCAACCATTTTGTCTCAATTATTAGAAATTCAAATAGTGTGATCGTTTAGTTTAAAAAAAAAGTTATAGATATTTCTTTTGGTATATAAATTATTCAGTTTTATTTACAATCAACTGACTTAATACAAAATACGTACATAGTATTACATTCCACAATCCATCCATCATCATTTTCATCATTCAGTTCTTCATCAATATATTACACGTGAATCCTAAGATCCACCAAGGCCCCAGCGTATCCGTTTCAAAACTTTGTTTCTTTTTTAATACATAAAATATACAAAAAAAGATCTCATTTCAAGTCATAGGGATAAATAGAAAGAAAACCAAGTGATACCCTACTTTTTATGTTCTTATCAATTAGGCAATTGAAAACTGGGTTATTTTAAAATGGATTTATCACATTACTATCACAATATTAAAAAAAGATAGTATATATTACTATACCGACAACATTCAATGCATTTGGTACCTTCGTTTTCTAATACCTTTTTGGTACATCCTTAACATCATAAACCTTTACATTCACTCAAGACTTTCTTAAAGCTAATAAAACCACACGACTTTTAACATAATGTCAGTACACCGTATGACGAACTGATCCCTCAATGTTCTATCAAACGTCTTCATATTTATTCAAAAATATACATTTTCGATTCAGATTTTTCGTGCGAACCGCGACAATAAATTGGATACTTGTTGCTTCCGGACAGTAATCAACAGTGGTATTTCATGTTGAAAAGCAATAACATGGAACGACATTTAAGCTACAAGAGCTACAATATATGTCTTGTATTACCGAATTAACTTGATTATATTAAATAAGTTCCGAAACTTTGCGTTGAAATAGTTTAATAAATAATCTCCAAGTATACCTGCTATATTTACCGAAATTTGTAAAGTTAAATGTTTTGATAAAAGGATGAATGTGTTAAAAAGAGTCCAAATTTTTTTCCAATTTATACCTAATTTATGCTTTAGAATGTAATCATATATACTGTCGATCTATTCACAGAATAGAAGACGAAATATTATCACCTAAGATATAAACCTAATTAAATAACTATATACTAATGACACAGATACATTGTGGCACTGAATATAGCGGAATAACAACAGTTACTATTTCCTTATTTAGTACCACAACTGTAATAACTTATCTGAAACGGCGTTTATATATTCTATTAATTTTCATAATGCTGTTGTTTCTTTTCAGGTTTCTTCACTAAGTAAGCATTGATTGGGTACTTCAATTTGGTTTTCAAACTTTCATTGTGTTCTTCTAGAGAGTTCACTGCGTAATGTAGTACAAGCTCGTTTAATGTTCTGAAAAAATAAAATTTTATTTTTCAAACAATAATAGTTAATTAGGTAGAACAGGTAATAAAGAAGGGTCAGGTCAGAAGTACCTAGAATAAACTAGCACTTATGAAAGGACTAATTCGAGTAATAGAAGCGAGAGTTATGCTAAAATCGTAGCAAGTCGAGATCCAGTCTCTACCTATCCCGATGGTATGCTAGCATGATTTATGTATGTAAATAATAATTATAGTATATTAAATTTAAAGATGTCTTTATGTAGCATTTCTTTTCTATTTTATATTTCAACGGCCCCTAATGACTAATACGCCGAAAGACACACGTATTTTTTCAAAATCTTAGGCATGATAAACGACTGCACGATCTAAAATAAATAGGTACAGAAGTCAATCTACATACTTAGTGCGCTCAAGCAAAACAAACCCGGTCACGAATACGATATCTCGGACCGGTTAGGACCACTGCGAGTGCTTGAGACACTGTTTTATTATAATACTAGCTGCGCTCCGCGGTTTCACCCGCATTATATTGTAGAACTTTCATACTAACTTTGCACCCCCGTTTTACTCCTTTAGTGGGTGAATATTCTTTAAACTAAGAAAATACTTTCTTAGTAATCTACGTTACATAAGGAAACCCAGAGCAAAATTTCAAAGTTCATACCCTTACATATCAATCTGGGCCTACATGCCCTATGTTGATATGTCAGTCAGTCAGTCAGTCAGTCAGTCAGGCAGGCAGTCATTAAGCTCCTTCTTTTAGTATGAATTTTTTTCGCGACGCGAGACAACATAGAAATACCCACACACAGAATAATCATTTAACACCCAAACACAGAACAAACATAAATATCATCATATAAATATTTGCCCTGGGTGTGATTCAAACCTTTGGCACACGAGATAGGATCACTACCATCGGGCTAGTCAAGGGTATAGAGGTAACATTACGTTAACATTAAAATAAAAACATTTTAGCTATCATTGATTTATATTTCCGTTTTCCTCTTTTTCATTCTCAACAATAAATCCAATAACAAGATAAGAGTGCTACTAACATGACAGGTTTTTAAGTAAAAGTCAAAGTTGACAACTCCAGCGCAACCGCCGAACTGAGGTACAAAAAGTTACTGACGCGGACATTTTTGTCTCTAAAGGGGAAAAATATCTTCTTACATTATTTACACTTTACCACTTAAACACAAAACGAAAGCTCTCAAAACGTAGGATGATGTTACATTGCTTAAATTACTCCTTAATATATCAGCTATCTGCCAGTGAACGTCCTATTATTCAGGGCGTTTTAGAGATTACTTAAAAAATAGACAAAAATAAAAAATATACATATTTTGTTATATGTACCGAGTATACATCCATATGCATGTAGTAAAAAGCTGTTATTTTATTATAACAAAGAGACTAATTTTATTTATAGCTATTGGGTGTTGATAACGTTATGTACCCGAAACAGTTTTTAATCTTCGTTCCTGTCTGCATTGCAAACACAATATAATGATCGTGAATACAAGCGCTTAAAGCGACTTAGTTCGGAGTCAGGTATGAAATATTGTGGAATTTAGTAATTTATTTTCTTTCCATGAAATACGTAATATTTTTAGTTTATGAGACTACTTATAGTAGCTTAAAAATTTTATGCTTAGTGAATGTCACAGTCATAAAATTAAACAACTTTTGACTCACGCAAGTCACTTTCGAGAAAAGTATAGTACTGCTGGTCTCGATTTGGCGGAGGTAACTTTAGTGGCCCAAATATAATTTAATTCTCAGAAAATACATAGAAACCGCATAACAGATAAGACAGCGAGTAACAGTGAAATATGGGACCGAATTATAATTAATCCTACCTTTAGTGAAAAAACAATTCTACATATTATTATTTGCATAAATAAAAATGTTACTCACTTGTAAACATTGTAAGGTTCTGCAAAACCATAACCTCGTTCAGTCTCATATATGATGCAATGGTACACTAAATTATTGCAGCAAATAGACAAAGCGCGTTGACCCGTCGAGTTAGGACGTATTAAAAATGTGCCTGTGGGCTTGTCTTCTAGTAAATGTTCAGCCATTTCTCTGGTACAATTCTCAACCATCCATGTAATAGATTCCCGATGAGCATATAACTCTTCTAATTTGTGTGTGTTGTCATCTTCAAGAGCTTGCATATACTCATCAGTTTTTCCTCGTCTTTTTAACCAACTATAAAAAAGAGAAGTTTTATTAGCTTTTATATATTTCATCCTCATAGCATAATTAAACTCTAGTTTTAGAGAATATAAAATTGAATTTCCTGTATCTAACAAGTAAGGCAGATGTCTATTAAAGTAAAGAGATTGGAAATAATTAGACAGACAAAAATGAATAATAAAAATTATATATAATTCTTTTTTGTTATATATAATATCATGTCACATACTATGTTTAATTAAATAAAATTATTTATAAGAAAACCTAAGAATAGCGTCTAAACATTTAAAAATCATATTTGTGAAATTTGCAAGAAAATATGTAACACCAAAAAGAATTGTGAATACAGAAACCAAAATAATGAAAATCATTACTTACAGTTTGTATCTCTCTTTTGTACTGTAAAGTGCCATAACTTCAGATTTCAATTTTGTAGTTTCTCTTTCCAATAATAAACTGTACTCAACTGCTTCTTTTAATAAACTATTGAGCTGTATTTTTGCATGTTTTAAACTGTTTAATCTAATAATTAGTTGGTTACAATTATCTGCAACAGTATTTTTTTCATGTGGTTGAGCTTCAGAAATCATTTTTTCCTGCAGCTTTAAGTGTTCTTCACATTTTTTTATCGTTTCTTTAAATGCATCTAAAGCTTGCCGTTTACATTTTACTTCATCTCTTACCCTGGTGTACTTGTATGAGTGTTCACCAAAATTCCTGGTTTTTAATACATATTTTTTATGGGTATTTTTATATTCTGCTTCCAAAGCTTCATCATTTTCACCTCCATCATTTTCTTGCAGTCTTGACAATGGGTACATAAGTTTAATATCCAAGCTGTTATTGCAGTGCCCGAGGGAATATTCTGTGTAAAACCTGACCAAATCAACCACTGAAGTAAATTGGAAAGGTTCACAAAACCCATAGCGACCATTTTGATTATATATTTTAATTAACTTATTTGTACCACCTTTACGCACAGTTAATGTGTATCCACTATCTTTGTTTGAAGCATTGCGGACCAGGAATGTCCCATCACAAGTGTCACGTAGTTTCTCTGTGGCTTCATCTCTATAAAAAAAAAGTTTCATTAGTATTATATAAATAAAAATCACAGCTAATTAGTTCACTAAACATATCTGATCGAATATTGAACATTAAAGAATTAACTTTAATTAACATCAAACGGTTTTTATTTGTAAGCATTTCCTTTAGCCCTTATGTGTCATGTTTACCTTTGTAATATGCCAAAGAAAACATGTATAGCTTAAAACTCAATCAATGACACAAATAGGTATTTATTGAAATCTGCACAAAATTTTTTACAGCTTTACATCGAATTCAGAGACTAATGATCTTTAGGAGAAAAGAGCTAGTCCTGATTTATTGTTTTCACTCTTCTCAAAAGCCTTCTGGTGTTGGTTCCTAAAGTTGCGAGTTTGGGAACCTCTAGGAATACATAAAGCTAACTTTTGATAAAAAAAAAATCAGTATGTGTGGTTAATATGACCTCAAGGTGAAAAAATATAAATGCAACAGCATTTGAAAACCTATAACAAACAAATGTAATAATATGTAAAAGATTTAGTTAAAGCTTTATTTCATCATTTTTGAATGGATTCATAATTCATCTAAGCAACTAATATGCAACATTACTTCAATTATTGTGGGAGTTTTAATGGGCCAATTGCAATTACTTTTTAGATAATATGATAGATGTTGAGATTTTATTCAAGCATTTATTTGAATAAAATTGTAACTTATTTTTTTCTATAGAATAATAAGAATGTATCAAAACAGTGAATTTATATTTAAGAGCAAATTTAGCCCTAATTTACTTTTTCTTGTTTTCCTAAGAATTGTGTACATTAGAATATTGAGTAATCAATATTCTAATGTACACAATTACATTGAAGTCATGCATCAATATTATGTATGAAGTCAAGTAAACATTAAAATAAAATTACATACATACATCACACCTTTGTCCCATCAGTATTGGCAGAGACTATGGATCTCTACTTGTTACAATGTTAAGAAACCTCTCTCGCTTCCCTTACTCGCATTAGTCTATTCATACACACTCATTTATTCTTGGTACTTTTGATCTGGCCCTTCTTTCATACCTCTTCCACCTGGTTAAGATATGTTTGCCTCAGTCATCCTATACCAAACAGATAGTCCTATACTTACATTTACTTTCATTACTTTTTAAGGAATCTTGCAAAATTGTTACCATCTCTTGCAACTCTTCAGTTGACTATGCTAACACTACTTGATCATCAGTGTAAAAAAGAAATTTGATAAGTAACCCATTCATGCTCAATCCACATTTACTGGCTTTCAAATTTCATAGAAGTCTGACAGTTGTCTGTAAATAAGTTGGATAACCTAGGTGATGTAGCATCACCCCTGTCTGACACATCTATAAATCTCAAACCATTCAGAGTAGGCACTGTTTATTCTAACACAAGCAGCACAATCCTTGTAAAGAAATTGGAATGCCTGAATCAGACGGTCATTCACCCCATATACAGATATAATCTTTTACAACTCCTTTCACACAACCTTATCATAAGCTTTTTCCAAGTCAATAAAAACGCAATAGACCTTTTAACCTTATACAAGGCACTTTTCGACTATGCAGTGCAGGGAAAAGACTTGATCCGTGCATCCCATTCCCTTCCTAATTAATATATACATACTATTATTTTAACACAGATATATGTACTAATTAGTTTCCATTATTTTATTATAATAGTGTTACAATTTTCTTTATAATAAAAATAACAAAAGAAATCAATAAAATAAATAATGCAAATATTCTTTTGTAATCTTTTTATCCTTCTCTAGAGTACTAATTATATCTAACTTTATAAACATAACTGTGAAATAAATTATAATTTTACTGTGCTTGATTAAATTATTTATCCTTCATGAGTTCAATGTAGTTGCATGCATTCAAAGTAGCTTTGACACACTTTTTAATGAGAAATGTATATCAAATGTATTGCACAATAACTCACTATAATGTCACTTCATGTGTCACACAAAGGATAAGTACACTTATTTTTCATCATCCGCATCAAAGTCATGATCAAATGAAAGAAGTTTGGTTAAAAACTCAACTTGCTCAGTTGTGGTTATTACAACAGCAAAAAAATGTATGTAAATGTATCTACTGGTGAATGCTCAATTGTAGGACACCACCAGATTATCTCAAGTAACCTTACAAATGATAAACTTTACTTCATAAATTTCTTATTAAATCATTAACATTTTGATAACAAATTATTGGTCAAACAATTTCTCCTAAATTTACTTCATAATTTTTTTATTACATCAATAACAATTTCGAGATTCTATAAGATATTTTTTTTTTTGAAACATTATTATTAATAAATGCCAGAACACATACAGAAAGACTAAGAATTAGGAGACATGATGATGATTCTTACCAAAGTGCTAAATATACTTTACTGTATTAAAAATAATACTAATAAAAGCTAAAAACACAAATATAATTTAAATGTATTAATATTTATGTTAAGGAAGAAAGATAGTAGAATTTTATTAGCACTATCTCATGCAAAATATACTTATAAGTAAAAGAAAGTCCAACACTGAAGTATAGTAAATTAAACAATTAATATTACCGGGTTATGTCTCCCCAAAACCATTCGGCGTTCTCCAACCTTTCATCAGCTGATTGTTGCGGTTCACCTATCTCGACCATTATTAATACATTTTAGGCTTGCTTATACACTTCAGGCTCATACACAAAATTTTTGAAAAATGGTAGCGTAAACTTTGATTAAAAACGCCCAAGGTTGAGAGCGGCTACTAAACGCTTCCGCCTTTTTGAGGTTACTACACTTTAACACTATATTTCACGGATAACTAAAGAATTCTATTTAAATCATACTTCAATATTCTTAAATCACACTATGAATTGAAAAAGGCGGATAATAAAAGAAAACATTAGCCAACACTTCAAAAAGGAGTATCTGGATCACAAAGGAAATGGGCGAGTTTGTAGATTGTTGCTATGGCACTCGGTACCTCGGAAAATCCGACGGGGCATACTCCGAACATAACAACGATTTATCATAACATCAGTTAAGACTCATTCTGGTTAAACATTTTTTTATCCACCTAGGAATTAAAACAACTTAAAAATTGCAGTATCCAACTGCTGATAAAATCCTATCCGCCATCACTCACTTCAATTCAACTATTTACTCTATGCTTTCCAGTAGACTAGAGTTTAGGCCTAACAGGCATGTACTAAGGGCCTCATCATAGACTAGATGAAATAATTTTAACGGTAGTAACGTCATTAATTCCGTTTACAATTGTCCAGATTTTTAGAACTGGCAAACTCATACTGTCAGTTTGACAGTGACAGTATTTGTTATGGTGGCCCAAAATCGCATTGAAAGGCTAGAATATGATAGTGATTGCACCTGAATAAAATGTATTTTATCTAAAATAACTTGTGAATACCAAAATTATAATTAAATATGCTGATATCCTTAATTTTACTAATGGACAAATTATACTGAATTATAGTTTTTTGCGTATGTTGTCTCATGCATGATATTCTAAAATGCCTTGCAAAAGTGTAATTGTTTTGTTTAGTTTAATTCTAGCTGTTTCCGGTACCCATATTAAAGGAGAATTTTCGACTGATGAGTTCTTCAAGTTTCTTGTAAAGTTTGGTTTTCAGAAAACTGATATTCATTACCAAAAGGAAACATATGGCTACATATTTGGTAACATCACATCTCAGCAGACCTTTAAATATCCAATAACTTTTGCTGTTTTGGATAGATGGCATTTTATTAACTACTACAAAAACAGAGACTTGCCTGATAAAGAAGCAGCATGTCAAGCTATGTTTCAAAATTTAAATGGTTCAGCTTATCATCCAAAATGCAATGCTTATGGTCAAGATTTGTTCAGAAGAATACCGTGCCCTAAAGGTGAACTTTGTGTGGATGAAGACTCCCCATGGAATGTCATTAAAAAGAACCAATTTACTTATGTCATTCAAAATACAGGTCAACCTAGGTAAGATATATTTGTTCAACCTTTCACTTCAAGTTACAGATCAGTCACCAGTATAATTCAATAAAGCATAATTATTTCTTAAATACTATATCTATTTAAATACAGAGTAGATTTAATGAATTTTCCTAGTTGGCTTATATGAAAATGAACAAAAAAAAAGGTTGTAACATTATTGATGATAATCAATGTAAACATTTTCTGGTAACAGCATTTATTTTGGATAAATTCGGCTAAATATTTTTATTACTAATATAGAAATTTAAATGTAATAATTATGAAATTACAATCGTTATATCCATTAATAGATTAGCCATAGTTAATTATGTATAAATAATGATTTTTCTTTTACAGGTTTTGGTATGTCTCTATGGTAGCATGTTACTTAGATGAACTGAACTGCTCCTGGCATCACTATAGTGGAGCACCATCCAAGAATAACAAAACTTTAACTAATAAACCCCAAAAAATTCAATATGACTTCTGGCTAGTCAATGGAAGTCCAAATTTATCTTTTTATAATACACTGTTGTACCAATTCTCCTTTGATCGCCAGAACACACTAGAACTGTATTTAGTGTTTTGGCTGTGTTATGTCATTCTGTTACCAGTTCAGATATATGCTGTGAGGTATGTTTTAAAAGTTTATTTCATAATTAATCTATAGTGAAAAATGTAATATAATTTAATGAAAAAGCAAACTAGCTAATAATTTATTTTAAGCCAAATTGCCTGCCAATAAGTGGATATATAAGAATAAGTAGACCATTTTCAACTTAAAGGAACGAGGGAATTAATTAAAATTAATTAAAATTTGCTTTAGAATTCTTTGTATTAATATCTATCTATCTAGCTATATAGCTGCCTATATATTTGAAGAAATTAAATTACTAACATTTCAGGACTCAAAAACACCCAGTGACCAAACTCTTCACATTCAGTCTGGTTCTGGAGTTCATTGCTCTGTGTTTTAATGTACTCCACACTGTAAAATTTGCTGTGGATGGTATGGGATTTGCTGGTCTGGCAGCAGCAGGTGACATACTTGACATAATGAGTAGAGTAAGTATTTTTCGATTGTGCTATTATAAATATTATTTAAAAGTAAAATAGAAGTGGGTATAATTATTTTCTTACTTTGTATAATATATATTTAAACCTGTATAATTGGATTTCATAAGTTCACAGCTAAAAATACTCATAAACCAATATAACTCTTTAAAATAAGAAGTTTGTATTGGAGAGATTTGAATTATAGTTTATGTTTTACCAATAACTGTTGTAACTATTTTTTTCTAGTTGTAATATATTTTTCAGACTCTATTTATGCTTCTGCTCTTACTACTGGCAAAGGGATGGGCAGTTACCAGACTAGAGTTGACATACAAACCTCTCGTGTTTGGTGTTTGGCTTGCATATGGCATAGTGCATATTTTGCTGTATGTTTGGAATACTGTAAGTAGTCAGAATTAATTTAAACAAAAAAGGTATACATACTCACTGCTATTTCTCATAAGGGTGTTCAGAGTATTGATTTCTATTTACTTTAAACTTAATATTGTTTCCTACAACCATGTATTTTAACTGAATAGCATCTTGTGTTCTAATAAACTCTAAATCATTAAAAATAGTCATAAATATGATTTAAAAATTATTAAAAATTAGTACTTTAATACCTTTAATGTAATTAATTTAGTAAAGTAATTTTCTAAGTATTTGTTAATAGCTTACAATTCCACTATTATTCTCATAATCAATCTGCTTAAGAAAACAGCCTCTCAATACACTACTGCTAAGAAACAATAGATACATCTTAGCAAATGTTATCAGACTTGTATTAAATGAAACAAGAACGCCTTCATCGCTCCCGCAAACACCTCAATGAGATTATCGTCGTGACCACTCGCGAAATTTTCTTTTCACGGCAAAGAGAGTGACTGAATTGGCCCAAACCAACCTTACATTCCCCTTTAAATCTCTGTGATAATAACATGTCTGTCCGCATTAATATAATTAATAGCATCTTTGAAATCCGTAACCTCTTGTATCAGGGTGCCTACATTCAGGTCAGGCATACTCTGTTTAACTTACCTTGATTACCTAGACCAACAGTGCTGGCATTGTTTTCCGGTTTGTACAGTGAGACCACCGTGTCACCGTTTACTCTTCGTTTTCGGAAAGAAATTTTAATTCTGTACTCAAATGCTTAAGACCCACAGTACTTTATGTTGCAACATTATCCCGTTTTTTCAATTTATTTATATTTTTGTAACTAAATAAAATCAATGTGTAATTAGGACCTACTAATAAATACGCTACTAATTATTATATTTCTTACTTTTTCTATCCTGCCCACGTCATCTCTCCGACTGCTAGTCTTAGAGCACTTACCGGCGAGTGCGTGAAATTCCACACACAGCGCATGCGGGTGCACTCATGAGACCGGTCGGTTTAAAATGTGCTTAACAAATGTGTTATTGTTAAAAATAAATTACAGACAGAGGTAGATATCATAGAGGAAATAGACGAGTATCAAACATGGCCAGGGTGGTTAATACTAACGTTGCGAGTGGCCATCATGATGTGGTTCCTCGCGGAACTGCGGAACACGATGATCTATGAGCACAACATGCCCAAGCTCAACTTCCTGCTGCACTTCGGTGCTTCCAGTCTGGTGTGGTTCGTGTATCTTCCCGTGATAGCTCTAATAGCGCTGCAAATCAGCCCCCTTTGGAGGTTCAAGTTTATATTGGGTATGTATATTATAAGGGATGTATGTATAAAAATTACAACTTAAAATTTTAATTAATGCTTATGAATGAAAATATAATTGTGTTGTAATGAAATGACTTCTGGTATATTAGATTTTAAAGTAGTAATGAAATGACTTCTGATTTATTAAATCTTGATGTAGTAATGAAATGACTTCTGGTCTATTAAATCTTGATGTAGTAATGAAATAACTTCTGGTCTATTAGATCTTGATGTAGTAATGAAATGACTTCTGGTCTATTAGATCTTGATGTAGTGATGAAATGACTTCTGGTCCATTAGATCTATTTATTCGTTTCCACAGTTCTGCTTGGAGTGGATAGTGTATTTTGTTCGAGACTGCATGTAATTCTTCTGCGCTCGCTATATAGAAACTACGTAGATACCTATTATCAATTAGTGTGCTTAATACAATAACCACTTATGATCTTTCGAATAACTTTCTCAGCTAGAAATTTATATTGATTGTATCACGAATGGCGCACTTATAAAGTTTGGTGACAGCATGGAAATAAGTTATTTCATATGTTTCAATGTTTTTATGGCTTAATTCTACAAGAAAAATTCGTTGCCTTTAACTCCTGCTATTATATATATAAGGAAAAGCTTACTGACTCACTGACTGACATATCAACGTGGGGTGTAAATGATTTGGGTTATCCCTAATGGAGTAAAACGGGGGTGCAAAGTTTGTATAAATGTTGTACAATATAAGGCAGGTGAAACCGCGGGGCAATGCTAGTTCTTAATAATGAAAAATAAAGCAACCTTTAATATTATAGCGAAATATTTTGTTGTTACTATAATTACGCAGTCTAACAACCACCTTATTTCTTATACTAATCAGATATATAAAAAAAACTGTATTTATGATATAAATGAGCTATATAGAACTTCTTCACTTGTAGCATAAGAGATCTTGACGCAACAAGCACTTCGTAAAATATTCTTAATTTCTCAACACAAGCTTCTATTAAAATGTAAAAAAAATCTGTAGAAAGGGGGGGGCATGATGGGGTAGCTAAGGGAAATAACAAAAAAACAGCATAATCACTATGTTTATTAGTCTCATTGATATATGGCACTTTAT
Organism: Heortia vitessoides; assembly: GCA_020976665.1. Lineage (NCBI taxonomy): Eukaryota > Metazoa > Arthropoda > Insecta > Lepidoptera > Crambidae > Heortia > Heortia vitessoides. Next base: position 11,350,328 of record JACJUM010002543.1, read on the forward strand.
GTCATTAATCTAACTATGATTTGGAGTCTTTGGAGAATCAATATATCACTTTTTTGATAATTAATAATTTATAAGAACATTATGAAAACCCATCTCGCCCCATACTATGGAGTGCTAGTCGTTCTCACAAAACAAACAAATATACGTGATCATTTGACGAAATTTTTAAACCAAGTCAAAAATATTTCTGATGTTATCCAGCCTCGAGGATTGCAAACTGCTGTAGTACCTGGTGGAGCATGATCTAAAAGTTCTGGCTTCATTCGTTGCCTAGGAAAAAACATCAATGGTGGCATGTAGGTTCCAGCAGCGTTAAAACATATTTCTACTGTGATAGTCTGTCCTCGTTCAGCAGATGATAACGAACCCACTTGTTTTCGTCTCTTTTATAGCTAGTATTCTGGTTTTAGACACAACGGAAATTCCAGTTTCATCGCAGTTTTATATTTTGTCAGAGGTCAATTTATATTTATCATAAATATCTCCGAGCAAGTGATAGAATTTACTACGGCCATTTATTGAACCCCATTGCTCTAGCTGCTTAAGTGGCTTCAGGTTTATGAATTGATAAATTTTGATGACGTTTCAAAAAACTTTTAATCCAATCAACGCCTGCCATTTATCAGAAATTGTGTGCCTTTCCATTTTTTACTGACGATTGATATGCTAGACGTCTCAGTTCTACAGTTGTTAGTCCAAAAAGACGCTCTATACTTAGACGCAGATATACTTCTATTTCAACTTCTTCTTTAGGTGTAAATGTAGTTTTTTTCGGGCCTAAAGGTAAACCAATAGTAACTTCACCCACTTCCTTCATTTTCTTAACATATCGCTCTAATGTACTCTAAGGTACTGTGTATGCAGAAGCAGCTGTTTTGTATCCCATTTCTTTGCTTAAAATTTTATCTACAGCTATTTTCATAGAATCTATGGACCACTCTTCTCTTTTAGTTTTTTCCTTGTAAGAACATAACATGATTTTATCTAAAAATAATAAATTAATATTATATATTAAGAAACTTAAATGAACGCAGACCCACAGCCCCATTTTGCCCCAATGTCCCATCATACCCCACACCCAATACCCCATTTTGCCTCAAAGGATTATTATGAACAAGAAAAATTAACAAACAAAATGTTTAACGAATTCCTACAAACAACATACATTACCAAAGTGAACAACACTAGTAATAAAAGAGCAAAAATATATAAATAGGGTGATCATAATTACCTTTCAATAATGACGCTGAACCGTACAAAAACTTAGATCGACGTAATGCTTAATCAGTTTTTCGTTTGTAAACAAAAGACGCGTGCACTCCCGCTCACAATTTCTCTCGCACTAACCGTCGGTTGAATGAGACTTCCTATTGGCTTATTGTTTTATATTCACAAACGTCTAGTTTCTTCTATATGTGCAGTACCCCGTCTTACCTCGCTTACTATTTATTGTATACTAGTCATCGCTTTATCGATAACTTAAAAACTTAAGTGCTCCCCTTCGTTATTAAAAGAGCTCCTGTGTAAAATTTTACGTTTTTAACCCTTATAGGCCCTACGTTGATATGTCAGTCAGTCAGTCAGCTTCTTCATTTATATATATATATATAAGATACACTCATCCAGTAAATGTACTTAGCAATCTCTGAAGAATGCTACTTGATCATACAAATAATTGTAGTGAATTGCGTATGTTTCCAGGTATTACATATTCAGCAGATTGTTTGGCGTTTTGCGTGATGGCCCATCTATTGTGGCCGACTCGCTCTGAGCAGTACTTACTGCTTGCGCCTCCAGACTATACAGGTAACGTTAACAAAGCTACCCTTTTGCGATAATTTATGAGAGATAGCAAAGTCAAAAAAGCGTTACGATATCCCGTCATTTTAATTTATGGTACATTTTTTTGCCTCCTAATTGTACTTTTATAATTAGAAGGGTGCTGTGAGGTACCAACAGAGTATAATAGTACCTCCCACTACACCAGGTGTCGTAACATGCGACTAGGGTACTAGAACCGACAGGTGGCGGTATATCCATCTGAAACATTGTAGCTCAAATGCATAGGGTGGGGATGGGCAGCTGCATCTCTATCGCTAAAGCTGCGCTCTGCGATTGGCAACATGCTCGCCCAGCGCGGCAATTATGGGCGAAAAAACCTCCTTTCTTGAAGAAGTCTATGTCCAGCAGTGGATTGCCAATGGCTGGTATGATGATGATGATGAATTATAAGGGAACTATATTTGGTAGTGATTACTATAAAGTTGAAATGACGGGATATCGTAACTTTTTTTTTATGAAACTGTAATACTTACTCATGGCTACAATTTGGCTATGTTGAGAGTATCTTACGCGGTAATAATTAAGATTAAAAGTGATCAAAGAATTTTGTCCTTTATCCAAAGGACAAAATTCATATTATAAGTATAGTATATAAGTATAGAAAGAATTTTGTCCTTTATCCAAAGGACAAAATTCTTTCTATACTAATATTGTAAAGAGAAAATATTGATTGTTTGTTGCTGTTTAAACATTTTAATAACTGTTTTCCCATTAGATTTACTTACTTACTTACTTTACTGCGAAACATAGGCATTGTTATATATAAAAAAAAATAAAAGATCGCTATCTAAACTATAATTATGTAAACAGAATTTGTACGTTTGTAACAAATAAACTCAGAAATTATTGAACACCTATACTATACCTACAACATTATCAACATGTGCCGTAGGTTATTGTATCGCCATATTGTGACAGGAAGGGGAATTACGTGGATGAAACCGCGAAGTGCTGCTAGTATTCTTTATAATTTGTTCGGTCTAAAATTAAGCTTTCATAAAACTTGGTTTGTAAGACCAGGCTTTGTTACATCAAACCACAATACTTACCTACGTTATAAATATGTAACTCATTTGAGTTCTCGTGCCTCAAGGGCGAGTTTTGTGTATTTTTTGGCATAAACGTCTATCAGAAACAAAATCAACAGTATTATTTATTTAATAGTGCATAAAGCGTTTGTAATAATGAAATATTCACATCACATCTCATATCTCTCACCTGATTCGGATTCAAGTCGCTTAAAGCATTTGCTTTACGGACATTAGACAATAGATGAATCACAAATATAATATTTTAACACCCATACACAGAACAAACTCGAATATTATAATATAAATGTTTGTCTATCATACGTCATCGAGTCCATTTATATATGAATACAGAACATTATCCTGCTAGTATTTTTTCCTTTCCAGCCGGCATAGACGAGTTGGACGAGTTCAGCGAGGCACCGCACGTCGTGCACGGCGACACTGCGCCGCTGACGGCGGACGACGACGAAGTCATATACACGCGCGCGCCGCACAAGCCCACGCCCACAACACTAACCGCCTTCTCATAGCGCCCCGCCGGTCCCGACCGCGTCTAGACACGCCGGTATGCGGTTCAGTGGAACAGTGACGTGACACCTCCTTTGAAATAGTAAGTTACGATTGATGTACCCGATGGCGCAGCCGCCGACGGCTGATTGCGTCTAGACACGCCGGTGTAAACTGAAGTGACTCAATTCTCCTGTGGCCCAATAATCTGCTAAATATGCCGTTGCATGTTCGAAGATCAGCCCAATACAGAAATATGGCAACGCAAAGGCTGATGTGCGACAGGAAAACATGCGGTAGAACGAGATTATATTTACGTCTTGATATCACAGTCGTGATTGAATGACATCATTAATTAGAGATTTTGCCTATGGACACAATTGTCTATGGACTTTTGGTCTATGTTAGTTGATTTTACACGAAACATGTGTGAAATGAATACTTTAGTTTTGTAATATTAGGTAGATTTTTATAGTGTACCTACAGGCACATACAATCTCTTATAGACCGACACGGCTTGATCGGCATTCATAGGTCAGAGAGAGAAATGTCTACCTTTGTTACTAGTTTTATTTTGTAAATAAAGCAATTACAGCCTAGTTTTACACACGTAGGTATATATGATGGTTACATTAATTTGACAATGTATTTAATGTGTATGAAAATGTTTTTGTAGTTGACGTTATAGTGCGCAGTTAGTCAGCGTATTTAGTCGGTAGTAGGTACTAAGACTTACATAATAGTGAATCAATGCATAGTGGCTTGCGCGAATCGTCCCCGATGAGCGCCAGCCACTATGCTAGTAATTTTTGTTTACTTCCTTTTAATTTCATTCATTCATTTTAAATGTTGCGTTCCGATCCAGCCTTTAGTCATTACACATTGAATCAGGTATAATCTCAATAATACAGTCAATATACTTTTTCTACAAAAAGTATTTATAATATTGAGCTACTAAACAGACCACAAATATAAATAAGCAGATTTACTATTTAGGCTAATTAAATTTAGTACTAGTTAAATAGTATTATTTAAACTCTTCGACAAGTTAAACGGCGGCGATTCTGAAATACTTGTGACGTAGTAATATTTCAAAAAATAAAAACTATGGCGGAACGAAAATAACAGGCATATCATATTTTTTACACGAGACATTCATTTTTATTTAAAAGATATTATAAAAATGCACGCGAACTAATTAAAAAACATGATTTTTTCATGAATTTATCTTCATTTTAAGCCTATTAGTAGAAGAGAGCTAAATCCTATGTTTTTATGTTATTACTGTTGTATTATAAAGTTAGTATAGCTTTAAACAACTAGAATACAGTCTCATTGTAGGTTACACGATCATGTGTTTATTTCTTATTGAACAAATGATATCCTTCGATCAATTATGCATACACTTAATATTACGAATAAAATCCTAAAGGTGGCATCGTCTACTACGTTCCTTAATGTAGGCTAACCTCTCATTGAATGCTCCCGACTCCGCCACCCACAACCCCCGGCGTCCGCACTCTGGTAAAACGAGCACGTAGTTTAGTGGTTCCTAAACTCTTGAACCGACGGAACATTGGGCAACAAACTTATAAATGCTTAACGAAATCAAATTCCAATTTGAAATTAAAAAAATAAACTAAATTTATATTAAAAATTATCAGCATATTTTTGCGTTAGCATCTATTTCTGACTCGTATATTGTGTACTAGAAAACCTTTGGTTTCTTTATGAACAGCTGATTTAGCATGTGATTGATCGAAGGACGTCACAATAATTTTAATTATTTGAGCGTCACTATGATTACGTGAGTTGGAAAGCTTTAAATTACGTAAACAGTGAAATTACTCGAATCAGATTTAATGTTTTCCGCTGATAATGGATGAAATGCGCGCGCGTACAGGGCGCCGTTCACAATTTAGTACTGTCATTTGTACAGTCGAGAATGTATGTCGGGTACGACAAAATACGTAAGAGCAGTTATCCACAGCAACTTGGACGTATAGGGATCTTCATGACACTTGTTTACCTTCACACCTAAGGGAGGCGCACGCAATGTCCTATCCAGGCATTGATGCAATGTCACCTTAATTCCCTTCCAGCCTATTCGGATAAGCGAAATGTTATTCTTATATGGACGACTGTACAAACAATCCTAAATATATATGAAATAGTCAAGTAGAATGTACATTAACGATACTTATATAAATTATATGCGGTACATGGCGTATCAAGTCGATTGTGAACAAATAGTAAATGTGCCAATTGGACATGTAGTTCAGAATACTTCATGTACTTACTTATACGGCGAGAGTGAATGCTAGTTTGTATTGTTCTTGTATTATAAAATGTTAAAGAATTTATTGTTATATAAGTATTGATAAGTCCAATTTTATCGCACAATTTTGTCATTTATATTAGTTTCAACTGCACTTAAACAAACCCAGTGTAATTTACAATGATACATTGGTAGTTGACACAGCGTTTATTTATTTAGATAGTATAATATACATTAATGAAGTACATATTGGTCCAAAGTTTTTTACTAACTTAACGTACTTATTCGTTTACATGTTATTACAGGATTGTAAACTTCTTCAGCTTATTATGTCCTGGCATCATTGTAATCTGTTTAACTTTAAATATTCCATAATGTACGTCACACGTATATTTTTTACTATTACGTTACTATTTTTTTCAAATATTTGATTCGATGCTGATATTTTAAAAACAGTAATTTAAATTGAGATGATTGAAAGGTAAAACTGATGTTTTAATTGTATTTAAAAATCATGTGTGACTGTGACGTCACACTCGGGAGGGAGGAATTTCACAAATGGCTCGCTGTGACGGGGGCTCAAAAAATCATGCAATGCGTGTGACTTTATAGAACTGGATTTGAACAAATTACTTTCAACTAAATACCAAGTAAGTCGCTTTGAGACGCATTCAATCATGATTTCAGTTAACAATATGACGTTAAGTCATGAATAAATTTTGAATGAATACTGATTCTTCTCAGCAGTGTGGACAATTGACAAATTGACACTTGACCGACTACAATTTCGCTAAGCATGTTATAAACACGCGCTGATACTTATTTCGATGTAACCCTTACCTCTATTGTGTTCTCCTTGATTTTTTACTTTTATTGTCAAGTATAAGTATTATCGTAATACAAGTAAGGTCGGTCCTAACCCTGTTTTAGGATAGAGTGGAGTTTTATCTTTCGGCGTGTTGTAACCAAATTGTAATAGAGTAAATATTATTATTAATATTAAAATTTCATGTTTAATTGCAAATTTATCATTTAAAATATCTCACAATTTGTATCTGTTATTTAATTGAAGATAATTCAAACACTGAAATAATTAGATATTGATTTATTAACCAAGATTTTTGATGTTTTAATAACTCTATGCACTGTTTGGTCATTTTTCGTAGTCTTTTTAGAAATTAAATATTATGCCGTTTAGTTAACATATCTCAAAAAATAATTTTAATAAAGCACTATTTTTTAATATACTTTCTAACGTCAGTTGTGTGATTGCAGGATTCTAATAAGTTTCCTTTCCGATTTTAATTAGGTGACTTTTAATGTTTAACTCTTTGTTTTTTACCTTTATTGCATATTAATATTAAGAAAAACGTTAGAGCAATTATATAGTCATACCTCTTTCCAATGTAACATTTGCTTAATAATGTAAGTGGTTATAGTACATAATGATAAAGAATTTACAAAATTAAGTACAGCTGAAACTATCTTATGAAATGAATACTTTATTACTTTTGTATACAAATAGCTATCGAATATTATATAATAAATTATTGGTTTTAATGTACAGCAAGTTTTAATATTGTATAGTAAATATGGAAGTACAATTAGATCTCAAGATGAATGTTAGCAAGATAATGACAGTGTTTTAATCAATTAAATGTGATTTTGATATAAGTAATTTTTGTTATTCGTGTGTATGTATGTACCCTCATACGTTTATTGATAAAGTTTTCGATGCTATTAAGAATATTTATTTAATAACTTTTGAATTTAGCACGAACATATTTTCTAAGTACCATACGTTTTGGGGAAACCAAATACATATTTGAAGTCACCATTTATGACTGTTGAATGTTTAAATATTTATTACATTATACAATATTAAATTTCGAAGCATCGGTTTTCCCGAATAGCAAATGTTTTTTAAATTGTAATCACTAAGCACTCATTGTTTGCGAACGCGCCAACTTACAATATATGGGTCGGTTAAAGGATAAAGTCGTGAAAACTACTGGTTATTTCATCAATTGTAGTACATATTTAGGTACGATCTGCCACTAATAGATTGATCTACCCAAATCAGTTGAGATTTCTCCACATAATAAAATCTACATGTTGGATAGTGAGTCCAGTTGATTAAGTTATTGTAATAGATATCAGTTGGTTGATCTGATGACAAGTTTCATCTTTACTGCTTTAAGTTGACATTTTCTGTTAAATATTTTCTATGTTCCATTTTAACTTAAAATGTCTTTCTTTAATTTAGTTAAAAAAATATGTTTTTATTTGGTAATTTTCAGCTAAGGCATATATTTTAATTAAGCTTACCTGTAACGCAAATTTACTGTAAATAAACTTTTCGTATTGAAATATAATTCTTATTGAATGTTGTGCCTCTCTATATAAGAATGAACTCATTTGTACCTTTATTAACTTTGCAATTTTTATTGATAAAGCAACCAGAATTTGTGCTATTCCTATCCGATACAGCAGGATAATACTGGCATAATGAGTAATTCCGAATGGATTCAAACAAACAAAGGCCCCTGTATTGTATTGTACTTAAAGTATTAAACCCTCGTTCATATTTAACTTTTACAATACGTAACGTCCTCCTTTCTTGGAGAGGCCTATGTCGAGCAGTGGACTTTCCATGGCTGGTATGTTGATGATGATGATATCATTATAACGTAACGTAAGTTAGTTGTTAACTACAAACTAGATTGTTGCTTGTTTTATTTGATCAAATGTTCTAAATACACTAATGAACTAGAAGAAATGAATAAAAAAACCCTTGAACTTATCAAAATTGGTGTTTCGCAGGATGACGAATAATAACGCAAATGCCAACAACAATAAGTAATTTATTTACCCACACACATAGGTACATACAATAAAACAGAATTAGAAGCTAGCACAGCACTTGAAGATTAAATTAAGAGAAGTTATAGTTAATTTATATTATATATAATTACTACCTTATAAACAGATAAATTACATTGTGAATTATATTGACTATGTGACCGAGTTGTAGGGTTTAGATCCCTACCTAACATCTAATAATACGGACAAAAATACTGTAAAAAAACAATAAAAAAAATATTCCTTAACATTGGGGAAACAAAATAATACGAATCGGTATATAATTTATAGTAAAAATAATTGGAACATTATTATAACTAATTTATATGGTACGCATGAAAGTACATAGATAACAAGTTGCACATTTTTTGAGGGTTATAATTAATTGATGAATGATATTAAATCTCCCTTTCTGTGTTTTATTTATATTCCCGTGAATGTACTTATACATCTAATAATATAATTCTTCCTCACAATAATTCTTAACACCGATAGTTACTCCACAAAGAAGTAGAAATTCATAAAAGTACATACTAATAATGAGTTCGAAACAAATACACTTTTATTAGATCATAATTGAGATAAAAACAAACAATCTAAAGACCACACCACATAACAAGTCCGGCAGACGCGTTCTAAATTTAAAGTCCTCACCAAAATAATAACCCACGATTAGAATTTTAAAATGCATTTAATATAGGTATTCCAATACCTCAGTATTTAGAAATATTTCCCATAAGGTTATTTCCATTTGCTAATAAATAAAATTACATCTACCATTTCTGAATAAATTTAAAATTGTACCTGACTAAAATATTAATGACTCATTTTATGACGAATGATCGTATCATTTTTACTTCCCTCCATAATAGGCTTTAAGTAAACCAACGTAACATACACTTTCCGTTCTTACCGCGATACTTATTTGCGGTACGAACTCAAGAACTATTACAACATCCTCCTGATAGAAGTACCGCCACGTAAATACTCATCTGTCTTCAATATGAAATAAATAATCTAACTGTTTAATTGTTTCATTAATAAATCTACTCCTAATACTCGTAAAATAAATAAATAAATATTTTCTAAACATGTACATATATAAATATAAGATAATTATTTAAACAACAACAGGTAATAATTATCACATAGTTTCTAACATCCAAAAACAAGTTGCATATATTATTTCCGCTTTTATAATAAACATGGATAGATAATAATAAATTATAAACTATAGTGACATGTTAATTAAGTATTGTGTTTAATACATTTGAATTATATACTTTAAAAGACTAAGTTTATCTTGGTAAGTACATAAATTATCGTAATGCTGTGAATGCAGGATTTTACTTCGCCTAACCGACCTAATTTGTTCGAGAATTTAAAGTAGGTATATTTAGTGCACATACAAATTACGTTAACGTGTCAATATGTTCATACTAAAAAGAAAAAATGCGTTCTATCCAATAATTGAAAAATCTTCATGTGAGCATTTTGAATCTTAGACATATTTACTCGTAGTGGTGGACCCAAAAATGGGCTAATCGTTTTATTAACTCTGTTTAAAATAAATGATGTCGAAATTACATTGAAATAATAAACAGCATTGAATTTTTGGCATAACCCATGTTAATTAACAAAACGGATCTAAAACTTAATGAAGTTCTAACAATTATCTACTAATAAGAAAATTATTATTATCAATTGCACGTAACAGACACAAATATACATCTACGAGACAAGGTTGCTTATGCTGATCGCATATGTTATTTCGGTCGTATCCAGAGCCGAGATTTATAAGAGTGACCTATATTTAGGTAAGGAACAGCCTTGCAGAAGCCAGACAATATCTAGTCGTGTTTACAGCTTGCAGCAGTTATCCAATATGTTTCTGGCTTATCGCACGTAATACGTACGCGCAAGAACATAACAAACAGATCAAGGCTACACATGTACTTTGGATGAAATCCCATCAACGAAATTCAATCCTTGAATGATCCACGACAAGTCGGTACGACAATGTACATACAAACGTTCTAAACATAAATTAAAAAATTATGAAATCTATTGAGATTCAAATTGTTAATTATTTTCGATTTATCTTTTCCTTGACATTTTAGTAAAATATCAATAATATTGACAATTATCCTCAAAAGTATTACCGGTCTGTAACACATTGAGCGTCCTACTACTAATATATAGTTTATAGGCGGCCTTTAATTTGTTAAAAGGCTTTTCGTAATACATTGGAGGCCGATTAACTATGTAGCTTAAAATATAAGGAAGTTTGATATAACTATTAGAGTAATGGATTTACCCTTAATCTTGAAAGTGGATTTCTGTAGATAGTTGTGAAGGCCAAAACGTACAAAAGCCTAGTCAATATAAAACTGTCTTTTATAAGTTATAATAAAGCTAATTCACATGACAATCGGCACAATTATGACGGAGCTTGGCACATAAATGGTCTGCAAAGATTTAATAGTCATTACAAAACAATTCCTGCCTAAGCGTAGTTCCCAAACAATGCATTCTAATAAAAAAGAAATAATTTTTACTACAGGTCCTGTGTAAAGCCTTATTTTTCACAACTACAGCACATGTAGGTATTACCAGATATACTAAACGTTTCCTATTTACCAACGAATGATGACTTCACCGAACGACAAAAAATATTTGATATGGTAAACTATAACAAATGTGTTCATGTAACTCTCTAATAACAAGTTGCAAATAGTTAGTTGTTTTATTTGTAGTAATGTGTGCTATATAACAACAATTTATTAGACTATCCAAAAAAAATAGCTGTCGTTATGTGCATACAGCAGGCACTTACCGCACTTTGTTACAAGTACATAATTATGTAAATAGGATAACCCGTCCCATTACGTTAATTATAAATAAACAATTAACATATTATTGCACAATAAATAGCCGCAAATTCAAACTTTTTCCTGATGATAGAGATAACTGCTATAGATCAAAATATCCCAATTATTATAGCTCATATTAGTACAACCTGAAAATTGTAAACAGAATTTTAGACCTGTGTCTACAGATTTTATGTATACATAGTCATGTATCTATGCAGTTTTTTCCTAATTCAAATGTAAGGGCAATAAATTAAATACATAAAATCACCAATGACCATTTCTACTTTTCAATGAAATCCCTACGCCTTAAAATAAACAACGAGCTGCTCAGAAATTAAAGCAGGTAGATGGTAACCGCAGGATGCAAGCACCGAGCAGTTTTGTTCAAGATGAATACAGCTATAATTTAAACATATATCTAAGAAGATAAAATAATGTTGCTTGATTAGAGATAAATTGTACACAACTACAACTTTTACAATTTAGATAGCAGCCACATAACAGGAATGTACTTAATCACTATGAGTAATATACAAATTAATAGTAAATGCTTTTCTAATACGATTATAATAAGACGATTATTCACACGGTTCTTTCGGAACTAAATAGTGAACTATAAAAATATATTTAATTAATAATGATTTATCAAGAATACTTTCTTATCAAAGATTAAAGAATTATTGGTTAGTGATTCATTTGGCAACAAAAAGATTTTATGATATTTCTTTTATAAAATAAAGTAGAGAGACTTATTTGTGTACAGATCAAGTAATTGAGGTGTACCATAAATTGACGTTCGCACGTTTATGTTCAATAAATAATTTATTTACTTTAAATATTTTTTGGTTGTATTAACAGTCAAAGAATACAACCGTCGTGAGTTTGTTATAAAATTATATTTTGAAACACATTTTATTATTTACAAGAAATAGTAAATTGTTTTCATCATTGTACTTTAAATTATCTTATATCAAGGAGCCTCGAGTAAGTCACGAATATAAATATTTCAAAACTGCATCTACAGAACCTAATAACTTGTTCTATATGAAACCATTAGTAGCAAGTTACATAGTGTCTTCATTGATTACAACTATTACTTAATTGCTATATATATTTTACCTCTTTCGCATAAAATAACACTTCTTACGCCACAAATTACAATTTTATATTAAATATTAAATAAATAACAAAAAATTAATAATATCAATAATTTTTATTAGAGGTAGCGTTAATGCTTTTTTATTATATCATCTCCTTGTATATTTATATAAACAAAGGACACCTATTATTTTACTAAAACACAATGACCAAAACACAGGTTTTCGTCAACATGTGTTATAATTTTATTGAAGTATTTAAAAAATATATTATTTAATTTAATATATTTTTTGTTAAATTTTACTAGGTGTCATTGTAACTTTCTAATATGAAGATTAATTAAAACAATTTCGAACAAATTAAAAAGTTAAGTATTTAGAAGACGACACGGCGCCTGAGACGTTCAGTGTTAAGATAGAACTAAATTAATACTTTGATTAATATGAAATTATATATATTTTATTTATATGAATAGCTTAATTTCTCTTATCGCTTCTGACCATGAAACATCAATTCAAAAAATCGTCGCGCCATATTTTTTTATATATGCTATTTTATCTTAATTTTTTAAGAATAAAAGCAATATAGTTGACAAAAGATTTAATATTGACAGTTTAATTTAGGAGCGACGTACTTATTAATAATTAGGTACAATTAGTGACTATATATAATAACCTCATATTTTTTGATACCGTTTAAAAATTACGAACACCTCTTGTTACATTCGGTGTTAATACTTAAGTACTGCCGCAGGAGAGGGACGAATTTCCTCAAATATTAATCGTTACGAATAATATTAGGACCAGTAAAATGCAGACTTCTACAATATTCATTGTTTATATATTGGTATTAATGTATGACAACTTTAGCTAGTTATGCGCATGGCATGGCAGTTTTCTTTTTAATAAAAGAAATATAAAAAGAAAGATATTTATTTGATTACGTTAATTGGATTTACGAGTTATTTGAAAGTTGTCAAAATCTTTGTTTTCATTCAATATGTAGTTACAAAAATATGGTACACGAGGTAAAACCTTACGCATAGCTAAGTAATAGAAATTGCTACTTTTATAACATACTATTTCAATATATTTACCATATTCCGGTAACCTTAATCAAGATCCTCAATGAAGTTAGAAATATTATTTTAAACGAACAACATTTACAAACATAGTCACTCCATGAATGAATATCATCTAATTGGAAGTAGATAAAGCGCGTGTTATAATAAAAATAATATAAACTTACTATCACATTAACGACGATTACGTGAACCGGACGCTTGACATGTAGGTGCCAACAAACGTCGAGGCACAAGGAGTCTAGCATTTCCCCTAGCGGGTCGAACAGCACCTGGCTGTTTTAAATCTGCTAAATGAGAAGCATATCCATCTGTCAAGGTTGTTGCCATATTGCTATACTTTTTGCTGATACGACCTATGGCGTATATCTGTTTAGGGGAGAGTCCACAGTTATGATACACTGTGATGTCCTTGCCTGAGCCGTAAGCAGCATGCAAAAGTATTCCATGCTCGTTTATAAGGCTGTTCAAATGAGCTGCTTTATGTCCCAATGGATCGGTCGAAAACCCATCAGAAAAGAAGACTAACCCGTGTGGAAAATTGTGTTCAGCCAACCATGACACAACTTTACGTTGCTGCATGTCTGGACGACCAGTTATATAGAGGATGAGGTATCCTAAATCTTGCCAAAATCGTACGACGTCAACAGCACCAGCTCGCACTTTTGGATCTCGACCTGTTACTGATACACTCGCAGTGAAAGATCCATCAATACTAAAAACGATGCATTCAGTTTGTGGCGGTACAACAGCTAAGTGGAAGTTGCAGCTGGTGTGGTCTCCTCTGACGACCACTCTTACTGGATATATACCACAACCCACACTTTGTTTCTCAGGTAAAGTATAAGAAATTCTTCCTGTCTTGTCTGTTACTACAGTGGACAAAACGGCCCATTCGCCCGCAGGTGGATCTTTCATCATGTAAATATCGACTTTCTCACCGGTCAAATTTATCATATCCAAAGGTCCATACATAAATCTAGCTGTAAACGTTTGGGGATTTCCCTCTTTAACAATAACATCATTGGCTCTGTGGTTAGCTGCAACGTTCTTCAGTTTGACAGAGGTCCTTTTTCTCATCCACTTCTCTCTCTCTTGATCTGGTTTAAACAGCGTGCATTCTTTATCTTCGGAATGACTATAGAGCGCCAAATCGAAATGTCCTATTTGACGCAATATAAAGGCGATCACGTCTGAGCTTTCCCAATAACTAGCATGAAATAGATGTGGTAAAGCATTTGTAGGAAAATTCGTCAATCCTTCTGGGCAATATAATGCATAGTCCATACGTTTTGATCCCCACCATTTCTGTTGCAGTGCATTCATTGTAATCAAAGGAATGTTGTCAACTAGGCCACTAACAGTGCTCTGTACTGATGCTTCTGAAAGTCTTCGCAATACAGGAGTAGGTGGCATTTGCAAATGGTCCCCAAACAGCTGGGGATGACTCTGTATAAGTTCTAATAAATGATACGGTTGTCCATTGCCAAGTGGGTACTTTGCATATCTTGCAACGTTAATCGGTGGTAGATTAGTAAATCTTGCAGACAGTAGAGGCTCTAATCTAGACGCAACTGGATCAGTTGGATGGAACAAATTATACACCTGTTGTACTGGTGGTTTTACAATGTCGCGAATTTTGTCGTCTGAAATTTTTCTTGAAGCTAGTATTAGGGACAAGGGACTTCCAAATGTAAAAAAGTCGCTAACTTCAAATTCAAATCTAACTTGATTTTCACTCGTTGAAGACGATCTTCTTCTAGGCGTGGGAGCTTGTAAATGGGTTTTGTTCAGATAATGTTCAGTTGGATCATTTGGTATCGTTATTTCAGTATCCAATATGCTATTCTCACTATCGTGACGAGATTGATACTGAAGAGTCCGACAAAGTGAGTCATATGCTAAAACAGAGCCCACACTATCACCAACAATGCAGACTTGGCCGTTAAATCCCTTTCCATCATCTGATTTAACAAATTCATTATAAACAGAGTTAGCACAATTAATAGTTCTAGTGACTGCTTCGACGTAGTCAGGCGAAGATGTGGCGATTAGAGGTATAGCACCAATTGGAATGAGGTCGTTAGTAAGAGATGGTGTTTCGATAGTTGACGGAGAACAATCAAAACTGTAAGGACTTAATGTTGATAGAACTCCTAGAGCTTCAGTACATACTGATGGGCATGAAACTAACTTTATAGTTATGTGACCAACCAGAGTCGGATAATGCTGGCGCATTACTGATTCAAAGGCACCTTTAAATGTGGTAACGTCGGATTTTTTAGCTGTCATGTCAACATTTGCGTCTAATACACTACCAGCATGGAAAACTAGAATGAGCACTGTAGTTGGACACGAACCATGAACTGGTGTTTCAGGACAGCCGTCTATACTTTGATGACTATGCAACGTCATCATCCTTCGAGATCCTCTTTCAGACGTAACTCTTTTTAAGAAAGTCGGGTTAAATATGCTGTCTTCTTGGTTTTGATCACCCTGGGTTGGAGATATATCAATGTCAGCTTCGTCTAAAGAGCACATCGAAGACCATTTATTGAACGTTGACTCACAATCGTAAAACTCATCTTCTGAACCTGTCTCTGTCTCTGACTCTCTAACGATAGTCTCCATGCGCCAATTTGCAACTTGTTGCTGTAAACTTTTGATGGATCCCGAAGACGATGATCGCAAATTAGTTTTGGAGCTTTTATGGTCTGAAGGCGGCGTACTTTCTGGACTCAAATGTTGAATCCGTTTCTCAGTGTTATTCTTTTTAGGAGCAACAGGGGTAGGAGTATCTTCATTCTTTTCCAAACTACTCATAGTTGCAGCAAGTGATTTCGAATTTTCCTCAGACACATCTAGCTCATCACTTGTTTCACCAGCCATTTTTTTCTGCAATGCCAGTTGAGTTTGTCGTTCGATCTCCCTTATATCCTCCATTGTTAAGCCATGCCACTCATCTTGCCAGGCCCAAGCTTGCCTGTGGGCTCTTAACATAGTTTTTCTTAATGCTATATCATGTATGAACTTTTCCAATTTTGTCTGCATTCCCCAATATCTAAATTCTACTCTACAGAGTTTATAGGCACACATTAAGGATTTCCCATTTGGAAGTGGTTGAAATTTTTCTTGAACTTCTTTCCAATAGTCTTCTAGCCATGAGTCACTTAAAGGTCCTCTGTTACATTTCTGAGAAACAAACAACTTAGGATCCTCTTCTTTCACATAATCTGCTCCATAAAGTTGATCCTTAACAACATCAATAACATCAACAATTCTATTTTTTAGATCACTTCCTGTCAAATTGAAAACATTGTCTTGGTGACCATTGTCAGCATAATAGTATGTTTCTATTTCTAAAGAAAACTTTTCAACAAATGGACATGTATATCTTGTTTTTGTGTATGGGTAGGCATTCCAGGCTTCCTCAGAGACAGTTAAGGCAGACTTTGGAAGTAAACTTTTAAACCACCCAGGCAAATGGCTGCCAACATGATAAATTTTTTGAGTGTACTGACCTTTTCCACCAGGACCATCTTCATATGGTTCATTGACTAAAATTTCAACACCACTGCCTTCGCCAGAACTCTCTTCTCTGCTCTTCTTTGCTATCATATATAGCTGAGCAATTCGGTATTCCTCAACCGTCAGAGGCAAAGGTATCCGGTATTCCTTTATCAGCATCTTGACATTGTTTTATGATTTCATTATGTGTAATACTCAATATCTGAAACAAAACCAGAAGTATGTTTATTTTTAATATTAATTAATATTATGATATGGCTTTGAGATGAGTTTTGTAATATATATGTATATGTATTTATCCACATTATTACATACTAGATAAACCAACAGACATTATATTTCTTTATGTGTTTATCATAAAACAAAAATATTGTGACTATAAATTGAGAAAACCTATCACACCTGCACAAACTAATTGACAAGACAATTTCATGTATAAATATAATCTATATTAAACTTAATACTACTTTATTGCTTTCCTAACAACTTACTTGAAATAATAAAAAATATATTATTATACAACTCCATGATATGTGCCTATCTGAAACTTTTGGATAATAGAAATAAAAATCTTTCAAAAACCAAATCTCAAAATTTGGAGCATTCAATAAATTTAGTGTGGAGCCTTCATACACAAGTGTCCAGAATAAGTATGTAGAATAAGTATCTGAGATATTCAGCTAGAAATAAGCTTTTTTAATATCATACTTTGAAGAAAAGGAATTTAAAATAAAGTTGTTTGTTTACAAATGTTTTTCTTTATTGTATTGAAGTGTTAGGTTTATGTTATCATAAGAGGCAACTAAGGTAACATAACAAAATACACACCAGGTGTCATAAGACGTGACTGAGGTAACATTTAAAAATGGACAGATGGTGGTATATCCATTCGAAACAGCTTTAATGCAGAGTGGGATAAGATGGGCATCAGCACCCCCCCCCTCCCGGCTGGACAAAAATTCAAAACAGTGTGATATCAAATATTAATTTCAATTAACATAGTCTTAGCCAATGTGAAAAATTAATAAATGATATAAAAATAATAATAAATTCCCACAACATCTCGTACATTGACCTGACTCTGTGGTAAGTCGCTTAAAGCACTTGTGTTACGGACAGCAGACAACAGAGGAATCACAAATATACTACTTAAATACATATATTTTACACCCATACACAGAGCATATGATTGCAAATTTCTTGTACAAAAACTTAATATCATCCTACAGTACAACATTATTTAAGAATGTCTCTTTAAAAAATTAACTTGAATTTATTATACATATTTGTGA
This sequence comes from Heortia vitessoides, assembly GCA_020976665.1. Lineage (NCBI taxonomy): Eukaryota > Metazoa > Arthropoda > Insecta > Lepidoptera > Crambidae > Heortia > Heortia vitessoides. The sequence goes on from JACJUM010002543.1 coordinate 11,368,720, forward strand.
ATGAAATTGTTGTGAGCTATATCTAAAGTTTCTTCAACAAACCAATATACATCCTTTAAGTTTGATTATGTAATGCACTCATATACTATCCACCAATAGATGCAATTTTGTTTGTTTAAATGTCAGTTTCTTTTTATATTAAATTTTATGATTGGAATTTTTAGCATGCTATCTACTTCTAACACATTCATTTATTTACAAAAAGATATTTATAATGCTAAAAAACCATTAGGTGCATTTTCAAAATTTTATATGAAACTACATAAAATTATTTAAATAAATAAATTTGAATATTTAAGAGAAATATGTATTTTTGAGCAAAATTCATCATCAAAATCAGGCTAGGGCTCAGCTGACTGCTATGTTATTGAACAGGAAAGAGTAGCAAGTCATTCACAACTCCCTACTACTATCAAACATTTTTAACTCTTACTGAGATAAAGTGAGAACTAAACTTTTTTATTTATAATATGAATAAATAATATAAATAGATAAAATATTTTCTGTAAAGCTTTCACCTTGACAATTCTGATGGTGTGGTTCACAATGTTAGGCACATTTGGTGGCCCCAGTGTACAGTAAACTGTCATTAATTTTGTATGATCATAGTACTGACATTCATAGCATTTTATTAATATGTATATATTATTTTATTAAGTTATACCAAAATTTTAAATTAAGTCCAAATTAAATTTGTGGGATTTAAAATTATATATATTTTTTACCACCAGCATAAATTTTTTTTAGATTGATAATATATATTAGATTTCAGTGAATGCTCGAATTTTAAACTCCAATAGCTATCAAACATCAGCCAACAATACATAAATATGTGATTGATTGTTAAAATTACATATCATTTTGAAACTTCATCAAATTCGTAGTTTACTATAGATGTGATATATTTTTGTGTTGTTTTATGATCAATCCTAAGTTAGTTTTTAATTGCATTTTTAAAGAACACACCTATCTTAAGAAATATTAAATTAACTTAAAATATGTAAAACAAACTATTTAATTCATGGTTATGAGTTGCAAATACATATTTGGAGTTGTAATTGTAACTTTTACATTTATTTCTCAAATAAATAGTGTTAGCGTAATGGCAAAATCAATCACTGGTATGAATGCAAACTGCACCTACTTTCATAAATAAAAACAGAAATCAATAGATTACCTTCTCAGCTAGCTGAAGTAAATACTTCACAAAATTATCTTTGCCATTTTGTATGAAATGAAGTCCTAATAATGCAATCACAAAACTAAACCACACAATCTATATTCGGACTTGCGAGGATGAACTTTGACATTTTAATACGCGCAGGGCAAAAATGTCACAACTGCCGCAATTCCAATCTAGCTCTTAAAAATCCACAGCTTTTAAAAAAAAGAACTTTTAATGGCACAAATCATATCGCTTTCTTGGTATTTTAATGTTCTTTACATATTTTTTCAACAAATTGATTTAACAATGCCTACTGTATAAAGTAAATAAATATTCTGTAAAATGTTGGCTACTACAACCTATACAATTCAGCCGAGCGTGAATTGGAACGCTGTTGATTCTGCGTATAGTTGTACAAAGTTTGCTCATTGACTAACACTACAGAAAAGAGTCTTTGTTTTCTTTGAAATAAGGGTCCTACATAAGTATTAAGTAAATTGGTATATCGTTATATGGCCACCAAATGGTCCTATTTGTAGTACAGGAAAAGTTGATATAAGTTAAACTTTTAAAAATTATCTAATTGAATTGCAATACGAAAATAGTGAATATTTTATGTTGACTTAATGTTCCTGTGGGACTTATATCAGACTATCTTTTATTAGAATTGATACTTAAATTCTAAATACTGTTCTTTGATTACACGGGCATCTATGACAGGTCCAGTTCTTGATATATTTTTCAGGCGTTCATATTTTTCAGAAACAGCCAGGCCTTTTGATGACGCAATTAATAAGTTTTGTACTAGAGGCACTCAAAGTTTTCAATCGAATCGATGTTGCTGTAGTAAGAAGCAGTGCTTTAGTTCGCTCAATAAATAATACGTAAATTAAACAGGTTGGTTCATTCGGGACGGGAAGTGCTAGATTCATGTTATGTTCAAAGGCGTAGGCGCCTTCTAGTTACCGTAAACCTTTTGCCTCCCCCCTAACACATGCTTATAAAACGGGGTCTAGGTACTTACTTTCCCTATGTTTTAGCTGTAGTCAACCTGTGGATAATGGATTTTCGGAATTTACTTATAGAGGCAACGACTATGAATACTTCCACTTTTACAAGATGGACATGGGAAAATCGATATCAGTCGTCGCTAAATTAAAGTACCTCCCGCCCGCCCGTGTTGTATTTATAGACATGGTAGTATATTTACTCGACCGTACAAATAAAGGAAAAATAATAAGACTTATACACTAATTAAACAGACACAAATATACCTACTGTCATATCTGCTTGGCTTCCGTTATAACCGCTAAGAAATCCGATTTAGAAAATGTAGGTATATCTTTTAAGATATACACACAGTACCTACCTATTTGTGGAAAAAAAGCGTTACAGTAAGATTATTTGTGTAGGGACAAGGAAATAAGCTTGGGTTTCTTAAAAAAAACAGCGTTTTAACAAGCGTGTATATTTCGTAAATAATAACTCTTTATCATAGAAAACTTTTCAAAAACTATCCATATAACTAATTGTTATTAAGCAGAGGCATAACAACAATGTAGGTATATACTTATAGGCAATTTTATTATTTAAGTTGTAAAGGCATACCTACATACTTAGGAAGAAAACTTGCAGCACTGAGTTGCTAATAAAGCACCAAGCCACCTTACAAGCTAATTTGCAATGGTCTGATTTTAAAATATATACAAAGCCCAAATCAAACAAGTTTAAAACTTTTATCTGGTGGAAGGGGAAGTTACCAACCTATAAAAAGAATGCAGGATAGAACACAATGAGTTTTCGGTGACGCTGGAATTGACGCCTGAGTAGTCCAGCAATAGGTTCGTCCGAAAAGAAGACAATGACTTCATCAGCACCATAATAGGCAAACGCGGGAAACAACGACAATTGTCTATTTTTCTTATTTGGGGTTTTGTTGAGTGTTCCAATAAGTATACTAAAAACTTGAGATGATGAAAAGTGCTAACATAATGGAATATATTCCGTGGAAATGATAAAGGAATGATATTCCGTGTCAATTGCTGAAAGCTTTCTTTTTAAATAGTGCAGGTTAGCTAAAAATAACATCTGAAACTTTGAAAATATAGTGTATATATACATTTCTTCATCCACAAGGCACTTAACATTTAGTCTTAGAGGTACATATTTTTTTTAAATTATTGATCTTATATCTTTTTACAATCGAAATGCAATACAAAGTTTGGATTAACATTAATAATAATAATGGAATGGAACCTGTTTCTGCATAATGTAATAATTGATAATTTAAAATAATAATATATGTATATTAAAATAATAATAAAATATAATGAGTTACCTGTTATATATTATTTATCCCAATTTATATTTTATACAAAATTATGCTTAGATTCAATACTAAACTCAATTATTATCCACCCAGATAGCAAACATTAGCTTAATACATTTTAAAAATCGACACAACTTTGCTTTTAATAGAACACATTGAATAACACTATGTAAAAATAAAAAAGAATACAAAATATTTAGATTCACCTAAATAATACATAAACGTGTATAAAAAATCGGAGAGTGTATTTTTTATATATAGAACTGTTTGCCACAAATCGAAACCAAAGCAAAGGCATAGTGTTATAAAGCACAATCCCAATTAAAAAGCTGAAAATAAATAATTGTATATCCCTAATAATAATTTTAGCATATTAATTAATTTGACAGTATTTTGGTGATATTTAAAAATGATTTGTGTAGTGCCTCTATAAACTGTGAGCTGTTGTTATGTTGCGAGTAGCTTGTCACCGCTGCTCCTAACTTGTCCGGAAATGCAGAGTACCTGTGAATGTATGTTATAATCAATATAATAAAATAATTGGACTTTCTGTTTGTAATGTTAAAATAACTGCTTTTTACTAAAATACACACGGTACATATAACATTTATATATATA